>CP139508.1:391839250-392157225 GCA_021014915.2 Artemisia tridentata subsp. tridentata
TTCCAGAAAATGTGAAAAATTTCTTCTGTTGTTCCCGTTACACAAGTAGAAATAACTACAAAGTTAATCTAATTGTGTTCTATGACTGAGATAATGTATTGATTAATTATAACAAATAAGTAAAACGTAAATACAAAACACACAAGTTTTTCAACGTTTAAATTCTTATTAGAAATTAATCAAAAGAATCTATACCCAGGTGTTAGCGGAAATAACACTTGGGATTGAATAGACAAGGTATGGTATGTTCTCCTCTCTAAACTCAAGTTATTCTTGAGTGGCAACTATAAAAGAACCACTGAGCTATCTCAGGGACTAGGTTTCTCTTTAGAGGAGAAAAGTGGTTTTGTGAAAGTCTAAGCTTTTAATGCACAAAACGCTTTTCACTTTTCTCCCATCTGTTCCTATTTATACACAAGTATAAAAGAGCACCCGTGACTAAAAGTACAAAAAGAATAACCTAGCTAGTCTGTACAAAATACAACAGTATTTTGTCAGTTCCAAGAATCCATTTTGGGAATGGGTTAAAACTGTTTTCCGAATGTCAGTGATAACACTTCTCATCTTTAAGCCGTTTATGGAAAGTTTGACTTTGGCTGCGATAAGACTTCTCCTTATCTTTTCAAACTCTTCCCGCCTAATCCCGCCTTTCTTTCAGACTTCAGATTCTTCAGTCTAGGTCTTCAGTCTTCAGTCTTCAATCATTATAGTTGTTGAGGAGACTGGGGTTCAGTGAGTTCTTGTCAGCACTCACTGAACCCATTACCTTCTTCTTTGGCTTAAGTGACACTCAGGGAGTTCCGCCTTACTGAATGGTGAATCTTTTTTCTTAGACTTGTCCTAAGCATCCTGAAGGTAACTCACTGAGTGACTGTTCACTCAGTGACTTGAGAGTGTTTACGGTTGATTAACACTTGGGCTAATTTGTATTCAAATCTTGTTTTCAGGACGCTTGGGTACTGACGGACCTAACAATCTCCCCCTATTTGGATATAAATTATGCCTAAGTGTTTTGATCAGTTGTGAGTGAGAAAATGGGCTTCTTCTCACACTGAATATACAAGAAAGCTATTAAAGGACACTGATATAACAAAACATGGGCCATCATTTTATTAATATCATTACATTTGTCCTAACATCTAAACATAATACTCAGGGACCTTGTACTCAGGCTTTCAAGATACCCATGAGCTCCAACTTAGCTTTCTTGGACACTAACACTTCTTTGTCAGGTCTCTTATCCATCAGCTTATAAACTCTTTGTTCTCAGGGCTCTTCACATGAATCGCCATCAGCTTGTAAGCAAGAAGAGTTGTAGTTTCCACAAGATGTATGTCACTGACTCGTTGGAAGGCCTGTTGGCTAAACTCATCGACGAAGAAAATACCATACTCAGGAGACTTGATAACTTTGTTGGGAACAAACTTTACCCCTTGAGGAGGAGTTCTGTTGCAATGAAGAGCTGCTATGAATTGCTCAGGTTCCTGTCCCACAGCTTTTCTTTTCTTCCCAATCTTCTGAGTAGGTTCAGGGATTGAAAGTCCCTGAGAAACAAGTGCCTTCTCATGGTCTATTCCCAAACTCTTAGCAACCTTTTCCAGTTCCTCGTATTTGGAGTTCAGGGTAGCTAGAAGGTTAGGAACAATCCTGCTTTGCTTCTTCCTCAAGATGGGCCCCATCATGTCCCATTCCCTTAACCCATAATCTGAGAATTTAAAGGGTTTGTTCATCTCAGTCCTCCTTGGTCCTCTGTGAACCGTTATGCTTATGGGCTTGGTCATGTGGATGGTCATGTCAGTTATGGTGCCTTCACCCTTCGTCTTCGTCATATACCACATATACTTCTCATAGGTTTTCTTCCTCTTTTCTTCCTTGAGCTTGACCTGCTGATTGTGTTCCTTGATGCGGTCAGCCTGAAGCTTGAGGAATTCATCCCCCTTGATGACCTGATCAGTTTCCTTGATTACCTCCTTGGCCACTTCAACAATTACAGGCCTACTGAGTTGCTCAGCCTCTTTCTCAGCCTTGATTTTGTCCTGTTCATCCAGGACTACGACCACTTCCTGAGGAGTTCCAAAGAATTTTCTCCCATTATCCAAGGTGACTTCAAAAGGCTCATCAGGGTCAGGACGCCTTTCACTTGATGCCTTGACCAATTGTAATCTTGGAGGAGAATCCTTAGTTACCATGATTTCCTTCCCTTTGTCAGTAGGAGGGGGTTGACTGGAGGAGGATTCAGGGACTTCCGTTGCTATTGCTTCAGGTTTGACAGGAATGGTAGCAACAACAAGGGCAGAGGAAGTAGGTTCATCAAGTTTCTCCCCCTCAACAGATGCTGGAGCTTCAGTGTAGGCATCTGTTGACTGAGGAGGTGGGGTAACCGGAGAAGTCTGAAGAATTTTCAGGATGCTGGAGACCATCTTCTTTATATCAGTGGTCTCATTCTTCAGTGCGGAGATGTCATCCGCCATGGTTGCTTGAGTTGTTGTGAGTTCAGTGACTTTTGTGGTGTAGCGGTTGATCAGCTCATTATGCTTGTTGGAGAGCTGATCAAAAGCTGAGGATATCTTTGTCAAGCACTCTTGGGTATCAGCGACTGACTATTGAATTACATCTTGCTGAGACCTTAGTGGTTTTAGATCCACCTCCTGAAGAAGCTTGAGTAGCTCAGTAATGTTGGTGGAGGTGGTCTTCTGAGTATCCATGAACTCAGTCAGCTTTGAGATCAGGTTGGGATCATCTCTGAATTCTTCCTGAATAGAATCAAGAGTCTGCAATATGTTGCCGAACTGCATGTCTTGTGTAGAACCCAGACTGTCAAGAGATGCCCTCAGGTCACCGAGTTGTTTGTCAGTGAGAGCGGTGACCTGAAGCAGTTTTCCCTGAGATGCTTCAACAGTAGACCTGAAGTCAGCATAGGAGACTGCTGCTTTAGTATGTTGTTCCCATTGTTCTTCAGAGATCTCACGAAAGAGAGCAGTGTTGGCTTTGCGGAGGAACTTTACCAGCTACCTTTCAGTGAGTGGAAGAATGTTATCATACTTCTACAAATAAGGAGGAGTAGATTCTTGAGGAGTGCCTGATGATGATGATGTTGTTGGGTTTGGTTGGGGCTCTGGTTGATCCTCAGGAGGAGGAGATGATGGTGGTTGTTCAGGGTGCTGAGGAGAGTTATAAGTGTCAGTCTCCATTTCGTCCCCAGCACCAAAAACATCGTCTTCTCCAAAATCGACCATTTTCTCCTCTGACTCATCATTTATCAGTATTTCGAGATCTGCCAGAGTAGGAACCTGTTGGGAATCCGGCTCCCCCTCAAAAGAGGGCTCACATTTGTTGTGGCAAGGTCCTAACCCCTCCAGAAGAATAGAGTGAGTTTTCTCTGTCTGGTCCATGGAGTCAGTTCCTAAGAGACTGGATCCGCCGTGAGGGGTTTTAGGTTCCGTATCAGCGGGTGGTCGTATGCCCCCTGAGTCTTTGTCCCCTTGAGTGCCTTCAAGGACTGGTGGGTGTTCTCCAGTACTATCACTAGGCAATGAGATGTTGAGGTCCCCCTTCTCACCAGGGTTGTACTGCCCTGATGAGGATATAGGGACCGTTTCTCCCTGAGATCCTGAGTGTGATTGCTCAGGACCGTAAATGGGAAGTTGTATGTTTAGGCCCCCCTTTCCACCAAGGTTTTGTTGCCTTGATGAAGATTTAGGGGTCGGTCCTCCCTGAGACTCTGACTGTGATTTGTCAAAGCCGTAAACGGGATGTGAAAGGGTGTGGGTCCCCTTCTCAACAGAGTGGTGCTGCTCTACTGAGGGTATAGGACCCTGTACTCCCTCAGGCAAAAGGTAATGATTTACTAATGCCTTCATCAGGATGTGAAAGTTGGAAGGTTTCTGACCCCACTGACTTGTATATGTCAGCAGAGCCATGAGGAGCGAGTTTGCCCGAGGACCCTGAGGGTGATTTCTCAGAGCCCTCCGTTGGCGTTTGTTTTGTGGCCAAGAGGGTCTCAGCTATGGGTGTCTCAGTAGTCTTGGCCATTGGTTGCCTTTCTTTAGGCTTTGAGGCAGAAGTCTCAGTGGCGAGTGGTTTGGGTTGAACCACCTTCCTGGACCCTGCCTTCTTTTTCTTCTTCTCCTTCTTAGAAGGAGAAGGCACAGGAGATATAGCATCTTGTCCCTGAATGACCATCAACATGTATGTGGTCAAGGGAACTGGTGTAACCTCAGTGAGGTCTCTCGAATAGTTGGCCTTGTGTAGGACGTCAGGTTTGGATCCCTGGACATTTGGCCTAACATATTCGGAGCCTAGTAAGTCCTGAAGCACACAGGAAATGAATCTAGGGTAAGACATGTGTCATTGCCTAGACTTCCCTGATAGCTTGGCTACGAGGTCTTTGAAGATTATCTCTCCAACATCTATCTTTCTACCCTCTAGGAGATTGAACACAATCATTTGTTGTGATGTGTTCAATTGCTCCGTGGAGGACTTGTTGCCCCCAAGGACCTGAATGACAAAGGTCATCAGGATCCTCTAGACAGCAGGAAACCAGGTTTTGATTATTGGGGCTTTGGCCAATAAGGTTCTTGGGGCCACTTCAGGATGCTTGTCATCATGTGGTCCTAGTAAAAGCAATTCGGCCTTTACTTCTGCTTCTGTGGGCTGAGGGTCGAAGTTCTCAACGAAATCAAAACCTGTGGCCTTGATGAAGGTTTGGTAGTTCAGGGAAAGGGTCCTTCTCCCATTCATCACTGAGAACGTGATTATGGAGTCCTTGGTATCCTTAGGGCTGGTGGCCACTATTGTACACCAGAACTCCCTTAGATAGTCATGGTATATGACTGGGGGTGTTTTGGTGAATGTCGTAGAAAGAAAGCAGTTTTATAGGTATTTTACTACATTCTTATACGCCCAAAAAAATTTGGGGTAGGCAAAATTCCCTACGACATTGTTTTTGGTCATATCCACGCCCTCCATTGTGAATTCCACATTTGGGGCGCAGGTTATAGCTTTAGAAGTAGCCATTTAAAAGTCTTGGTTTTGCAAGAAAAAATGGTCTGGGTCTAAAGATGAAGAACACACACACTAGTTTTTTAGAAAAAAGAGCAAGAGTTTGATTAAAATTCTCTAAAACGTGTGTGTGTTAATTTTTTTGTGGGTATTTATAGGGAAGTGGAGGAGGTGAGGTGGTTTTGGAACTAAGCGGGTTTTTCTCACAATTTGAAAACCTTTTTGTAGAAAACGTTTGGAGTCCGCATTAAATGCCACCACTCCACTTTCTCGAGTTTTGCGCAACAGTCGAGGTGAACAGTTGTGTCGTCTGCAAAAAATGTAATTTGCAGAGTTGCATCATCACATATATATTATGTGTGAGAGCAGGCATTAAATGCCAAGTGGGAAAAGGGAAGATGAAGTGGGGGCCCATGATGTGGATGACAGTTGGTATAAGAACATATATTCCTATATTAAATAGGTATTCAGTTACCAACCTCAGACATTTACTAACTAGATACTTAGAGCATTAAGTATAGCACTGAATGTCATCATGAGGCCCCTGAATGATTTCTTCATTCAGTTTGAGGGTTCAGGGAAGGTTATTCAGTGATCTTGTTCACTGTGAGACACATTGAGTCAGGGACCTGAGGTTTTCAGAATATACACTTAGATAGATGGATTCAATCAGTGGACTGAGTCTCAATATCCAACATTCCCAATTCAGCTTTCAGTCTTGTGAAAGTTGGTTCATCCAAAGGTTTGGTGAAGATATCAGCTAGCTGATATTCAGTGGGAATGAAGTGTAATTCAATGTCACCATTCATGACATGGTCCCTGATGAAATAATATCTAACATCAATGTGTTTGGTTTTCTGATGAAGAACATGGTTGTTCGAGATAGCAATTGCACTTGTGTTATCACAAAAGATAGGAACCATCTTATAATGGATTCCATAGTCACTGAGTTGACTTTTCATCCATAGTACATTTGCACAACAACTGGCTGCTGCAACATATTCAGCTTCTGATGAGGACATGGCAACTGATTGTTGCTTCTTAGCACTCCAACAGGCTAATTTTCTACCAAGGAATTAGCAGGAGCCTGAGGTGCTTTTTCTATCCATGTTGCATCCATCATAATCAGAGTCTGAGTATCCTTTGAGATCAAAGCCTGAGCATTTTGGATAGTACAATCCAAGGCTTGGAGTACCTTTCAGGTACCTGAGGATCCTTTTCACAGCTGTGAGATGTGATTCTCTTGGGTCAGATTGATATCTGGCACACAAACAGATTGAGAATTGGATATCAGGCCTTGATGCAAGTAGATACATCAGTAACCCAATCATTCCTCTAAATAGAGTCTGATTGACTGGTTTACCAGCATGGTCAGGACCGAGGTTGTTTGGAGGAACCATGAGAGTTTTCACTGAGGCACAATCACTGAGCTCATACTTTTTCAGTAGGCTTCTAATGTACTTCTCTTGACTGATAGAGGTTCCCTTATCAGTCTGCTTGATTTGCAGTCCAAGAAAGTAAGTCAGTTCTCCCATCATGCTCATTTCAAATTTCTTTGCCATCAGTTTTTCAAACTGATTGCAAAGTCTATAACTTGTTGAGCCAAATATGATGTCATCAACATATACTTGTACAAGTATGACATCATCATTTGTCCTATAGATAAACAATGTGTTGTCTATCTTTCCTCTGAAAAATTTGTTTTGGATGAGGAAGGCTGAAAGAGTTTCATACCATGCCCTAGGAGCTTGTTTCAGTCCATAAAGGGATTTATCAAGCTTGCAGACATAGTCAGGAAACTCACTGCTTTCAAATCCAGGAGGTTGTTGAACATAAACTTCTTCTTTCAGTGAACCATTTAAGAATGCACTTTTTACATCCATTTGGTACACTTTGAAGTTCATGTAAGTTGCAAATGCAAGGAAGATCCTGATGGCTTCCATTCATGCTACTGGTGCAAATGTCTCTTCATAGTCAATGCCTTCTTGCTGATTGTAGCCTTTGGCAACAAGTCTGGCCTTGTTTTTAATGACTTTGCCATTTTCATCAGATTTGTTTTTGAATACCCATTTCATGCCAATGACTGTAACATCCTGAGGACATTTGACCAAGGTCATTACCTTGTTTCTGTCAAATTGTTCTAGTTCATCATGCATGGCCTGAACCCAACTTGGATGTTTAAGGGCTTCTTTGACACTTTTGGGTTCAATTGTGGAAATGAAGTCCACAAACAGGCATTCATTGGCTGAGGCTGCTCTTAGTTTTGCAGCCATACTTCTAGTAAGCATGACTTCAGTAGGCTCTCCAATTATATTGACAAGTTCTATATCTTGAGACCTAGTCCAACTGTCCTGAGGTCTTGGATACTGATTAGAACTTGTGGAGGCCTGATTGGGTGGAGGTGTAGGTTCTGGTGCAGACACTTGATGATCTTCAGGATCTTGACTATCTGACTGGGTTGGCTGATCACTGAGATTGATTGGTTCCTGAGCACTTTGTTCAGACTGATTGATTGCATCAGTACTTGTCTGTGCTTCAATAAACTCAGTGATGGTTGGTTGAGGAAGGTTGTGAAGGACAATGTAGTAGGAGATATCAGCATTTGCTTGATACTGAGTGGAAGGATTACTATCATGGTGATATTCATCAGGAGGACATCTTGATGAATCATCAATACCTATCTCTTCCACTGAGGTGTTTGAGAATCTGATTGTTTCAGTACTCTCATCAAAGGTAACATAGAATGTTTTCTCAGTTTGCTGTCTCCTTGTGTTGAACACCCTGAAGGCTTTGGAGACTAGAGAGTATCCAAGGAAGTATCCATCATCAGCCTTAGCATCAAATTTCCCTAAGTGATCCTTGTTATTATGAATGAACACAGGACACCCAAAGACATGAAAGTAGCTGATGTCAGGGATTCTTCCCTTGAATAACTCATAAGCAGTTTTGCTATGTCTCTTGACAATGATGGATCTGTTTTGTGTGTAACAGGCAGTTTTGACTGCTTCAGTCCAAAAATGTTTGGATAGGACTAATCCATTTAGCATTGTTCTAGCAGCTTGCTTTCACCAACACCATTTTGTTCAGGTATGTAAGGAGAGGAAAAGTTTTGGGAAATACCTTTCTCATCACAGAAACATTCAAGTTCATGATTTCTGAACTCAGTCCCATTGTCAGTTCTAATTTGTTTGACTTTTATGTCATTCTGATTCTCAATGTTCCTGACAAAGGACATGATTGTTCCAGCTGCCTGACTCTTTTTGGTCAGGAAGTAAACCCAAGTGTATCTTGAGTATTCATCCACAATGACCAGAGTATACTTCTCATGGTTAATGGATCTAGGACTGATGGGCCCAAAGAGATCCATATGGAGAAGATGAAGGCAGTTCTTGATGGAAAAGTTTTGCTTGGTTTTAAAGGATGCTCTATGATGTTTACCTTTTTCACAGGCAGAGCAGGGTTTATCCTTTGAAAACACAAGTGATGGTAAGCCAAGTACCTTGTTTTGTTTAGCAAGATAGTTTATGTTTTTGAAGTTCAGATGGGAGAGTCTCTTATGCCAAAGCCAATTGAGGGTTTCAGTGGCTTTAGCAAAGAGACAAGTTCCATTCTGAGTTAGAGTGGACATGTCTAACACATAAACATCTTGTCTTCTTGGTGCAATAAGGACTATTTCCTTGTTTGCATTGAAGATGGTACCTCGCTTATCATCAAACTGAACTATGTATTTAGCATCACATAGTTGACTGACACTGATTAAATTGTACTTGAGACCATTGACATAAGCTATCCTAGTGAAGACTATACCACTGCAGTTTACTGAACCATAACCTTCAGTGAGACATGATGAATTATCAGCAAATACCACCTTGGGTCCTGGTTCTTCTACATATTTGTACAGATACTCTTTCACATCAGTCATGCTTCTTGAATATCCACTATCTAGATGCCAAATTGGCTCCCTGGCATGTTTCTGCACAGATGGTAAACTGAGTTAGTTCTTTCTAGGACCCCTCTTTTTTGAGGGCTTGGTTTTAATGGCCTTCCTAAAAGTAATAATTGATGCATGGTCAGTGGTTGAATGGACTGAGCTACCACAGATTTTGCATTTAATTGCAGAGGTAGACTCAGTAGATTGAGAGGATGGTTTGGCCATACCTCTTCTGGTCTGAACGACCTTCTCATGTCCTGAGGTGTCATGAGTGGGATCTCCACATATGTCACAACTGTTGTCCATTAGACAATCCTCAGGAAGGTGGTCATTGAAGCCACAATGTGGGCAAGGTGAAAAAGGCTTAGCCTTTTGTTTCTGTTTCTGCTTAGAATTAGAGGGATACTTAAAAGCCTGTGCTTTAAAGTTTGCAATCTTTGATGTGGTTGTGTATGATTGGTGATCAGAGGTCCTGTGATCTTCCTTTTTGCATATCATGCAGTAAAGGATTCTAAAACAATCATCAATGGAATGATTGGTATAGTGACGACACAGCTCACACCTTTGCAGAGGTTTTGAGGGTTTTGGTTTGGTGGTGCTTGAGGAAGCTGATTTGAGTTCCTTCTTAGATTGAGAAGGCTTCTCAGAAGATTCAATCTTCTCACTTAGCTTCCTGAAAAGCTCAGCCAACTGATCATATTTTGAATCAGGGCTTTCTGTTTTTACTTTAGAAGGGACTGAAGTTGTAGAGTCATCAGTAGGAACTGAGACTTCAGGTGCTTGCCTTTTCAGGATGGTTTTTCCCATTCCTGACTTCTCCTTTGGAGAATGCTGAGAGTAGACTAATGGTGTGAGGTCTGAACATGGTGCAGCTCCCTGAAGGACTTTCAGAGGTGGGAGTGGTGTTTGAGATTCTGATTCAGACTCTTTAACAGACTCAGTAATACTGAGGTTGTCAGTGAGTCTAAGCATATCTTTTATGGCCTGGCTTTCAGGAAGCAAGATTTTCCCAGTCTCAAAGTTAGGTAACTTACTGACTGGGTTGTCCCTGACAATCCAGTCATTTGACTTGGGTGTCATTTCTTTCTCAAAAGATATGCCAGCTGGAATAAAGGCCTTTTCACTATGGCTCTCACTAGGGAATTCAGTGAGTTGGTCTTCTCCTATGACTTTCTTGTTTTCACTTGGAATTAGACTCACAGTTTCATAGACTTTTGGGTTCTTTTTAGTCCAGCTTTCTATGACAGCCTTTTCTTTGTTAAGTTCATTTTGAAGAGCTTGATTTTGTTTCAAAATCTCAGTATTTTGAATTTGAAGTGTGACAGCTTCTAGCTTAGCTTGTTTTAAGACAAGCAATTCATCTCTACACTTATTCAATTCTAAAACAAGATTGTTATATTTTGAAAGCAAGTTAAGCCTTTGTTCTTCTACAAACTTAAGATCTACATTAATGTAATTCATATAAGACTGCCAATCAGAATCATCATCCATAGAAGGTAAAATATTTACTTTTTTCATGGTTATGTTGACCCACTCTCCATTCCTAGCATGGCTTTTTCCAACAGCCAGCTGATCACCATCTGAAAGTGCCATCAGTGCACTCACTCTAACTTCTTCTTCATCTGAGGAGACCTCTTCTTCATCCCAGTCATAGGCTTCAGCTACAAGAACCTTGTTCTTTGTCTGAACAGGTTTGGAAGGTTGAGCAGCCTGAGATATTGAGGGATTGGCCTCAAGGATAGCAAGTTTAGCCTTAGCTTTCCTATATTTAGCTTCAAAGTCTTTCTAACCATTTTGAATAGTATTGTTTTGAAAATGTTGAGAAGACTGAAGCATTTTAGGTTGAAACTTGCTAGTTCCTGAAGAAGAACTATTTCCAGAAAATTTATATGAGGGTTCTGAAGTTGTTTTTGAAAAACAGTCTTTAGCAAAATGACCCTTTTTACCACATTTGAAACATTCAGTGGTTTCATTTGCTTTAGCTTTTGAAAAGTTTGACTGATTTCTTTTGATAAAACGTTTTGAATTAGCAAGGAGTGCCCTTTCTTGAAATTCTAAATGTAAATCATTTAGGTACTCCGCACTAGTTCTTTCATCAATTTCATCATCAGAATCCTCTTGGAAATCCTGCACAACACCATTAGAATAAAAGGCAGTTGATATGGGTGAGATAGTCAGGGCCTTTTTGGTCTCAAGAGCTTTCTTTGAGTCTGGGTATCTCCTAGAGATTAAGTTGTCTTCCTAGAGATTAAGTTGTCTTCATAGAAAAACTTCCCGTAGATTTTATAAACCAGAGGCTCTGATACCACTTGTTGTTCCCGTTACACAAGTAGAAATAACTACAAATTTAATCTAATTGTGTTCTATGACTGAGATAATGTATTGATTAATTATAACAAATAAGTAAAACATAAATATAAAAACACAAGTTTTTCAACGTTTAAATTCTTATTAAAAATTAATCAAAAGAATCTATACCCAAGTGTTAGCGGAAATAACACTTGGGATTGAATAGACAAGGTATGGTATATTCTCCTCTCTAAACTCAAGTTATTCTTGAGTGGCAACTATAAAAGAACCACTGAGCTATCTCAGGGACTAGGTTGCTCTTTGGAGGAGAAAAGTGGTTTTGTGAAAGTCTAAGCTTTTAATGCACAAAACTTTTTTCACTTTTCTCCTATCTGTTCCTATTTATACACAAGTATAAAAGAGCACCCATGACTAAAAGTACAAAAAGAATAACCTAGCTAGTCTGTACAAAATACAACAGTATTTTGTCAGTTCCAAGAATCCATTTTGGGAATGGGTTAAAACTGCTTTCCGAATGTTAGTGATAACACTTCTCATCTTTAAGCCGTTTATGGAAAGTTTGACTTTGGTTGCGATAAGACTTCTCCTTATCTTTTCAAACTCTTCCCGCCTAATATCGCCTTTCTTTCAGACTTCAGATTCTTCAGTCTAGGTCTTCAGTCTTTAGTCTTCAATCATTATAGTTGTTGAGGAGACTGGGGTTTAGTGAGTTCTTGTCAGCACTCACTGAACCCATTACCTTCTTCTTTGGCTTAAGTGACACTCAGGGAGTTCCGCCTTACTGAATGGTGAATCTTTCTTCTTAGACTCGTCCTAAGCATCCTGAAGGTAACTCACTGAGTGACTGTTCAATCAGTGACTTGAGAGTGTTTACGGTTGATTAACACTTGGGCTAATTTGTATTCAAATCCTATTTTCAGGACGCTTGGGTACTGACGGACCCAACATCTTCCCTGAGCATAGATCTTAGATCTTAAGATCTATGCTCAAACCAGAAATTTTGAGTTCGAAAGGTTCTTCCCTGAGCATAGATCTTAAGATTTATGCTCAGACCAGAAAGTTGATTTCAAAATCTTCTTCCCTGAAGATCTATGCTCAGACCAGAATTTTGACGTTTGGCAGATTTTTGTCGTTTTGTTTAATTTTTATAAAATAAACCGTAAGTCGTTAGAGGTCGTGCCACCCGTCGTTTTAAAGGTATTTGAGTCTACTTTCATTTAAAAATAGTCTCAAAGGCTGGTTTGTAAGAGATTTTTATTATTTTGGTTAAAGAGTAATAGGAGGTCCGTTATAGTTGTGTCATTTCCGCGAAAAGTTTTTAATTCTTGGTCAAATCGGGCACGGGGTGTAACAGTTATTCTGCATGGCTCAACCTTGTACCGACCCATTTTGGTTAAAGTTACTTACAAAAGGGGACTCTTTTTGGGAGTTTGAGTTCATGGATTTTTGTCTTATCAACATATTCTGGTAATTCGAAAGGGTAATAATAGGTTAGGCAGAACCACTAAGTGGAACTCCTTTGCCACTCATTTGATGACTACTATTCGTTGGGTTGTTAAGTCCAGTAAGCAACTAGCTTATTGAGTCCGGTTCGGTCAGTTGGGAGGCTCTGTCAGGGAAACTTTTCAACCCCTCTGTAAAACAACTCGAGATGGTTAGATTCAAGTGATGACCATGGAGATTCACATTCCTGCTCATGAATGTTATCAAATATCAAGAAAACACAAGAAAACAAAAGCACAAAAACACTTAAAATAAGCAAGTTTCTAGATTGAATTACACCAGTGGTCCCCAAACACTGGTGGTGGTGATGTTGGGTGGGTAGGTGGTGGTAGTGGTAGTGGGTGGGTGGGTGGGTGGTGGTGGTTGGTGGTAGTGGATGGTGGTGGTTGGTGGGTGGGTGGGTGGTGGTGGTTGGTGGTTGGTTGTGGTGGGTAGTGGTTGGTGGTGGTGGTGGTGATTGATGGTTGGTTGTGGTGGTGGTGGGTAGTGGTAACGAGAAAAGTAACGACCGTTAACAAAAAAGTAACGATCGTTACTAAAAGATTAAAAGAAGAAAATGCCCATGCAACTAACGAGAAATGCTAATGTGACAACCGGTAATTTTTGGAGATTATTTTAATGCCGCACTTTGGTTTAAAACGAATATTAATATATGGCACCGTTTTGGGAACACATTGGGAAATTGTTTTGGAATATATGGAATTTTGTTGGAATACTGTTATGTGATATATGGAGTTTCCCCATAGAACGTAAGATTTAGCACAACGTGAGTCGGCACAGTATAGACTTAATAATACGTGTAATATTTGATCTTTGACGCGTTAAACGAATATAGACGTATTTATAGTCATTTTTAACGGAAAAACGAATTTAAAAATGTTGGCGCAACTTAAAACATCTCACAAGAATTTTTACTGTGTTAAACGAGCCCGAAAAACGATATAATGAAAGCTTAATAAAAACTGCCACTTTTGACCCCTCCTTGCATCAGTTACGTCCGTGCCCTCCAAGTTTATACGAATTGGCAGAAATGGTCCTTGGGGAATTATAAAACCCCTCCACCCTCCACATTTCCCCATTTCACCCAAACCCTAAACATAACTTTTTCTCTCCCTTTCCTAGGGTTGCAGCCGCCGCACCTAAACCCTAGCCACCACCAGTCACCGCCGACCACTACCATCAAACTAACACATGAACACTGATGCGCGTACTTCACCACAACACCTCCATTACAAATACGTGGTGCACGTGCCCTAAACGTCACCACCACCACCCACACGCGCCGTCCTCGTAGTTGTTTTGAATAGATCCGAAGGCGGAAAAGGTAAGACACACCGTTTCACACTCGTGTGACACGGTGTGAGTCGAAACTCATTTCAAACGAGTGGTTTTTATTGTTTTACGTTCTGTTCGGGTTTGAAACAAGTGGGAAACAAATTAAAACTAAACAAAAACTTGTAAAAATATTTGGTATCGATCTTGTGGTCACGTTATAGTTTTAAGTCATGTGTTTGGTTTGCGTACGTGAAGAGATAAGCTCAATCCGAGCTTATAGTGTCGAGTCGTGTGTTCGGATTGAGCTTATGTTATATTTGTGTTGGTTGTGTTTATTTATTTGTGGTCTGTTTGGTTTATTGTGGCTCGCGGTTAATTGTTAGCCGAGACCCTCTTGGTCACGGCAAGGTTATAACTCGGTCCGATTGGTTTTGAGCGGCACGCGGTTTTATCCGAGTCTTTATAGTCTCGGCGAGGTAATCTTTTTGGTCCGACTTGGTATTGTGGTTCACGGTTAATATTTTAGCCGAGACCTTTTGGTCTCGGCGAGACTATTATTGTTGGTCCGAATTGGTTATGGAAATATTACGAATTTGAGGTTGATTGAAACATTGGGACTCGAGCCGTAGGATAGTTGGCCGAGAATGATTATTATTGGATTGATACTTGTGACTTGATATACGAATGTGATGTTTTGGCTACGAGCGTTAGCCGAGACCTTGTGGTCTCGGTGTGACCTCGACCGGCCCATATTGACTTGAAATACTTGACTTTGGGAATTACAGGATGTTGACTTTTTAGTTTGACCCGTAGATAATTAGTGGACGTGACTCGAAAGAGAAAACAACCCGTGTGGAAAAACATTGCGCGTTTGGTTTGACTTAGACAAAAAGGAAACAACAAAGAGTTTAATTTTAATAAAGTGTGTTAATTACTTAAGTGGTTAAAAGGAAAAAATGAATTTTATAAGAGTTAAATATGTATTGATTTTTAATAAAATGGAAAGTACGTGGGGTTGTTGTACATTTCGAGACACGTGACCTGTAGATTATAACATTACTTGGACTAGTTGGATTATTTACTTATTTGGTCATTGATTGGTAGTCGGTATACCTTGGAATTTTTGCAACACCGGAACTTGAAATATATATATTGAAACTTGGACTATTGTTGGATTTGGAATATTATCGGACTTTGGACATTATTAGGCTATTGGGACACGAAACGACTACAGTACATTAGACTCGAAATGAATTTAATGTATTTGAGCCGTAACGGACGAACAATATGGAAATGATGTCTAACGAACAATAATATTTATAATCCCTTGTTAACTAAACGTATTTGGAAACTAATAAAGTCACTCGACTTGGAACGTTCTACGAACGAATGAGTCATGGCGAATTTTTATTTAAAACATATAAAACCTGTATATTTTATGAAACTTAATGGGATTATGAGATAATACCGTCGACTACCAACCCTTTTAGTTGATTGGTGTGTTTGATATGTGTAATTACCTTGGGTTATCCGTCGTCTTTTCTTGACTTCTTGTCACCCCTTCCGCGACGATCCCGTTATTGTCACTCTTTCGGCGTGTGTACACTTGAGTCAGAGTCTTTTCACCGCCACACAAACGATGATACCAAACACTTATAACAAGCTAAAACGAGATTATTTTTGGAAATGGAATTGAATTCATTTGGAAACGGAATTGGATTATTTTTGGGAATGGAAATGATTGATTTAGGAATGAAAATAGTTAATTTTGGAAACTTTTACATTTTTAGTTACTTTGTGAGATAAATGTTAAAACAAGTCTGCATATTATTAGGTTGTGCCGAATTTGTTGTGCCGTGCTGTCATAGTTGTTGTTGTTGTGGTATACTACCCTTGAGCTGTTGTACTATACTACCCTTGAGCTGTTGTGTTGTACTACTGTTTGGTTTATTGTGCTACTCTGCCCCTGATATTGTTGTGATATTGCATTACTGGACTGAGGTGAGTTCATAGCCCCACTTTTTACTCATATTACTGTTTTACTGAAATATTTGGGTGAGAAACATGCAAAACATTTCATGGACCTTAACTGCACCTATGTTTTAATTAATCTATTACGTAGAATGAGCCTAAGTCATAGAATCCCATTCATGCCCATTTTCATGAACCGTCAATTCTTGCGGGGAAGCGCGAATGCTATAAATAGATCTATTGCGGGTGACTCCCCCTGATCGAGCGTATAACATGTCGAAACACGAGTGTCACGGGATAGACACTTACAAGGGCCTTTATTTAACGTGCTTCTAAAGCATGCGCAATAGTCAAGCTTCGGTTGCATGAACTTAGTGTTGATGTAATAGACATCACTTTCGTGTGAACACTACAATTGTTTAAGGTCGAACACATTGCTTTATATTTAAGCCTATGAACTCACCAGCGTAAGCTGACCTTTTTAGCATATTTTCTCAGGTAATTGATTTGTGGATATTGGATGACTACTTGATTGGAGGCTTGGCAAGCGGCATAGTTTAAGGATCAATTTAGACTCTGATAAATTATTTGGGACCTATTATTATGTTTTTTCTTCTGGGCTTACTTCCGTACTTTTGAACTAAATGTAAACTTTAAATATTGGATTTGAAATGTTTTATTTAAAATGGATGATGTATTTCTTTTTTCTTATGCTTGTGTTGTGTATCAATCCCCGTAGCACCCCGAAGCTTTGCTAAGTCTTCCACTGTACCAAAATTTGGGGGTGTTACAGATTGGTATCAGAGCCAGGTTATAGAGAACTGGGTACTTATCAAAAACCTAGACTATAACCACTTTTAAAAAATTGACCCTACGACCGTCACGTGCCTGCCTGCCAAGCCGAAGCCTCTAGTATTGACATGATAAACTGATGAACTGTTTGATATAAGATTGGAATATTTGGGAAACTAGGTTGAGAATTATGCGATATTTGACTTGAGAATATGTTTAGAATGATGCGGTATTTGTTATTACTGTTTTGGAAGATTTTATGTTATGTTGGGGTTACAGGTCGGTCCAACGTTAATAGACCCGACTGACACAGTTATCGGACTTATTGGGTTGACGAATCCAATAAGGGCCCGGTAAGTGTGTTGGAGGAATTTATTAGCGTATGACCCACCCTTACGACTTACCAATTTTTTTGTGATATCCTGAATTGTGGTAACTATTTACTACCGTTGTCACAGACCATGTCTCCTCCCTATCTAGTCCTCACCTACTCATACTATTTTGTGGTAACATTTCTGTATGTTTCAGTTATGTTCACGAACTTCCTCCATGTAGCCTCACAAATTAACTCCAGGATTGGACATTCATCCTATTCCTCCGAAACACCCATTTTATCACCGTTTGTAAACCCGCCTCGAAACGCTTACACTGGGGACACATTTTTAGTGCGTCCCACTTCTCTGTTTGTATTCTGAAAAGAACACGTGGTCTGGTAGACCTAGAAGTTGTCGTGAGAGCTACGCCGAGTACGTGAATAGTTATGGAATTGTTTGTTGTGAACTCTAAACCGGGAAGTTCTCAATTAGAGACTTCAGTTCTTTATCATGTACCGTTGCCATCCGTTGTTATCAATCTCCGTTTTCATCTACCGCTGTTGAATGTTTGAGGATTTTGTACCAAATCTTGACGTCTTGATGAATCCGAGTACCTAGTTATTATATGGAGCTGGGACCCTCTATCGTTGATTGCAATAGTATTCTTGTTATTGTGATTGATGTTCATTCCAGTATTCTAACGGTGATGATCAAAATTCTTGTGCTATGTTATTCCGATATCCGAAATCTTATAGCTCGTTGATGTCTGTGGGACAGATCAACGGCTCCGAAATGAAACTTAGTTAGAACCACGCGGACACAACCTGCTGCTGCTATTAACACAGGTCGTTGTGGCCAGCCTCTAGTCACTCCAAACTGAACTACAAACAACCCGGTCCCACCAAGACATGCTATGGTGATCAAGCTCTGATTGATCAGTTAGTGGCCCAACGAGTGGCCGAGATACTAACCGAGTTGAATCACTCAAACACCTCTGCCGGAACTTCAAGACCCGAAAACGATGCCCGTAAAGGAACGTATAAGGAGTTCCGAAACCATGTGACAAATGGATTGGCGGGACTGAAGGTGTTGTTGCTCTGAACCGTTGGTTAGAAAAGACTGAAATCGTATTCCGAATTGGTAAATTGTGAGAAGGAAATCCTTGGCGAAATATGCCTTGTTCACTCGGTGGGATGAAGCTTTGACTTGGTGGAACATTGACCTCCGATCTGCCAGTATTGATGTGGCTTATTCAATGCCTTGAGAAGAGTCTAAGGCGATGATGCTTAGGAACTTCCGTCCCCGTGATGAAGCGAGAAAGATGGAATTTGAATTCTGGAATTGTAAGGTGAAAGGCACCGACATTCCAACCCAGACCCGTCGTTTCCAGAAACTGTCACTATCATGCTCTGAGATGGTTCATACCAAAGCACTCAAGATAGAGCACTATACTAATGGATTGCCCCCATCTACCAAGAATGACGTGATTACTTGGTGACCGGCTACCCTTTGCGATACCATTGAGTTAACTCGCCGTCTGAAGGCTGTAGTAATTCGGGACGCAACTGAGAAAGTGGTTGACAACAAGAAGAAGTAGGAGGAAACCCAGAATAATACATAACGTCGAGGAATGACTGTCTGTCACACCTCGCCAAGGCGGAAACGCGAGTGCAACATCATGGATATCATCACAACACATGGTGTCAAAATGGAGAATTTCTACATGCACATAAATAGAGCAAAGTAATGACACAAAGTGTCGTAACGATACCCCAAAAGAAAATAACCAAAACAAATCTCCAAAGGTATCCTCAATAAAACATAAAGTACTAGTCGAAAAACATTAAAGTATCACAATCCAAAATCAAACATATTCAAATCAAAACATAAAGATAAATCGTTCTCAAATGCAACCAAGTCTCATCTAGTCGCTTCCCTCTACCTTAGCCTTAGAATGCTCACCTGAAAATGATGCTTAAAACGTCAACATAATGTTGGTGAGGTTCATAGGTTTAAGACACATAATATATCTTAGGCAACCAGTTCATTGTGATTATAAAACATAGCAGGACAGTAAGACTAGTCATTATACTAGATACCATGCAATCTCAGTCATTCAACCAACATACCACTTAAGGGACACAAGGGACGGAACGTGCCCACGATCCAAATAGCAATATCCAACATCAATTGGGACGGAACACGCCCACGATCCAAGTTCACAATAATGGGTAAACCATACCCTCTGATCAGACCACACAGAATAATAGTGAGTAGAGCTACTACTCTCCAATTGGATAATGGGAGCATAGCTAACCTCCAAATGGACCACACAGAATCACCACACAATAATCTCATAACATTCAATACACGTATAATAACACTTACAAGTCCATGCATTTACGACCACATAATCACAGTAACTCAAAAGTATTTCAACACAAGCATCATTCCCATCCCAAGTTAAAACAAAGTAAAAATGGGACTATGAAACTCACCTCAAACTTTGCAGCTTCCAAATTATCAATCACAAATCTATACAACAAAATAAGATCACATTACACGCAACCAAGCTAAAAGCTATAGTCCATGTAACACACATATGATGGATTTCTAAGGTTCATGTAAACCACCATGGGTCACCTAGACTCCATACTAACCACTACCAAACACTTACACCCACTAAATCCCTTGCATACACTTTTCAAAATACGCAGATTTTTGGGGTACTTCTACCCACATGAAATCACAACAAAATAAGCTCAAAAACTCACACCAAAAATTCACCATGGTCCTTCATGAGCATACAAGCTTCTCCCAGAAGGCCATGTACTAAAAACATGCACAAGTGCTCTTTGAAAAATCAAACATGAAAACTATCCAGATTCGGATCTGAACGCACACCAAAATGTTTTGACCTAACAAACATATTTTCACAACTTATTAACTCATACCCTTCGCGTGGAAGTCAAAGGGAATATAGAACTCAATTTCTCCAGAAGGGCTAACCTTAATTGTGGAGACTTATTTTAGACCGACTTACATCTACTAAAATAAGTTACGTGATCGTTTATGGGCTCTAAGCTGTTAAGCCTTTATCTAGGATTTACTATGACGAGCATGATGATAATATTGACGGAATATTCTATGAAAGAAACAATACTATCACAACAAGGTTTTGCCAAACTTTCTCTTTGTTATTAAACTCAGCCCCAATGCTATGTGATCAAATATAGCACGGTTACTCTACAACAATAACAGGAATCAAGGAAAACCTTGATTACCTTGAGGCTAAACAAACATAACAACATCAGACCCCATGTCTGATGTTCCTACACACACTCACTATTTGATGTTTTACATTTTAACACATTTCTGTGTTTAAATTCTAAGCATACTAAACACTTGTAAAACATACTGGTGTTCACATAGTGACACAGTGACACACACATTTATCTAAGGGGTAAGATCTCCTTTTATAGTCCAAGGAGACCTTTTACAATATGATAAGACTTTGTCTACTACTTGCTTGTTATGTGTCAGTCATTTAAGATACAACATGTATCTTGTTTTACAACTTTGTTGACTGAACAAATATCTAAGATATTATCTTTTGTACATCTTTGACTTTGATACAAATAATATCTTCTTCATTCTTATCCATCCAGCAGCAGTATGACTCACTGATCAGCACCTTCATTTGTACTAGCAGTACTAACTGTTGCACTAGCAGTACTAACTGTTTGCACTAGCAGTACTAACTGTTGCACTAGCAGTACTAACTGCTACCTTCTTTGCACTAGCAGTACTAACTGCTAGGTGTATTTTGCTTATCATTTCAGTAATCCTTATGTTTCATTCTTCTTGTTTTGTATCATCAAATCTATGAAATATATAAAACCCAACAATCTTCCCCTATTTGATGATTACAAAACAAACACATTCTTGTACGAATTTCCCTAGACGAAGTAGAGAAATTGAGATAATTAAATCTCACTATGAATGAAACCGTACTGTCTTCCCTTTAATCTATGCTATCCACCACATCTCTTCCCCTTTTTGTTATCAACAAATAGAAAAAGTATACAAATATGATCTTTACAACTACAAACTAATACTACACATCCAATTTATCCTTCTAATATCTCAAATTACCCTCCATTAAGCTTTCCGCACTAAAAATGAACTTGAGACAGTAAAATTTTAAACCATCAGTAGCAATACTAATCAACAGTAATAAAAATCAATAACTTTCCCTTGTGGTGTTGCACAAATACAATAAATGGTTAAACACTTGAACATTTAAGCTTCCCCTGAAACCCATATGTTAACCATTCGAATCTCCAATTCTGTAGGCTTTTATGACTAATGAAGAAAAACCAACCATTACTAACTTGATGATGAAACAGAATAAACCAACCTTGTGTCTTATGTCTTGTACTAAAACTGACTTTGAACTTATACTAACACCATATAAGTAGATCGAAATCTCTTGATAAAATCCTCATCTTCAATGAGACACTGAGCACTACAAAGTAACTCCTTTAAGTGATAGTTAACTAGGTCTTCGTCCATCCTCCCCTTGACCTATGAAAACTAGATTTAACAAGTCATCGCCATAATTATTGAAGCACAAACAAGTTATCTTTTGTTGGGTCTAAAAGATGTTGCTGATTTGAGAAACATAACTCTGCTGAACAGTTATGTAACTCTGCTGATTAGCACAATGACTCTGCTGTTTATGACTCTGCTGATTGGAAGAATAAGCAAAGTGTAACTCTGTTGCTAGCCCACGAAGACTCTGCTGCTAGACTAGTTACTCTGCTGCTTATTAGATATGTATAGTATGTTAAGGATAAGTATAGAAAAGATACGTAAAGATATTTTTCTTGTATAAAAAGTCTTGTAAACCGACTAGGACTCCTTACGCTATAAAAGGAGGATCTAGGGTTAGGTTAGATATACGTATCATTATTGTTTACACTTCAAGGTTTCTTGTAACCCTATTGCTGTCGAGCAATCGTATTAATATTGAAGTGTTGTTTGATAATTTGTTTTGTGTTATTCTTCTTAAGATCAAATATTAAGTTCCGCATAATATTTGATATACAACTCAAGATCAGTTTCTATACCGATTACTTTAGATTTATCTAAGGTAATTAATAAGATCGTGAAGCTCAACTGGGATCAACAAGTGGTATCAGAGCTTGTGATCTAGAAACTGGTACCAAGAAGAATTACTTATTACAAGATCTGTTATTCAACAAGTAAGCAATGGAATCTGATTCTACACACATGGTTACTGCATCAAGGGTCCCCATGCTCAAGACTGGAGAGTATGAGATCTGGAAGATGAGGATTCAACAATACATGAGAATGGTTGATTACTCACTTTGGGAAGTTGTTCTACATGGCGACAGTGTGCAAACCAAGACTGCTACTGGATCAGTCTTGACTCTCAAGACAAGTGAGGAGAAAGCACAGAGGCGATTGGAGGTCAAGGCTCACAGTATTCTCATGATGGGAATACCTAATGATTATCAATTGAGTTTTAATCATATTGAGTCTGCTAAGGAGTTATGGGAAGCAATCGAACTTCGATTTGGTGGGAATGAAGCTACCAAGAAATCAAGAAAGAATCTACTGAAGCATCAGTTTGAAACTTTCACTGCTTTAAGTTCTGAGAACATTGAGGGAACTTATGATCGACTTCATAAGCTGTCCAGTCAGATGGCTCTTTTGAAGATTGAGCCATCTCAAGAAGATATCAATCTAAAGTTTCTCAGAAGTCTATCTTCTGAATGGAACACTCATACAGTGGTTTGGAGGCACAAGGAAGATTTTGATACTATGACATTGGACGATCTGTATAACAACTTGAAGGTGTATGAATCTGAAGTTAAAGGATTGTCAAGCTCATCTTCTACCACAAATAATCTTGCTTTTGTTTCCTCAAGCAACAAGAATTCTGGCAGTCATCAAGAACAGCACTCTGCTGCTGGTACTTTTGTTCCTGCTGTTGGTTCACATGTCTCTGCTGCTGACTCTGTTAACACCAACACCATCAGTGATGCTGCGATTTGTGCTTATTTGGCTGAACTTACTACAAGTACATCAGTCATGCCTCAAGATTTGGATGAACTTGATCCTGATGATGTTGAAGAGATTGATATGCAATGGCAGTTTGCAATGTTAACTATGAGGGAAAGAAGGTTTCTTAAACGAACTGGTAAAGAGATGAAGTTCAGAAGGAACAAGAATGTGGGATTTGACAAATCAAAGGCTGAATGTTTTAACTGTAGAAAGAAGGGACACTTTGCAAGAGAATGCAGAGCACCAAAAAGAAGCAATGAGAATTTCAAGAAGTCTGCTGATGAAGAGCCAAATCCTACTACTGCTATGGTATCATGTGATGGGTTAGGAGATTATGACTGGAGTGATCATGCTGAAGATGGTCCAAATTGTGCATTGATAGCTGAAGAAGAATCTCAAGTACAGCATTTTGCTCTCATGGCCTATTCTTCTTCTGGATCAGACTCTGAGGTATCCAATGAATCATCTTGTTCTTTTAAATCATGTTCTGATACAATTGAGATACTTAAGTCTAGCAATGGAAACCTTAAAAAGGAAAATGAAACACTTAAGCTAGATAATCTTAGTTATGAATATGGTTTAAAGAATTTAGAAGAGAAGCTTGAATTTTATAAAAAGACTGAAATTGAATATCTTGATAAGATCACTATTCTAGAAAATGAACTTATTAAGAAAGATTGTGAGATTCAGGTTCTTATGGGAAAAATAGAAGAGGCTGAAAAGGCTAAAGATTCAGCTATTAGTGAGACAGAAAAACATATTGTTAGGGTGGAAAAACAACAATTTGCCACTGACATTCTCAGTAAACCATTAGGAAGACACTTTAATGGTATTGGATATAATGCTGTTGCTCACCCTAAGAAACTTAGTGCCAATGCCCCTCCTACTAGGACATTGACTTTCATATCTGAGTCTGGGGCCAAACCTGTAGGTGAAACTAGTAAACCTATAGTTGAAACTAGTGAAAAAGAAATAGAGTCACCTAAGGTTGAGGTAAAGAAGTATGAACAAGCACCCCTGATTGAAGATTGGGAGTCTGACAGTGATGATGATATAGTGGAATCTGATTCAACCCCTAAGAACAAAAAGGAAAAAATTCCTACTGTTGTTGAATCAAAAGTACCTAAGGCTAAAAAGGTTGAGTTTATTAAGCCTAGGTTTGGTAAAGGTATCTCTAGGAAGATGGCTGAGTATGAAAACACACCTAGAGTATATCCTAAGAAAACCAATAACTTGCCTAGAGGAAACCAGAGAAATTGGAACAACCTAGTTTCACAAAGATTAGGTACTGATTTTCAATTACTTAAGAAGGCATGTTATTGTTGTGGTAGTTTTGAACATCTGCAAAATGAGTGCTATCAGAAACCAGTTTGGAACCAGTACACAAGGGTGAACCATAGAAACTTTGCTAGAAAGACTCACCTTCACCCCAAAAGAAACATGGTTCCCAAGGAAGTTTTGATGAGAGGTGGTACTTCTAGAGTTATCTCTCCTATTGCACCAACAGTGCCCATAAAGAAGGAAATAGTTGATTCTGCTGATAAGGCAAACTCTGCTGTTAAGGCAGACTCTGCTGTTTTGCCTAAAGTTGTTACTGATACTGTTGTGGGTAATCATTTTTATGCTGTTAAGGCCTCAGCTTGTTGGGTCTGGAAACCTAAGGTTAAAGTTATAGATCATGTTCTCAGACACAGCAGTGCACCAATGCAGTTGAAGAAATTTGACTACTTTGATGCACAAGGCAGATCCAAGTCAGTAATGGCTTGGGTCCCAAAGAGAAACTAATTCTCTTACTTTTTGTGCAGGGCAATCTACAAAAGGAGCTAAAGGATAAATGCATTTTTGATAGTGGATGCTCTTCACACATGACTGGAGACCAAAGCAATTTGGAGAACTTTGAAGCTTTGGATGGGGGATATGTTGCCTTTGGGAATGATCCTAAAGGAGGTAAAATTGTTGGAAAAGGCATGATCAGAACTGGAAAATTGGATTTTGAAAAAGTGTATTTGGTGAATGGTTTAAAGTTCAATCTTTTTAGTGTCTCACAAATGTGTGACAGAAAGAATTTTGTTCTTTTTACAGACACTGAATGTCTTGTCTTATCTCCCGACTATAAGATACCTGATGATAAATTAGTACTTCTTAAAGTCCCTAGAAATGACAACATATACAGTGTGGACATAAAGAACATTATTCCCAAAAGAGATTTAACTTGTCTGTTTGCCAAAGCCACTATTGATGAATCCAAACTATGGCACAGAAGGCTTGGACATCTGAACTACAAAGCTATCAACAAGTTGGTGAAAGGGAACTTGGTCAGAGGATTACCTTCAAAGGTTTTTGAGAATCCTGAAGTATGTGTTGCTTGCCAAATGGGAAAGCAACATAGAGCATCTTGTAAGTCCAAATTGGTGAATTCTATAACTGAACCTTTGTTTATGTTACACATGGATTTATTTGGACCTACTTATGTGAAAAGTTTGAATAAAAAGATGTATGGCTTAGTGGTCACTGATGATTTTAGTAGATTTACTTGGGTATTCTTCTTAGCTTCTAAGGATGAGACACCTGGCATTCTTAAGGCTTTTATTACAAGGATAGAAAACCTATTTAATCACAAAGTTAAGATCATCAGATGTGACAATGGGACTGAATTTAAGAATCAAGTGATGAATCAGTTCTGTGAGGAAAAGGGGATAACTAGACAATTTAGTGTGGCTAGAACTCCTCAGCAAAATGGTGTTGCTGAGAGGAGAAATAGAACATTAATTGAAGCTGCTAGGACAATGTTGTCAGAGTCTAAGTTACCCACTATCTTTTGGGCTGAAGCAGTCAACACTGCTTGTTATGTGCAAAATAGAACTAAGATAGTTAAACCTCACAATAAGACCCCTTATGAGTTATTGCATGGTAGGAAACCACTGATAGATTTCTTTAGACCATTTGGGTGTCCTGTCACTATCTTAAACACCATTGACCACTTAGGCAAGTTTAGTGAGAAAGCAGACATAGGTTACTTTGTTGGATACTCTACTGAAAGTAAGGCTTTTAGGGTTTTCAATCAAAGGACTGGGCATGTGGTGGAAAATTTTCATGTTAGAATTAGAGAAACCACACCTAATGTTGATGGAAAGGGTCCTGAGTGGATGTTTGATATTGATTCTTTAACCAAGAGTATGAATTATCAACCAGTCATTGCAGGTACTACTAACATGTCTGCAGGTACACAAACTAACCCTAATGCAGGTATACAAGCAAAGAAGGATGGATCTGCAGAGGAGTTTGTTTTGATTGAAAGGAGAACGTTTGATCAGTACTTCACTCCATCAGATAAAGAGGGAAAAAGTTCAGATAATGATACTGTTCATAAGGAAGTACCAAAGGTTAATACAGAAGGTGATGATGAACCTGCTCATGATGACAAGAGTTGTGATAAGGAAAGAAATGAAGAGTCACAAGTTGATGGAATCCAAGGGAATAAACATAGCAGCAGTTCTCTCAACTCTGCTGCCAGGCCAAAACACTCTGCTGTTAAGCCAAAACACTCTGCTGTTAGGGTAAAACACTCTGCTGTTAAGCTTGGTAACTCTGCTGCTCTGCCCAAGGACTCTACTGCTGATAAAGATGGTGATTCTGATGATGATTCTTCTGATGAGATGCCCGAATTAGAAGAAGTGTATATGGATACTGATGATGAAGTTGTTGATGTTTTTGGTGCTGAAATAAGGAGACTTAAGATCAGGGTTACTCATCTTGAGGGGAGGTTGAAGAAAGGTTCCAAACCATGTTTGGAAGAGGATGCTTCCAAACAGGGGAGGAATGATCAGAAGGATGCAGCAGGTTCAGGGGAGGCATTAAAGAATTCACGAGCTTTGATACCAGTTGAGGATGCAGCAGGTTCAGGGGAGGCATTAAAGAATTCAGGGGAGGTTGACTCTGCTGTTAATGCAGAACTTTTTGCTGATGGGAGAAACAATGCTGCTGATGGGTTACATCACTCTGCTGCTGTTAATGCAGAACTTTCTGCTGATGGGAGAAACAATGCTGCTGATGGGTTACATCACTCTGCTGGTGATTTAGATGAAGACACAATGCCCTTAGCTCATGTATTGCTTAACCTTGGAAACAAAACACCTGCACCAAAAGAATCTTCAACTACACCTACACAATCACAACCAGCTGCTCAAAGTTTAACAAAACCAACACAAGTGACTGTCTCAAGACCTAAAGCCAAAGGAGTTGTCATACAAGAACCTGTGCAAACAAGAAAACCTGTTCAAACACCTACCTACAAGGGTAAGGGCAAGATGAAAATGGTGGAAGAACTTGAACCTTATCCTGATCCTAATGAAGTTCCCATTGAGGTATGGCCTAGACATTTGCAAGAAAGGTGGGATGCAGAAGAAGCTCAGAGAGTTGCTGATGAAGAAAAAGCTGAGTATGATAAAGCAATGGAGATACAAAAGCAACAATCTGAGAAACAATCTGAAGTTGAAGCCAAAGTGGCTGCATGGGAAAATGAGCAGGCAAGATGTAAAGCTGCTATGGACTGGGAGAAAGTGAAAGTAGAGATGGATGATGTTTTTACAGATGAAGGTATTAATGACTGGATTCATCAAGCTATTGTGCAGAATAAGAAAAGGCTTCTGGTTGCAAGAAAGAATAAAAAGGTGAATAGACCACCAACTGCAAGGCAAGAGAGAACTCTTCATGAGCAATATCTGAGGAATATGAAGGGTTGGAAATTGAAGGAGTTGAAGCCATACTCTAATGAAGAAGTCAAGCAGAAGTTTGAGGCTGCTAAGAAAGAGATGGACAGGAATTTTAAACCCTTAACTGATGATGAGATCAAAGAGTTGACAAGAATCAAAGTAGCATCAAATGCTTATATGAATCCTGAGTCTACTGCTAAAATGGCCAAAGTATCAGATGCTGAGAAAGAGAAAGAGAAAGAGAATGTAGTTGCAGAGAAAAAGCCTGAACCTACTGTTGGTGTAAAAAGATATAGGAGGAAAGTAAAACAGGTGGGTAGGAAGAAGAGAAGAACTCAGTCAGTATTGATGAGTGATTCAGAGAAAGAGGATAGTGTTTCTGAGAAAGATGAAGTGACTGATGAGCATAATTTTGAAGAAGTGACTGCAGATGATATGAAAGGGATTATGGATCTCACAGTTCATAAACCTCAAGAAGAACCTGAGTTAGTTAATGAAGTTCCTTTGTCAACAAAATACCCAATCATTTCATACTCACATGATGTTTTAGATGGTAGTCAAGCATGCTGGGTGATTAAGAGATCAAATGGTTCAAGTGTAGGATATATCAGTTTTTCTCAAATGTTGCACTACATGGATAGGGATGATATTATACAACTCTGGAATCTTTACAAGATGAATTATGGTGATACTAGACCAGAGGTAGTGCATGAAAGACTCAACTATTACTATTTGAAGAATATGTTTGAACCTGATGAAAGAAGTCTTGATTGGAAGAATGTGATTAGTTCAAGCAGATTTATCAGATGGTATCTATATCAATCATGTGGAGTACATGCATTGACTGGAAGTGATGGTTTGTGTTTGTACATGTTAACAGAGAAAGATTATCCTATGTTCAAGAATACTGCTCTTCTGACTAACATGTTACAACCTGGAATGCTGAGTTTGCAAAGACCATTCTTATCAGATCATCAAGCTTTTGAGTTAGTGGAGAGGTATAGAAAAGTGCTGGAATCAAAGACCTCAAAACAGTAAAGTGTTTGAAAGCATCCTCCTGGTGATTAGCTGGGTTTAAAAGAAACTTGATGATTTTTGATGAAAAATATCAAGTTTAGGGGAGGATTGTTGGGTCTAAAAGATGCTGCTGATTTGAGAAACATAACTCTGCTGAACAGTTATGTAACTCTGCTGATTAGCACAATGACTCTGCTGTTTATGACTCTGCTGATTGGAAGAATAAGCAAAGTGTAACTCTGCTGCTAGCCCACGAAGACTCTGCTGCTAGACTAGTTACTCTGCTGCTTATGAGATATGTATAGTATGTTAAGGATAAGTATAAAAAGATACGTAAAGATATTTTTCTTGTATAGAAAGTCTTGTAAACCGACTAGGACTCCTTACGTTATAAAAGGAGGATCTAGGGTTAGGTTAGATATACGTATCATTATTGTTTACACTTCAAGGTTTCTTGTAACCCTATTGCTGTCGAGCAATCGTATTAATATTGAAGTGTTGTTTGATAATTTGTTTTGTGTTATTCTTCTTAAGATCAAATATTAAGTTCCGCATAATATTTGATATACAACTCAAGATCAGTTTCTATACCGATTACTTTAGATTTATCTAAGGTAATTAATAAGATCGTGAAGCTCAACTGGGATCAACATCATTTCTTCCAAAGATATGACAAAACACAATCTTGAAAAATTCAACCTCAACTTCAAATAAGCAACAAATGACCTTTTTCACCAATAATAAATTGATAAACAAGCCTTTTTATCTTTTAAGAACCAACTCTCTTCTGTGTGTGATTCTTCCCCTTTGTGTGTGTAAACCAAGAAAGAAAAACCAAAAATTCGACCATACCTCAACTGTTTTTGCAGCAGTTTTCAACGATGCTTATCTTGCAACCTAAGGCTCAGATTGAAGATCCCTCCGGTGAGAATCTAACTTGATATACCAAGAACCTCCAGTAAAAATTTCAGCCCGATCCAACGGTTAACGAAGAGTTATCGCCTTTTGAAAACAGCCCTGCAGTGAGTTACGAAAATACGAACCAGATCCGAATTTTTCTTCTTTCTTTAGCTAAAACCTTTTCTTTTCCTAGATCCAGAGCCTCCCGCTCTGATACCAATTGTGGAGACTTGTTTTAGACCGACTTACATCAACTAAAATAAGTTACGTGATCGTTTATGGGCTCTAGGATGTTAAGCCTTTATCTAGGATTTACTATGACGAGCATGATGATAATATTGACGAAATATTCTATGAAAGAAACAATACTATCACAACAAGGTTTTGCCAAACTTTCTCTTTGTTATTAAACTCAGCCCCAATGCTATGTGATCAAATATAGCACGGTTACTCTACAACAATAACAGGGATCAAGGAAAACCTTGATTACCTTGAGGCTAAACAAACATAACAACATCAGACCCCATGTCTGATGTTCCCACACACACTCACTATTTGATGTTTTATATTTTAACACATTTTGTGTTTAAATTCTAAGCATACTAAACACTTGTAAAACATACTGGTGTTCACATAGTGACACAATGACACACACATTTATCTAAGGGGTAAGATCTCCTTTTATAGTCCAAGGAGACCTTTTACACTATGAAAAGACTTTGTCTACTACTTGCTTGTTATGTGTCAGTCATTTAAGATGCAACATGTATCTTATTTTACAACTTTGTTGACTGAACAAATATCTAAGATATTATCTTTTGTACATCTTTGACTTTGATACAAATACTATCTTCTTCATTCTTATCCATCCAGCAGCAGTATGACTCACTGATCAGCAGCTTCATTTATACTAGCAGTACTAACTGTTGCACTAGCAGTACTAACTGTTTGCACTAGCAGTACTAACTGTTGCACTAGCAGTACTAACTGCTACCTTCTTTGCACTAGCAGTACTAACTGCTAGGTGTATTTTGCTTATCATTTCAGTAATCCTTATGTTCATTCTTCTTGTGTTGTATCATCAAATCTATGAAATATATAAAACCCAACACTAATTACACTTTTAAAACCATTTTTTTACCTCAATACTTTTAACCTAAATCTGTCCCGGTTTAACAGCTTTGACACCTTTACTCGCAAAAATCATTTGACTGACTTCCGGACCTCGAAATCGCTCGTGGCCGGACTTTTTGGAAAGCACGTTCTCTGAACTACAATTTAGACTCAAGAATCATCAATTAACTCATCTCCATCTATTAAATATATTCGTATCTTTACAGCACTTTGAATCTGTGAAAACCCTAACTCATTAACTAACATGTTTTATGCCCAAATCTCTTCACCAATCATCATTATATTACTAATTATTGATCCCAACATGTTTTATATCAATAATTTACAGAAGTAATGATAAACCCTAATCCATCATATCCTTGTTACATGAATTATAATAATTAGTTGCATACAAGTATTGAAAATTATACCTTGATCTTGATTTTTAGGCTTAAAAAATAAACCCTAATTTTCCTCTACTTCTCTGCCCTCTTTGGTTCGACCATATAATCAACAAAAACGTTTTTAGGGTGTTTTGGTTTGTATTTATACTACCCTAAGATTATTCTAGATATCCCTTTTAATTAGGAATTATATTTAGACTCAAATTTGTTTCTTTTTTCCCCCATTAAACCCTTTAGGCCGATTTTTTTGTATATACATACACATTTTTTTTATATTAATATTACACATAAAACCTTGTATTTTGTTATTTTATAAAAGCCTATACCGAAATCTAACAACTTACGTGATAAACCTTCATTTTACGACAACCTGAATAATTATCATTTTCAAAGTTTTCAAAAATAGAATTTCACACTTATCATTAATATAACCCTTAAAACCGAACACCACGTAACTTACTAACGCTCAAAAACTTGAACAAAACTTACTACGCAAAAACCCCGAATCACAAAACCGTAAAACTCATTTCCACGACACAAAAAGTATACAAAATGAACTTCCCCGAATCCAACACCACACCAAACACATAACGATCGAATACCAAACCCACACATAAACTCATGAAAACCTCTAAACCACTAAACAAAATTTAACAAGTCAACACTATTGGTTTGACTAACCTGCCAAAACCACGGTTGTTACATTATCCGCCCATTAGAGAAATCTCGTCCCGAGATTTAACTACTCGAGTCACCAGTAACATCAGCAAAAGAAAATTTGTGGATATCCAAGCGGGATAATACCACACCATAAAACCATAAATCACTAGCACTTCTTATGACTATGGGGAATTCTACCACGCCATACAGTCACAGAGAAAGTACCACAAGATATGAACCAATTGAATACTCGAATACACACGATAGAAAACATTACCGACAATCCAACGATACACGGAAATATATACATTACTCCGATCAATAACACAAATGACCCAAACGATTTCTCACAGGTAGGCACGTTACCCCCGATCCAAAATAAAATCCAAACGGTAACCACAAGTAGCACACACATATAATAGTTACACATAGCATCAATATTAATTAAAACATTCATGAATACCCAGCATCTAACTTCCACGATCTAAATCCAACTACAAATGATCTGCTCACCCACGCTAGGGTGCAAATAGCAGCACCACAATCTTGAACAAAAGAAACATCCAACGTCAAATTTGTACACTCTCTTAATCCATTCACTTAAGAATGATAAGTCGTACTCATCTACAACCGCGTTCTCAAAGCTCTATAAAACGTATACCACAATCGCGAAGTAAGTATCTCATCATGATCTAAGATGATCGACGCGACACTCCATGTCTCACCAACCACATCAGCAAACAAATTTGAGTACTTAGACCTCATCTGATCCTCGCGCTCCCAAGTAAACTCAGGACCACACTTCGAATTCCAACGTACCTTTACTAAAGCTATCTTACCAAGTTTCAAACCCTTAACCACTCGGTCCATAATCTCAACAGGCTCCTCAACAAAATGAAAGGTCCTGTTAACCTTAATCTCATCTAATGGCACATGCAGACTAGCATCCACCAAACACTTTTTCAAATTAGATACGTGAAACGTATCATGCACACTACTTAACTCCTCAGACAATTTCAACCGATATGCCACAAGTCCAATCCTTTCCGTAATCTCAAACGATCCTACATATCTCGGTGCTAATTTGCCTTTCTTACCGAAACGCACAACACCCTTCCAGGGAGACACTTCCAACATCACACGATCGCCTACACTGAACTCCAAAGGCTTACGGCGATTATCCGCATAACTCTTTTGGCGATCCCTTGCTGCCTTAAATCTTTCCTTGATTCCCGATTGCAATGTCATGCACATAGTTCGCACACGCTTAGGCTTAATCCCTTCCTTCCTACTCAACGCATCAGCCACCACATTCGCCTTTCCAGGATGATAGCGAATCTCACAATCATAATCACTAAACAGTTCAATCCATCTTCTCTATCGCATATTCAGCTCCTACTGGCTGAAGATATGCTGAAGACTCTTATGATCTGTATAAACAACACTCTTTGTGCCATACAGATAATGTCTCCAATTCTTGAGAGCGAACACTACCGCACCAAGCTCTAAATCATGAGTGGTGTAATTTTTCTCATGAATTTTGAGTTGTCGGGATGCATAGGCTATCACTTTTCCTCTCTGCATCAGTACACACCCAAAACCTTGATTCGACGCATCACAATACACCACCAAGTCATCTGGTTCATTCAGAAGCGCCAGAATAGGTGCATTGCACAAATTATCCTTTAACGTCTGAAAGCCACCTCTTATTCTTCTCCCCAGACATACTTCTTATTCTTCTGGGTCAACAACGTGAGGGGTTTGGCAATCTTCGATAAATTCAATATAAATCTTCTGTAGTACCCTGCCAATCCTAAGAAAGAACGTATCTCAGACGGCGTCGTAGGAGCCTTCCAATTCTTGACCGCTTCGATCTTTCTAGGGTCTACATGTATACCTTCACTATTGACCACATGTCCAAGAAAATGTACCTCTCTAAGCCAAAACTCGCATTTTGAAAACTTAGCGTACAACTTCTCCTTCTCCAGCAATTCAAGGACCAACTTCAAATGCTCTTCATGCTCCTTCTCAGTCTTTGTTAGGAATTTTATAATTTATGTAATAGTATTGCTGCTGTTTGTATAAAGCGGTTCCTGCTGGTAGTATTAGTTGCTGCTGGTCATGGTTCCTGCTGGTAGCTTTGATTCGTTTCTGCTGGCAGTGTTCATTGCTGCTGGTCATAGCGTATTTTTAGTATATTTGTTAGATTTATTCTAGGAAGAGATTTGTGTATATCTCTTCACACGTTTTCATAGAAGTAGTAGTAGGGTTTCTTGTCCTATAAAAGAAACATACGACTTAGAGTTTTGTATCGAATTCCAATAGAAAAAGTTAATAAAAGATCCATAGAGGATCATAGTTTCTTAGTCATTGTCTTCTTCATATTCTTGTGTTTAGTTTCCGCATAAGCACAAGTCTATAATACAGAGATTCTTATTGGCTCAAAGATCAATCAAGGGCATGATCCTTCAAGTGGTATCAGAGCCTGGTGAGGATCTCTGTTGAAGAAGAAAACTCTTCTTAAACAATCTCTAAAACAGTTCTGCAATGGGTGACGCAAATCCTGATGAAACTGTCATCAATGATGACAAACATAATGAGACTGCTCAAGTTCAACAGCAAATAATCACAACTGCTGTGTCTAACAGTAATGCTAAATTCCCATACCTTAAGAAAGATGAGTATGAAGTTTGGGCTATGAAGATGGAGTACTGGATCTCAAACAGTGATCACAATCTGTGGAAGGTTATTCTAAATAGGAACAACAGGAAAAGGACTGGGAGAGATCAGAATGGGAACATCATGATACTTCCCCCGGTATCAGCAGAGGAACAGGTTGCTGTACAAAGGGAGACTAAAGCAAGAACTCTTTTGCTTCAGGCTCTTCCAGAAGACCACATGGGTGACTTTCACCACCTGGATGATGCTAGGGAAATCTGGCTTGCTGTAAAAGCTAGATTTGGAGGGAATGATGAGTCCAAAAAGATGAGAAAGTCCATGCTCAAGCAGGAGTTTCAGGAATTTAAGATCTCTGAGGCTGAAGGGATACACAAAGGTTATGACAGGTTTCACAAGATCCTAAGCCAACTCAACCAGTTGCAAACCAGGCCGGACAATGAAGACTGCAACACCAAGTTTTTAAGGGCTCTACCTTCTTCCTGGTCTCAGGTCTCCATCACTCTAAAGGCCAGAGGTGGGCTTGACTTCATGAGCTTTGATGATCTTTACAATAAGCTCAAGACTCTTGAGATCGACATCAAAGGGGTTACTTCTTATTCTTCTCATACCCCAACTCATACAGCCTTTGTTAGTACTGCAAGTGCTAATAAGCTCTCATATGCTGGTAGTCCTACCCAATCATCTTCATCATTTTCTTATTCCCCTGATGCACCAAGATCACAATCTAGGTCTGGCAATGTGATTGAGGAGGTTCTTCATTCGTTTGTTGCTGAAAGTACTCCACAGCAGCGAATTACCTATGAATATTTTGATCAAATTGACAAACTGGACTTGGAGGAAATGGACATCAAATGGCAGATGGCTATGCTGTCATTAAAGGTTGACAGATTTGAGAAAAAGGCAGGGAGAAAGATCAAATTCGATGGACGGCAGGGAGCAAGGTTTGACAAGAGAAAAGTGAAGTGCTACAAATGCTCAAAAATGGGTCACTTTGCTAGAGAATGCACTGAAAAGAAGCTTGATGACGAGGCCAGATATTCTGCATTCAAGCTGCAAGAGCTGGACTCAGAAGAACCTAAAGCTTTGTTGTCTTATGATTCCATGGTTGATTGGGAGAAGCTTGAGGTGGCTAACGCAGAAAAGATGTTGGGAATTATAATTTGATGATTACAAAACAAGAAGGACTAATATTGACAAAGAGCTAAACTTCAATGCTGGAAGAATATTCAGGAAATCAATTTAATTGATTAAGAAGATTTTGAAATATTCTGTCTTATCTCTTGTAAACCCTAGCATTCTCTATTATATAAAGAGATGTAGGGCGTTAGTTTTGAGCATCCAGAAAATGTAGATCGATTGTGTGTGTTGGTTAGCAAACGTGTGTTTGTACACGTTTGCTTGTTAGTAGTTGTTCGTTTTATTGATGAATAAAGAAACGCGTTTCAGTTAAATATCACAACCTTGTTAACATTATTGTTCTTATCAATTCCGCAATATTATCAATGATGTTTTCCTAGATGGGCTTAAACGGGACTCAACAATTGGTATCAGAGCGGGTGGCTCTCGATATCTAGGATCTACAAGGTTGGAGATGGAGCAGATTCGATGACAAGAGCAGATCTGGAATTGGTAGTCGACAGCAGCAGTTTTTGAATCATTCTGAGGTAATCTTTATTTTGGGTATCAATCTTTATTTGTGTGGAGACAAATTGATTGGCTGTTCAAAAATTACCTCGTACCAATTGAATAATTAATTGGTCGGTCAATTAATTTAATGGAGTAGCATAATTAATTGGTCGGTAAATTGAAGTTCATGGTGATTGGTTGTTGCTGCTGTGAGATCAGTGTTATATTTAATTTTCCTTATCGCTTAGTCATCACAATAAGTGATATTGAATTACGAGTAGGTAATTTGTCGCTTGTGAACATGGCTTATTGGGTTGGTTAAATATTTCTTTGATCAGTATGAAGGTTATGTCGGCATGTGGTGTGAATTCGATTGTGGCTTATCAATTAAAATGGTTGTCGCTTGCTGTCATGAATTTATTGGATACAATTATGTTGATCATGTTTGTCGTTTTGCTGCTAGGGATAATTCGATTGAAAGTAGCAACTATTGTTGACTCGTGGGTTTAGTCTGGCAATGTGGTTATTAATTCTGGTCGGTTAAGTTAAGCGTAGTTGACTTGATCGGTGAATATTTTTAATATGAGGGACTGAAGTGTTTGTCGCTTGTGATGCTTGTTCTGTCGTTATCTGCTAAGGCAAAGTTGTGTCTGGTGGTTATTTCATTCTTCATCACATGGCTCAGTATTGCAGCAGATCAGTATATCATTCGATATTGACTTTTAGGTCTGGTTTTGGTAAAAGGTTAAGTTTGTTCACCAGACTTAATAGGTCTGCTATCACACGGTTAATTCTGGTTTGCTTGGTTAAGTCTGCTTTCGGAAATTAAGTCTGGTCACCAGACTTAATTAGATCTGGTCTTCGAATATTAATTCTGCTCATGGGTGTTCGTTATTTCTGTTTTTGATTTTTGGTGAATACTGGTTGCTCAAGTTTTGGATCTTGGACGATATGATGGCTTGGTTTATTATTTTGGTTTGGTGTTTACGAGCTGTTTCCTAACGTAATGATGTCGTGGGTCCGGGACCACACGAATTATTATTGGGTTTGATCTAGGATCAAATGGTCAGTTATGGTGAGGATGGTCTAGGACCCCAAGACCCATAACTAAGGTGTATAAACATGTCTTGTTCGTACTAAATCAGATACTATTTTAAGCCGAATTGAAGTCCGAGATTCAAGAGATGGATCACGATATATTCTTTATTTTTATGGCTTGTGTTGGGTGATTATTTGAAGAAGAAGAGTGAATATGATTTATTTGATGTTGTAGTTGAGTTTCACAGGTGCGTGTTCTTATCATATCTCAAATGACTTGAACCATTTGGAGATAACTTGCTTGTTTTATACGGTGGTGACAAAGACTTGATGAATATAGCAAAAGTGTGTGATCTATTGTACCTCCCCTGTGCTTAATGCTCACATTTGCTAGAATTTATCAAGAGGTCCTGGTAGCCTACTTCTTGAGATAAGTTTGGAGTCACGTGGATAGTGCAAGATATAAGACGCAAGTTTGGGAGATTCAACTTCTTCATCATGTTCGTTATATTCGGTTTTCTTCATCAAGTGATCAGTTCATGGAGCCTACCGAGTTCGTGATTCAAGAGATGGTAAACATGCTTGGTTTCAGGGGAAGCTTGTTTAACCATCTACATGTACCACTTAAGGGGAAGCGTTTTTATTCAAGTTGCATTGAAGATCCCTATTAGATGATTACAAAAAGGGGAAGAAGATCGTTGCAGCTTATTATTTGTGGTGACATGTTCAAGTCAAGGGGAAGCATTGAAGATTGTTTTGTAATATCAAATAGGGGAAGATTGTTGGGAATTATAATTTGATGATTACAAAACAAGAGGGACTAATATTGACAAAGAGCTAAACTTCAATGCTGGAAGAATATTCAGGAAATCAGTTTAATTGATTAAGAAGATTTTGAAATATTCTGTCTTATCTCTTGTAAACCCTAGCATTCTCTATTATATAAAGAGATGTAGGGCGTTAGTTTTGAGTATCCAGAAAATGTAGATCGATTGTGTGTGTTGGTTAGCAAACGTGTGTTTGTACACGTTTGCTTGTTAGTAGTTGTTCGTTTTATTGATGAATAAAGAAACGCGTTTCAGTTAAATATCACAACCTTGTTAACATTATTGTTCTTATCAATTCCGCAATATTATCAATGATGTTTTCCTAGATGGGCTTAAACGGGACTCAACAATTGTTGGGAATTATGATACGATTCAAGAGAAGACAACTTAGGTCTGGTAGTATATCAGAGTTAGGTCTGTCTTTGTAATTAGGTCTGGTAATGCAAAGTTAAGTCTGGTAGTATGTTTAAGTCTGGTTGACTTATAATGTTAAGTCTGGTCGTGAAGTTAGGAAAGTCTGTTAGAGATAAGTTAGGAAAAGATACAAAACGTGTAAGTATCTTTATAGAAGATTTGTGAATATCTTCTTAGTCGGTTAGTATTAGGGTTTCCTTGTGTTATAAAAGGATCCCTAAAGATTGTTAGTTCGGTGTGTGAGTTGTACGAGTTCACTATTGTGATTAAAATCAATATACGAAGTTAGTGATATCTCTGTGTGTTCTTCATTGTTCTTGTTAAGATTCTACATTAACATTAACAATTGTCTAGGGTTTCTCACTTAGATTGGTTTGGATTTATCCTAACCATCTACTAGGTATTCAAGACTACTTAGAGATCCACTTACAATTCGTGGACCATCAAGTGGTATCAGAGCAAGGAGAGAGACTCTGAATTCGAAGAACACTAAATCTCAAAAACCTAATTCTCACTCAAATCACCCTACACAATGTCTGAATTCGATAAGCCTGTTAACACTGAAACTTTCTCAATCCATAACAGTGAGGATGAGAAATCAAACCATGAAGATGAAGGAAAAACTGAAACCAGTAACTCCCAAACACAACAACAACCCATCCCTTCCACAACCACAATCTCAAACATAAAACTTCCATTACTGAAAAGTGAAGAGTATGATATATGGGCCATGGAGATGGAACATTATCTGGAGTACATTGATAGTGATGTATGGAAGGTTATTCAAAAGGGAAATTCTAAGAAAAGAATTTCACAAGGGAATGATGGGCAGATCAGAATAATGCCACCAGTATCTGCTGAGGAGATTAGGGCTGTGGAGAAGGAAAAGAAGGCCAGAACCTTGCTTCTTATGGCTATTCCTAAGGAGCATCTACAAAGGTTTCATGGCATCCTTGATGCAAAGGAGATGTGGGAGGCTATCAAGAAAAGATTTGGAGGCAATGCAAACTCCAAGAAGATGCAAAAGGCTGTTCTTAAATAGCAATTTGAGACATTCAGTGTTTCAAAGACTGATGGTTTGGAGAAGGGCTATGACAGATTTCAACATCTGTTAACACAACTGGAAGTTCATGGTGCAGTAGTTTCAAATGAGGATGCAAACCACAAGTTCCTTAGATCTTTACCATCAGAATGGGGCAATGTATCTGTGGCGATGAGGATTAAGGAGGAAGTAGATTCAATGATACCTGATGACCTATACAATAATCTCAGGATGTTTGAAAGGGACATCAGTAACAACACTCAGGCTTCAACCAGTTCATCAAATGTTGCTTTTGTGTCACAAAACAAAAGCAGTACTTACAAGGTTAAATCTGGTAGTGTTAGGTCTGGTATCTATGAAACTCCTTCAAGTGAAAGGTCTGCTTCAAGTTTTACTGATGAGGTGATACATTCTTTCTTTGCCAACCAAACGGAAGATGAAAGCTTTATTAGTGAAGACCTAGAACAGATTAATGATGCTGAAGTTGAGGAGATGGACATAAAATGGCACATTGCCATGGTTGCTTTAAGGGTCAAACGATTTCAGAAGCAATATGGGAGGACCATCAACTTCAACAACAAATCACCAGTGGGATACACAAAGAGGACAGTTGAATGCTACAACTGTCACAAGCATGGACATTTTTCAAGAGATTGTCCAGAGAAGAAGCCTGCTGATGGGAAAAGAATCAGATGAGCCTGCTGACAATGGAAGCTGGAGGAGTCAACTGGGGTGAGCATCCAAGAGTGAATGAGGAGTCTGATCATGCTCTCATGGCCATTGGTAATGAGGTATCATTATGCTCTAAATTATGCACTGATTCATATAATCATGTTAAGGCTTTGTGTGATGAGCAGCTAGAACAAATAGGTGATCTAGAAGTAAATTTTTTAGCACATAAAAATGCTGTAAAAACTTTAGAGGCACAAAAGGTCACCCTTCAAAACCAACATGCTGCTTTAAATGAAAAACTATACTTTCAAGCTAATAAAATATATGAACAAGATGAAAAGCTTAAAAGGTATAGACAATTGGGCCTTAAAATTCAGAAGGAGAGGGATGAGTTGAGAATAAGGGTAGATCAGTGGAACAATTCAAATAATAACCTGTTTAAGTGTTGGGATTCTCAAATTAAGTCAAATAAAAAATGTGGCTTAGGATATGAGGAAAATGAGAATAAGGGTATATTTAAGAATAAAGAAGAGGACTATACTGATAAGCCTTTGTATAATAGGTTTGTTAAGACTGGAGACTTTAAGGAAGTACCACCACCTTTGAGTGATGACTATACTCCTCTTGAAAAAGAAGAGTTGGATGATTCACTTTTTTTGTATGGTAAGAAAGGTCCTCAAACACCTGAGTCAAACACCTCAGAGGACAAATCCAGTAGGTATTCTTCTTGTCAATCCAATGACTCTGAAGGATCTATTGATGGTTCCTCTGATCACTCTAAGCCTGAGTCAAAATGTGAGGTAAAAGAGAATCCTGAGCCTAAGGTTGTTAAGAAGTGTGAACCTGTTGTAGCTGAACCTGTAGTGACTAAACCAAAGCCTGAGACAGTTAAACCTAGTTGTGTCAATCACATAAAACTCCTAGGGAATCTGTTAAAATGAGTGAGTCACCTAGAAGCAATAGTGTTCACAGAGAAAGTAGGAGTACTTACACTTATGCTCCTAAAAGATGTTTTGTGTGTGGAAGTTTGAGTCATTTAATCAGAGATTGTGACTTCCATGAAAAGAGAATGAAGAGAGAGGCTGAGCAAAAGAGAATGAATGTTAATATGGGTCATGGTTCAAATAAACCAGTTTGGAATAATGCTAGTAGAATTAATCATGCCAACCAGTTTGTTCCCAGACCTGTCCAACTCAATAACTCTACCAGACCTAACTCTTATGTTAATTCTGGTAGACAAAATTTTAGGTCTGGCTACAGGAACTTTAATGTGAATAGGCAAAATGGTAATTTTATGAGGCCTAATGTGAATACTGGTTATGTTAATTCTGTGAGATCTAATGTGAACACTGGCTTTGTGAGACCCAAACAACCATTTCAAAAGCCACAGGTGAATGCAAATTTTCAAAGAAATAATTTTTATAAAACTCATTCACCTGTGAGAAGACAAGCTGTAAAGCAAACAGCAAAACCTTTAAAGGGGAATGGGGGGTCTGCTGTTAAGACCTCAGCATGTATGTCTTGGGATTCAAACAAAAATAAATCCATGTATAAATCCCAAAACAACAGTGGATCAGGTTCAATTAAGAAATTTAAGCATGTTGATCCACAAGGCGGACCCAAGCCTACTCAGGCCTGGGTTCCTAAGAGAAACTAATTTCTCTTCTTTTTGTGCAGGATCATCCACTTTGCTATATGGAAGATAGAGGAATTCTTGACAGTGGATGCTCTGGGCACATGACTGGTAACAAGAACTATCTAAATGATTTTCATGAATTCGAAGGAGGTTCTGTTACTTTTGGAGGAAGCAAGGGACAGATAACTGGTAAAGGAAGAATAATTGTGGGCAACATAGAATTTGACAATGTATCCTTTGTGAAAGAACTTGGGCAGTTCAACCTTTTCTCAATATCACAAATTTGTGATACTCAGCATAAGGTGCTTTTTACTGAAACTGATTGTCTTGTGTTGACTCCGGACTTTAAGATGCCTGAAGAACATCAGATTCTTCTTAAAGTTCCCAGACAACACAAAATGTACAGTTTTGATATGAAGGCATCTAATCCTGCAAAAGGTGCTACCTGTTTGATTGCAAAAGCTACTTTGGATGAATCTAAGTTGTGGCATAGAAGGTTAGGCCATGTGAATTTCAAAAACATGAATAAACTTGTGAAGAATAACCTTGTGAGAGGTTTGCCTTCAAAATTGTTTAAAAATGATCATACATGTGTGGCTTGTAACAAGGGAAAACAACATAGGGCATCCTGTAAGGTTAAATTAGAAAGATTAATCACTGAGCCTTTACATACCTTACATATGGATCTTTTTGGCCCTACATCTGTCCATAGTATAAATCATGCATGCTATTGCCTTGTCATTACAGATGATTGTACTAGATATTGTTGGGTGTTCTTTATGTCTAGGAAGGATGAAGCTACTCCTTTGATTCAAACTTTCATTAGGCAGATTGAAAACCTTCTTGATAAAAGAGTGAAAATCATTAGGAGTGATAATGGCACTGAGTTTAAAAACAAGAGCATGCTAGACTTCTGTGGTAATAAAGGAATTAAGCAACAGTTCAGTAATGCAAGAACTCCTCAGCAAAATGGAGTTGCTGAGAGAATGAACAGGACACTTATTGAGGCAGCTAGGACTATGCTAGCAGATTCACTTTTACCTACTACATTTTGGGCTGAAGCAGTCAGCAATGCCTGTTACATCTTTAATAGGGTTAGAGTGACCAAGCCTCAAAATAAAACCCCTTATGAGCTTATGTTTGGCCATAAACCAGTTGTTAGCCATATAAGACCTTTTGGGTGTCATGTTACCATTCTTGATACTTTAAGTGTTCTTGGAAAATTTGAAGGAAATTCTGATGAAAGGTTTTTAGTTGGGTATGCATTAAACAGTAAAGCCTTTAGGGTTTACAATCTAGTATCCAAGAAAGTAGAAGAAAATCTGCATGTAAACTTTCTTGAAGAAAAACCCAATGTCAAGGGAATTGGTCATAGATGGATGTTTGATATTGATTATTTAACTGATTCTATGAATTATATTCCTGTCTCCAAGGAGAATCAAATTAACCTTATTGCAGGTACCAAAGAAGTTACTAACAATGCAGGCACCAAAGATCCTTCTAATACAGGGAACACTGATGATGTGGCTGAGCTTGTTGTGATTCCATCTACAGAGAACAAGTCTGTTGCAGCTGAAGCTGAAATCAAGAATTCTTCCTCTCAAGAAAAGGATTCTGAATACAAATCTCAAGATTCTGGCAAAGTAGTATCCCCTAACATTACCAGTACTTCCTATTTTAAGTCTGGTAGTGGTGCTCAACCAGACCTTTCTTCAAGTGCTGCTTGTGCTGATTCTGAGATGCCAGAACTTGAAGTATTTCCAAATCCTATTGAAGGTATCTTTGAAGGGGCTTCCTATGATGAAGGAGGTATTATTACTGATTTCAACAACTTACCCACTAAAGTGGAGGTAAGTCCAACTCCCACTCTCAGGATCCACACCATTCATCCCAAGAGTCAAATAATTGGTGATCCTAAATCTGTTGTTCAAACAAGAAGTAGGGTGCAACATCAGTCTGATTCACTTGCACTCATTAGCCTGATTAAGCAACAACAAAGGGTCAATCATAAGGACCAGCAACATTGTTTATTTGCTTGCTTTCTTTCTCAAAGTGAACCCACTACAGTTTCTGAAGCTTTAGGGGAGGAAAGTTGGGTAGAAGCTATGCAAGAAGAGTTGTTGCAGTTCAAGCTACAGAAAGTATGGGTTCTTGTAGACCTACCTAATGGAGCTAAAGTTATTGGTACTAAGTGGGTCTTCAGGAATAAAAGGGATGAAAGAGGGGTAGTTGTAAGGAACAAAGCAAGGCTGGTAGCACAAGGATACAAACAGGAGGAGGTCATAGATTATGATGAGGTTTTTGATCCTGTAGCAAGAATTGAGGCTATCAGGTTATTTTTGGCCTATGCATCATACATGGGATTCAAGGTGTATCAGATGGATGTCAAAAGTGCTTTTCTTTATGGCACTATTGAAGAAGATGTGTATGTACATCAACCTCCTGGTTTTGAGGATCCTGCTAACCCCAATCAAGTGTATAAGGTTATTAAAGCTCTATATGGTCTTCATCAAGCTCCTAGAGCTTGGTATGAAACTCTTTCACAGTTTCTTGAAGAACATGGATACATCAGGGGTGTAATTGACAAGACTTTATTCATTAAGAGATACCAGAAGGATATCATTCTTGTTCAAATTTATGTGGATGATATCATTTTTGGATCAACAAGAAAGTCTTGGTGTGATGAATTTGAAGGTTTAATGAAGAGCAGGTTTGAAATGAGCTCAATGGGAGAACTTACATTTTTCTTGGGACTGCAAGTAAAGCAAAAGGATGATGGACTTTTTATTTCTCAAGACAAGTATGTTGCAGAAATTTTGAGAAAGTTTGAGTTCTCAAATGTGAAGACGGCAGTCACTCCCATGGAGAACAAGGTGCCTTTAACAAAGGATGAAAATGCTGCTGATGTAGATGTGCATCTTTACAGATCCATGATAGGTTCCCTCATGTATCTTACTGCTTCTAGACCTGATATTATGTATGCAGTTTGTGTTTGTTCACGTTTTCAGGTACAACCAAAGACTTCACATCTTCATACTGTGAAGAGAATCTTTAGGTACTTAAAGGGCAAACCAAATTTGGGCCTTTGGTATCCTAAGGTGTCATCTTTTGACTTGACAGCTTATTCAGACAGTGACTATGCTGGTGCAAGCCTGGATAGGAAATCCACAACAAGAGGTTGTCAATTCCTTGGAAGGAGGTTGATATCTTGGCAATGCAAGAAGCAGACAATTGTGGCCAATTCAACTACTGAGGCTGAGTATGTAGCAGCTGCTCATTGCTGTGGACAAGTTTTGTAGATTCAGAATCAGATGCTGGACTATGGTTTGAATTTTATGAATACTGTTATCCACATAGATAATAAGAGTACTATCTGTATTGTTAAGAACCCAGTATATCACTCTAAAACTAAGCATATAGAAATCAGGCATCACTTCATTAGAGATTGCTTTGAAAAGAAGTTGATTAGAGTGGAGAAAATACATACAGAGTTTAATGTTGCTGACCTATTAACTAAAGCATTTGATGGTCCTAGATTCAATTATCTAGTAGTTAACATTGGTATGATGAACCCCTAGTTTGAGTTAAGGGGAGGTTTGGCTTAAGGGGAGGTCAAACTGTAAAGTATGTTAAGTATGAGTACTTACCAGCATTTAGGTTATCTTTAAGTCTTGTAGTTTTGTTTTTAGTTATGTTAGTGATAAAATATTATATATATATATATATATATATATATATATATATATATATATATATATATATATATATATATATATATATATATATATATATATATATATATATATATATATATATATATATATATATATTTCTTTTATAGGCAATGCTGGATTAAGTATAATTTTCACAAGTTGTTAAGTGAGACTATTGGAACTTCTCACTTGGTGGAGGTGCTTTGCACTAACACATCAAAAGGTTATCAGTCCACCTTGTCTCATCAACACAAGGACTGGCTAATCCTGAGCAAACGGCTAACAGGTAAAGATTGCTCAAATCCGTTTATGGCTGACAATTTGCCAAAAATTGTATGGTATTCAACTCACCATATCTAAGATAAGTGAAGAGTTGGCTAGCCCACAAGGTTATGGCTTGTGGTAAAGGTTGTGGAAAACCATAAATGGTAATCAATTCACCATGATGAGGTGCTTTTCCATCAAAGAATTGACTAGTCCAGAAGCAAACGGCTTTTGGTAAAGACTTAACAAATCCGTTGATAAGCTGATGATTTGCTAAAAATCATATGGTTATTAATGTACCATGGTCTTTCACACCAAAACATTGGCTACTCCAGTGGTAATGGCTATTGGTAAAGAGATTTCAAATCCATTACATTTTCAATGATTCACCTCTCACAGATGGTAACACATTTGGAAGTGATGAGAATAGTCTGGAACTTAAATGAATTTGATGTACATATAGTCAATGTTGCTGCAAAGACCATATCAGAAGAGCTTATCAAGATTCAAGCTGCTAGAAAGGATCAAGACCTAAATACAATTCAAAGTGTTCAAGATTCAATCCTCAGAAAGCTTAATCAGAAGAACTTGAAGTTCATGGAGCATGAAGATCAAGTTAGGGGAGGATTGTTGGGAATTATGATACGATTCAAGAGAAGACAACTTAGGTCTGGTAGTATATCAGAGTTAGGTCTGTCTTTGTAATTAGGTCTGGTAATGCAAAGTTAAGTCTGGTAGTATGTTTAAGTCTGGTTGACTTATAATGTTAAGTCTGGTCGTGAAGTTAGGAAAGTCTGTTAGAGATAAGTTAGGAAAAGATACAAAACGTGTAAGTATCTTTATAGAAGATTTGTGAATATCTTCTTAGTCGGTTAGTATTAGGGTTTTCTTGTGTTATAAAAGGATCCCTAAAGATTGTTAGTTCGGTGTGTGAGTTGTACGAGTTCACTATTGTGATTAAAATCAATATACGAAGTTAGTGATATCTCTGTGTGTTCTTCATTGTTCTTGTTAAGATTCCACATTAACATTAACAATTGTCTAGGGTTTCTCACTTAGATTGGTTTGGATTTATCCTAACCATCTACTAGGTATTCAAGACTACTTAGAGATCCACTTACAATTCGTGGACCATCAAAAGAGTGCTGCACAGATGTATGGGATGATTGTTGGATATGAGACACAAGTGGCTGGTGAATTTGGCTTGATGGGCTACCCATCTCAGGTACAAAAGTGTTCTTTTGGTTGTGTTACTTTATATGCTGAATTGAAAAAAGAATTTGATTACATAGATAGTCAATATAAAGATTACTATATACAGGTCCAAGCCTATAAAAATTCCCTTAAAACATTAGAAAACCAAAAGGCCTGGTATCAAACCAATCAATTAGCATATGAGGAAAAGGTTAGGTTTTTGCAGAGAGATTTAGAAAACACCACTAATGAGCTTAAATACTCTGAGTCTCAAAATGCTAAGGTCAAATTAGAAAATCAGGATTTACAGTCTAAGCTAGATACTGAATTGGCTAGATATATGGATTGGAAAGACACCTCTAAAAATCTGCACAACCTAATTGATAGTTCTATGTCTGTAAGAACTAAACTTGGTTTAGGGTATGGAGATTACATAGGGTCAGATCAAGTTTATGATCCTAATGAGTATAGTATATTTGACCCTGAACCTATAGACTACCAAAGACCTGTAAAGTATGTAAAAGAAGGAGGGATGAATGCAGTCCCTCCACCCATAACTGGAACATTTATGCCTACCTCTCCCCAAATAAACTTTGATGATTCACAGATGACTTATGGCAAAAAGGCAAATGTATTTCCTGATCTTGATTGTGACTCTAATGATTTTGTCTCTTGTTCTAACAGTGACAAATCTTCAGAAATCAAGACCAATGACTATGCCACATGTGAGTCAGGTGACAAGTCTACTACCAACAAGTCAGAAGATCTTTCCTCAGAAGTAGCTAATGATGAATCTCATTCAAAAACAGCTGCATATGAAGATATTTCTTTTGATTATGTTAAAAACAATAATGTTTCTAGTTTTGGTTCTGTTGCAAACAATAATGCTTCTTGTTTTGGTTATGTTTCAAACAATAATGATTATGGTTTTAATTTTGTTAAGAACAATTTTGGTTGTGTTTATTCTGGTTGTTATAAGAAAAGTAAGGTTAAGAATAAGTTGTATAGAAAGAAATCTTGTTTTGTGTGTGGTAGTTATGATCATCTCATCAAAGATTGTGACTTTTATGAGAAAAGGATGGGTGTAAATGCTGAACAAACTAGGCCTATGTGGAACAATGTTAATGATATACCCCCATATGTTCCTCAAGCAGCAAGAATGAACTCTTGTAGAGCTTCTCTTTCTGCTGGTAGACCAGTCCCTACAGATAAACCTATTGGTAAACCTGTTGCTGCTGATAAACCTGTTGCAGCTGGTAAGCCAGTTCCTGCAGGTAAGTCTGTTTCTACTGGTAAGCCAGTTCCTGCTGGTGGTCCAAATTCTGCTAGTTGGAGAAGAAATACTACTAGACCATTCTACAGACCTACAAGTACTTATTTTCAGCAATGATTTTAGGCCTGTTTATTTTGACTATTACATAAATTATAAAATTCCTAACAATTTTTGACTCTATGCTCATGGGGGGGGGGGGCAAAAATGGAAACTACTGTTAAGTCCTCAACAGGTTGTTCTTGGAAAAACAATGACCACTATATCAGAATGGGGTCCAAGAACAATGGTGGATCTCATCAATCTCCATGGTTTAATCATTATTGATCCACTAGGCAGGCTCAAGTCAGTGATGGCTTGAGTCTCCTTTGTATCTAATGTTGTTGTTTATTTTCTTTTGATGTAGGATGTTCTTCATAAAAGTAAAGATGTTGGTATTGTTGATAGTGGATGTTCCAGAAGTATGACAGGAAACCTAGAGAGATTGCATGATTTTGTACCATTAAATGGTGGGACTGTGACATTTGGTGGAGGAGATGGCAAGATAACAGGGAAAGGAACCATCAAGACATCCAAGCTGGATTTTGAGAATGTATTCTATGTGAAGGAACTTCAGCACTTCAACTTGTTCTCTGTCATACAGATTTGTGACTAGAAGAATGGTGTTCTCTTCACTGAGATTGATTGTCTTGTGTTATCCAAAGACTTCAAGTTACCTGATGAGAGTCAGGTTGTACTCAAAGTTCCAAGAACACACAACCTTTACAGTTTCAATCTTAATGATGTCCAGCCTGAGGGTACTCTTACTTGCTTGGTGGTAAAAGCTTCTGTGGATGTGTCTAACAAATGGCATAGAAGAATGGCACATGTGAACTTTAAGACCATCAACAAGCTGGCAAAGAATGGTTTGGTAGAAGGGCTTCCTCTCAAGACCTTCACAAATGAACACAATTGTGTTGCCTGCAACAAAGGAAAGCAACACAAAGCTTCATACAAGGCTATTACAGCTATGAGCACCATCACTGAGCCTCTGCAACTTCTTCATATGGATCTTTTTGGTCCTACTTCCATCAGAAGTATTGACCAAAAGTACTACTGCCTGGTGATTACAGATGCCTTTAGCAGGTTTTCTTGGACTTTCTTTTTAGGTACTAAAGATGAAACCTATCCTTTGATTAGGGACTTTATTGCCTTAGTAGAAAATCAGCTAAATAAAAAGGTTAAGTCCATAAGGTGTGATAATGGAACAGAGTTTAAAAACTCTAATCTAATTGAACTCTGTGGGAGTAAGGGGATTAAAAGAGACTATAGTAATGCCAGAACACCTCAACAAAATGGGGTTGCTGAAAGGAAAAATACTACCCTTATAGAAGCAGCTATATCAATGCGGGCTGATTCTAAGTTACCTACTATGTTTTGGACTGAAGCAGTTTGCACTGCTTGTTATGTACTGAATAGGGTATCAATTACTAGCCCCCATAACAAAACACCTTATGAGCTATTGTCTGGGAAGGTTTCTAACATTAGTTACCTTAAACCTTTTGGGTGTCATGTAACTATATTGAACACTAGTGACCATCTAGGTAAATTTGAAGGGAAGGCAGATGAGGGGTTTATTGTTGGTCATTCTGCTCATAGTAAGGCCTATAGGGTATATAATTTGTCTGCTAAGAGGATAGAAGAGACACTCAATCTGAGATATCTTGAGGATAAAACTAATGTACAGGGTGTAGGTCCTGAGTGGTATTTTGATCTTGAATACCTGACTGATTCTTTAGGTTACTCTAGATTCAAATCTAATCAATCTGCAAGTACACAGGATTATCAAACTAACAATGCAGGTACCTCGGATGATGATTCAGAGTGTGATGAACAATCAATTGTTGTTCCTTCTTTTCCTTCTAACCATTCTGCAGGTCATGATGCTGGAGTTACATCTGGCATGAGTGAGGGTGATTTAAGTTTTGCAGAGGAACTTGCAAGACTTCAACGGCAAGAACATAGTGCTAAAGAAGCAGCTGAAGCATTTGGATCTGAGTTTTCACAAGAAACACTGGAGCTCTTGAGAAATGCTGCAGCTGAAGCCCGCAGGAACCTGGATTCTGCTGGTGGTGTTTCTGTTCCTGCTGATTCCAATTCTGCTGGTATTGCACCTGTTTCTGCTGGTTCCTCTGATGATACTGCTGGTGTCTCTACTCCTGCTGCTCCTCTGATCACACCATCTGTTGACTTATTGGGTGTTGATGCCTCTCCTACAAGATTCCCAAATCCGTCTGATCTTGGAAATTCATTATCGTCTGGAGATAAGTTGGAAGATCCTTACCATCAATCAAGTACAGGCATTTTCACTTCCTCCTCATATGATGATGAATTCAATCCCTCTATCACTAACCAAGCCCCAAATATTGATGTCAATCCCAATGCTACTAAGAGGATAAACACTGTTCATCCTCAGTCTTTGATTCTTGGAGATCTCAATTCACCTGTTCAGACAAGAAGCAAGGTACAAAAACCAAAGTTTGGAGAAGCTGCTTTTGTCAGTTATATTCAAAATCAGCTAAGGTGTAATCATACAGACTATCTTCATTCCCTCTATGCTTGTTTTCTATCTCAAGTTGAACCAAGCAGTGTAGCACAAGCCCTTGATGATTCTGATTGGGTTGAGGCTATGCAAGAGGAAATGCAGCAGTTTCAGAATCAAAAAGTCTGGAAATTAGTACCTTTGCCTGAAGGAAAGTATGCCATTGGCACAAAATGGATTCTTAAAAATAAAAGGGATGCTAGGGGAATTGTGGTTCGCAACAAAGCTCATTTGGTTGCTCAAGGACATCGGTAAGAAGAGGGAATTGACAATGATGAGGTGTTTGCTCCAGTGGCAAGAGTTGAAGCTATTCGGCTATTTTTGGCTTTTGCCTCCTACAAGGGGTTTGTGGTTTATCAGATGGATGTTAAGAGTGCATTTCTATATGGTAGAATTGAAGAAGAGGTGTATGTCACTCAACCAAAGGGATTTGTGGACCCTCAGAATCCTGATTTGGTTTATAAAGTGGTCAAAGCACTATATGGGCTTCATCAAGCACCAAGGGCATGGTATGCCAGGTTGTCTGCTTTTCTGCTGAAGCATGGTTACAGAAGAGGGGCAATTGACAAGACACTCTTCATCAGGAAGACTTCAAAAGATATCATCCTTGTTCAGGCTTATGTGGATGACATCATTTTTGGTTCTACAAATGAAGTTTGGTGTAGGGAGTTTGAGGTGCTTATGAAGAGTGAGTTTGAGATGAGTGCTATGGGAGAGCTCACATTTTTCTTGGGTTTACAGGTCAAACAACAAACTGATGGGATATTTATCAGTCAAGAGAAGTATGTGCAAGATATTCTTAGGAAGTTTGATTTGGAAGGTGTGAAGACTGCAACAACACCATTTGAAGCTCCAAAGCCTAAATCCAATACTGAACCTGATGATGCAATAAATGTACATCTCTACAGGTCCATGATAGGTTCACTCATGTATTTGACAGCTTCTAGACCTGATATCATGTTTGCAGTCAGTGCTTGTTCTAGACATCAAGTTACACCATTGACTTCCCACTTAAATGCAGTCAAGAAAATCTTCAAGTATTTAAAAGGACAGCCTAAGTTGGGCCTTTGGTACCCAAGAGATTCTCCTTTTGTGCTGGAAGCTTATAGTGACAGTGATTATGCTGGTGCTAACTTTGATCGAAAGTCTACTACTGGGGGTTGTCAGTTTATGGGAAGAAGATTGATTTCTTGGCAATGCAAGAAGCAGTCTATAGTGGCTACATCTTCTACTGAGGCAGAGTATGTTACTGCTGCTAGTTGCTGTGGACAGGTACTTTGGATTCAAAACCAGTTGTTAGATTATGGGTTCAACTTCATGAACACAAAAATCTTTATTGATAACCAAAGCACCATATGCATTGTTAAGAACCCAGTGTTTCACCAGAGAACAAAGCACATAGAGATTAGGCACCACTTTATCAGAGATGCTTATGAAAAGCATCTTATTCAAGTGCTTAAAATCGACACTGAACAAAATGTGGCTGATTTATTAACTAAAGCTTTTGATGGCCCAAGATTTAACTATTTGGTGGTACACATTGGTATGCTCAATCCTTAAGTGCTGCGATTAAGGGGAGGTCCAAGCCTAAGGGGAGGTTTATTTTTGTTGTTTTATATTGTATTATTTTCTTTCTTTTGATAGTTTCTTAGTCAAAAAAAAAAAAAAAAAAAATCTATGTATATTGTGTGTACTAACTTTTATGGTTTGAGCAACACCCCTTGCAGGTACAGTGTTGGTTCTTAAACCACACAACAAATGGTAATCAACTTACCATGTCTCACAGACAAGGAAAAGTTGACTCACCATGAGGGTACGGCTCTGGTGTGATTCTCAAATCCGTTGATAGCTGTGATAGTTTGCTCAAAACTATTAGGGTACTTCAACTCACCCATGTTTCTCAACTGAGAGTTGAAATGGTTTTCAATTCACCATGAATTTTATCCTTTTAAGTTTCCAAAGAATTGGCTAGCCCACCTGTATATGGCATGTGGTAAAGGTAGTTGGAAAACCATATTTGGTCATCAATTCACCAAGGTTCAGCTGTAACCAAGAATTGGCTAGTCCTGAGTAAACGGCTCCAGGTAAAGATAAGTCAAATCCGTTTATAGTTGATGATTTGCTAAAAATCATATGGTTATCAATGTATCATGGTCTTACACACCAAAACATTGGCTACTCCAGTAGTGATGGCTATTGGTAAAGAGACATCAAATCCATTCATTTTCAATGATTCACCTCTCACAGGAGTTAACAGACCTGGAAGTGATGAGAATAGTATGAAACTAAAGTGATTTGATGATGGATCGTGTTTTGGATGAAATATTGTGAATCAGGAGGTCTTGGAAGATGAAAAAACATCATCTTCATGATAAAGGTTTAGAGAGAGAAAGAGTTAGAGAGAGAGAGGAAACCTGGATATTTTATTAATGAAAAGGAAAGTGAAAATAACACACACCAAGCTCACCCTCCTAGTGAAGTCTAGGAGGGTATATAAAGGGCCAAACACAGGACTTTACAATATTGATGCTTCTAGTCCTTGTGTTTGTGCCTAACAAGATAGATAATGTAATCCCAAATATGTTGTCATATTTTCGTGTGAGAAGCATACCTAACAATCTTCCCCCAATGTGGCAACATATGGGATTACTTACATCATTTCATACAAGTACAAATATAACTAAAGAAAGGTCTTCATAAGCTCTTCAAGTGCTGAGGATGACTACAATTGACGTTCTTTGTCTTCATCTTGTACCTCGGCTTGAGAACTTTTCATCACTTGCAGGTAAACGATGTATTATGCATGAACTGGATTAACTTCCCCCAATTCATGCTGCATGTCTTTTGTAGGATATTCATGAACTAATAAACACAAGATTGGGTGTTATATGGATCGAACTAGGAAGAAACTAGAGAGAGAAAGTGGAGTGGAACCTTTAGAGAGATAAACCAAAAGAAAAATAGATTGAATGCTTGCAAAGGTCCAACCCTCTCCACATGTGGAGAGGGGTATTTATACTTACATGCTTAGCCTACTTACTTTGTCCCTAGTGGATTGTGGAGCGAGCTGACAGTGGGTAAAGACCCGACTCACTCCACAATATTAATTAACTACTTTACTACTAATATTACTTGTATTACTACCAGCTATTTAATACACGAGAGTGCTCGGGGTGACCGAGTCTTCAACTGAATATTTATATTCCTAACAATCTCCCCCTAAGGGAGGTCACCCCGATAACAATGTTCTTAAATCAAGCACTCTATTCATGAATCTTAACTTTGTAGCTCGTAGACATTGATTCTTCAGTCTTTAGTAATCATTGTGCCTTCAGCAGTGGACTTATGACGACTTCTCCTTGTCTTGGATGATTTTGATCATTCTTCGAAAATATCATCCAACATGTATCTTCAAGTCATCTTTTATCAGTATGTCTCCATGTGATGAAGTATTCTTTGAGCCGACATGCTCACACTCTTTGGAGTCATGATCTTTAGCATCAGAGTTTGCAGAAGCCGTGTTGAAGGTCTTTTAGGTTGATCATGACTTTGTTGGGTTACAATGATAATGTAGTGTGAGCATGTGGTAGAGGATTGGCATCTTTACTGCAACCAGCTACAACTGCAACCAGCTACAGCATCCAACAGCCACAACCGCCAGAAGTTCCTGCATACGACAGTTAGCAATAAAACGTCCGGTACTTACAGGTTTGAACTTCGAAATCGTCAACAGCATAGTGTGAAGACTTTTTCTAATTCTTACCAAGACCGTTCCTAATCGAAAACCCACAGAGGGCTTTTTAAGATCGTACCTTAGTACATCAATGATTAGGTGAGTCGCTGGAGTTCACCCCACGACTGTAGATTGTTTGAAACCGCCGTGACCACTAGGCGTAATCTACAAGGAATTACCGAAGTGACCTGCTTTCAGGGCTGTTTGATGTTGACCCTGGCAGGAATTTCCATTCAATCATTGAGAATTACAATTGTAAATTCCCTCATAAATGTTCTGGCAGATTGCTAAGATCTGCGTAGGACTCTTAAGTTTACAACTGGTGTCCTTAATGTTGAACAACCAGTGTATAAGTAGCATGTGTTCCTATGAGATCTTATTATGCATCTCGTGGCTCTAGACTCTATTGTGCATTTTGATTTGGTGATCGGAGGCTGGAGAGGACTGCCACCTTTTCAATATCATCTAACTCGGAGTGAGAGAGACGATAGAAATGTATTGAGCTCTGTGACAATTGAAACAAGAGTCCTTTGAGGGGCCTTGAGTGGCTAGGGAGGGTTGTGCAGCGTATCACTGGGTCCATGATACTTTGTCTTCAATGCCAGCAATCATCTAAGTGATTCTGACAGCATATGAATTGACCCGGTTTCTGCCTAAGTTGTAAGGAGGGCTTCTTTCTTTTCACCCTTTATCTTTACAATTCTTTTTCATTCTTCAACCCCTTCAGTGCTTACCGAGACTTCATAACTAGCACCTTGTTGGGTTTGTTCCAGTACTAGCTCCATCTCAATCGGCACTTTTCCCTTATCCACTTTTCTCTTTTTTAATCATACCTAAGGACTTCTACACTAACTAGTGGATTGTCCCTGGGTAGATCCCTCCGGCTCTGGCGGGATCATGGGAACTTGAACCTAACCTTACCATCCTTATAACTCCATGCATTAAATAAAATGGTCGGTCTTTGGTGTACTTCCACGATTGCCAAACCAAATCTTTGAAAAATCTCTCAAAGTGTTCATGATTAAGAAACACATTTTAGTAACACCTTGAGAGTTTTGAATTTTTCAAATGCTCCCCCTCAACATGTGCTCAAATGATTGTTTTATAAATTTGCACATGTCAGGTGAAGCTCGAACTTTTGAATTGATTGATTTTCCAAGAACATGATCATCGCGAGACACGCTTACATCACTAGTAAACTAGCTTGAAATTATTACCCGTCCAGATCACATTCAAGGAAGATCGCTCGAAATTGGTACATTCTACTCAGACACGTCCTTTGCGAGACACGCTTACATCACCAGATAAACTGGCTTGAAATTATTACCCGTCCAGGACATATCCTTTCGACTACTGACTTTAGTTATCGTCAATTCATTGGTGAAGTCTGAGCCTTGCTCACATAAGATGCCCAATCCTTTATGTTTTGTTAAAAACCATTTGCTCCCCCTCAATATGTGCATCGATATACGAAAGAGTTTAGCACATATGGAAGAGCTTGCTTTTACGTCCAAAACATTTTGCTCCCCCTCAATATGTGCATTGATATACAAAGCAGTTTAGCACATACGGGAGAGCTTAAACAAATATTCTCCCCCTCAATTAATGACCCGTTTTCCATTTAAAGAGCTGTAGTCATTCAATTGAGCGACGAGTATTTGTGAAAATTTAATTCAATTTACCACCTTGTGTAACATCAAGACTCTCTTGAAGAATCAAACAAGATAAAGAGTCTGATGTAAAGAAGACTTCTCTTCTTATACACGAAATGACGCACTGAAACGTACATCAGATCGGGAAACATGGATATAAAGTAATCCATGCCCAGGTGAACATCACCCAGTTGGAGGAACAACCGTCCTTATGGCGACGTGCTTTCCACAATGTATAGAGCGGGTTGCAGTATGAAGTAACTGCAAACCATTAAGACATGTTTTAACCGATTAGTTGTAACTTCTGCTCGAGCTTCATTTAAAGACCCGTGTCATTATTGAATGACATTTCTAGGTCCGTAAATGTTATCGATAAACAGAAGACATGCCTAGGTGAGACTATTTTTGGTATTTTCTGATTTTTTTATTTTTTAGGTTTTTTTTTTATATTTTTTTTATAGGTTTTATATTTTTCTCTTTTCCTTATTGTTTTAGATATATACAAGTATATACAAGGATATGAGAGGATAACCCTTTACTCCTCCTTTTCCTCCTGAAGACACTTGAGAGTTTCTGGAGATAAGCTCTTCATTCCAAGACGCGGGAGAATAAGCTGAAACCTTTCTCTCGGGAGAGCCTTAGTGAAGATGTCTGCTAGCTGAAACTCTGTCCTCACAAAATACAGCTCCACGATTCCCCTTTCAACCTGTTCCCTGATGAAGTGATGCCTGATGTCGATGTGCTTTGACCTGGAGTGCTGAACATTGTTGCAACAAAGTGCAATAGCGCTTTTGTTGTCACAATATAGAGGAATTTTGTTGTATGAGAATCCATAGTCTGATAGTTGTGATCGCATCCATAGAATTTGTGCACAACAAGCCGACATAGCAATGTATTCCGCTTCAGTAGAAGATATGGATGTGCTCATTTGCTTCTTCGAAGACCAACTAACCAACTTTTCCCCTAAAAACTGAGCTCCTCCTGAAGTACTTCGACGAGTGTCCTGACACCCCGCATGATCTGCATCAGCATAAGCCGTTAACTCCATGGCTGTGTCCTTAGGATACCAGAGACCCATATGAACTGTTCCTTGAAGATATCTGAGAACCCTTTTTACTGCTTCTAGATGCTTTTTGGTGGGTTTAGATTGATATCGCGCACACATGCATACAGCAAACAGAAGGTCTGGTCTGCTTGCAGTAATGTACATTAAGGATCCAATCATGCTTCTGTACTTCGTTTGATCGACCGAAATCCCTGACGGGTCTTCATCTAGCTTAGATCTATCAATCATGGGAGTATCAACTGGCTCACTTGAATCAAATCCAAACTTTTTCAAGATCTCATATGCATATATTTGGACTGATTGATGAAAATGCCTCCGGGACTTTGAGATACTTGTAATCCTAGGAAGAATGACATTTGTCCCATCATCGACATTTGAAACTTGGAGCTCATCTCTTTTGAAAATCTATCACATTCACTAGGGTCAGATGAAGCAAATATGATGTCATCTACATAAATCTGAACAAGTAGTAGATGTTTGCTTGTCTTCCTGGTGAACAATGTTGGATCAACTACACCCTTTGAGAATCCATGATCTAGAAGAAACTTGGACAATGTATCATACCATGCTCTAGGTGCCTGCTTCAACCCGTAAAGAGCCTTCTTCAAGCGATAAACATGCGTAGGATGTTCAGCGTCCACAAATCCTTCAGGTTGGCTCACGTAGACTTCTTCCTTTAAGTCCCCATTCAGGAAAGCTGTTTTGACATCCATCTGGTAGACTATCATATTTAGACTTGCAGCATTGGCCAGGAAGATTCTAATAGCTTCAATTCTAGCAACTGGAGCAAATGATTCTTCAAAATCAATGCCCTCTTCTTGTCTGTATCCTTTAGCAACTAGACGTGCCTTGTTCTTTAAAACATCACCATGCTCATCAAGTTTTACCTTGAAGATCCACTTGAGAGCAATAATCATAGCACACTCTGGAGGAGGTACTAATTCCCATACTTCAAGTCGATCAAATTCATGGATTTCGTCTTGCATGGCCTCGAACCAACAGTCTTTGGTCATTGCATCTTTGACATCTTTTGGTTCGACTTTAGACAGTACAGAATTGAAGAAACACCACAATGCATCTGTTGCCAGTTGTTTACGAGTGGATACAGGACGAGAAGGATTGCCGATGATGTTGTCAATTGGATGATCGTTGGTCCATTTTCTGAGATGGTCATGAGGTTGAGGGTTTTGGATTGATGTTGCCGTGCTGTGTTCTTCGTGAGAGGACATGTCTGATGAGGGTTCAGGAGCAAATATGTTCTCAAAAGGAACATCATTGATAGGAGCAAAAGGATTAACTTCCAAAGAATGATCATCTGCAGATTCTTGTTGCACCGGAGAGGATTGAGTATTTGACGTTGTGGGTGATTGACTTGCAGCAGGAGCATTGAAACTGATTGAGACTGAAGCTGGATGGTTTTCTGATCCTTGTGGAACTTGAACATCCGCAGCGTCAGGTGCAGCTACTGCATTTGTGATTGTTTCATTTGTTGGCTCAAAGTATTCATCAAACATAGGATCAAATAGCTTCTTCAACTCCTCACTCATTGGTGGAACGAAAGACTCTGCAGGCGTGTGATTCTGTACAAGCCCTGAACTAATTGGTCCAGGTGTCAAAAGTTTAAGATCGGGTCCAGAACTGGTTTGTCCTGAAACAGTTTGCTCACTTAGCTCGTCGAACATGACATGGATGGTTTCCATGATTTGTGCGGTTCTCTGGTTGTAGATTCTGTACCCTCTACGGTCTGGTGTGTATCCAACAAAAATACCTACATCTGCTTTAGCTTTTAACTTTCCCAAGTCTTGACTATCATTAGTTGGATAGCAAAGAGCACCAAACACACGAAGAAATGATAAATCTGGCTGCTTGTTGTGAATTAACTCATAGGGAGTCTTCTCATGAATGGGATGAATCAGAGATCGGTTTTGGGTGTAGCATGCAGTTGCAATTGCCTCTGCCCAGAGAAACATCGGTGCCTTTGAAAATATAAGCATGGTTCTTGCAGCTTCTACTAGAGTACGGTTTCGCCGTTCAACGACTCCGTTCTGCTGAGGAGTGCGAGGTATACTTTTCTGATGTGTGATGCCAATATTTTCATAAAAGTTTCTGAGTTGTTGATTGACAAACTCAGTTCCATTATCAGTGCGGATGATTCTGACAGTCTTGTTAAGCCTTACTTGCAGCTGTTTAATCAGCTTAATGATCACCTCTGGAGTCTCATCTTTGGTTCTCAAAAACTTTACCCATGTGAACCGAGAGAAATCATCTACTATCACCAGAATATATTTCTTTCCATTTATGCTTTGTACTCTCATTGGACCGCATAGATCCATGTGGAGGGTATGAAGAACTTCCAAGTTGGTGTTGACGGTTTTGGGTTTGTGGGTTTGTTTCTTGCTTTTTCCCAGTTGACATACAGAGCAGAGATGATCTTTTTCATATTTTAATCTGGGCATTCCTCTAACAAGATCTTTGCGGGAAACATCATTGATGGTACCGAAGTTCAGGTGGTTCAAACGACGATGCCACAACCATGATTTTGTTTTAGAGGCTTTAGAAAGCAAGCATATGGGAGAGGACTTCAACATTTCTTCAATCGATATGGTATATAGATTGGTGCCCCGACAGCCCTTGAGGAGATCTATACCATCCAATTCTCTGACGAAACATGTATGTTTTCTGAAAGCCACTTCCAGATCTGAATCACAAAATTGACCCACAGAAAACAGATTGTGCCCTAATCCTTCCACATAATATACCCTTGAGATTACACTATCACCGAACACATAATCTCCATAACCCATAATCGCACCAAAGTGGTCGTTCCCGAATCTAACTGTCCCGATAAACTTTTTCACGAAGTTCTTGAGCCGCGAGCGATCCCCAGTCATATGTTTTGAGCAGCCTGAGTCCAAATACCACAGGACGATTTGTACGACCTGCATTTGAAACCAGACAACAATGGATAACTGAAAAATGTGGATCCCCACGTGCAATTGGGGTCCATTTGGTCAGCACACACATATTCTGGAACCACAGAGTTCGCAGATGCTACTGTCTTTACAGTGGAGACTGTACTAGAGGCAGGACAAGACCTAGGAGGAAGGCATTGTGACACTAAAGGCAAGATTCTACCAGTTGGTCTCCATTCCTTAACCTTCACAATTTTATGCTTATTCATTTTAGGTAACGTGCACTGTTTTCCTAAATTGAATTTCCTTCCAGTGGGTCTCCATTGATAGCCTACGCTAGCAAATGTTTTTCCTGTTGCTTTCCAAACCTTTTTGCATGTTTCAGTTATCCTAACATTCTTAACATGGGGTGAAGCAGAAGACATCAAGGAAGACACAACACAATCATCATGATTAGCAGAAATTAAACAATTGTCGCATGTTTTACAGACAGCATTAGAAATTGAATTAATTACAGTACTTTTGATACTAGAATCAACACGATTCATCCTACTCATTGCAAAATTATTGTTCCTAGGTTGGGCTTCTACTTTCTTCAAGTGATCATTCTTAGCTGGCGTAGTCCTATCCTTTCTTGCATTTCCTCTAGACCTTGACCCGCTAGCTTGGGTGTCACTTTTTACTCCTGTAGAAGCATCGAAGGGAACATTAGTTTGTTGTTCTGTCACATGCCTTCCTGATAATGATGTGTTGGGTTCTGATGTTTTAGGTGGTAGATCAAAGGACACATGCTTGTTCTTAATAGTGGACGATGAGGCACCTAAGCTATCCTTTTGGTAACTGGACCTAGGACCCGAGCTAATAGCATATTCTAGATGTTCCTGGATCTTTTTTGTGAGGACACATGCATAACCTATTGCCTTATCATGTGCTTTTCCTATTATGTCCTCTTCTACAACCTCTCGAAGAGTGTCAAGTCCATCCCTAAGGTGACTAAGATACATCTGATGGACAGGTCTGTTATTTCTTATGGGAAATAAAATAGGCCCCACATCAACATCATATATTTTACAAGCAGAAACCTTTGATGAAACACAATTACAAGATGTACATGGCATTTTACCTTTCACCTGAGTCTTCAGATTCTCAATTTCATTTAACAAAGAAGTTATCCTTTCATTATGACTATTTCTTGTAACTTTAATTGAGTCATATAACTCTTTGTAATGTTGTTTAATCTTAGAATTTTCTTCTCGAAAACACTCATTTTCATGATGTAATTTGTTTATGGTGTCTTGATATTGAAAATTCTGAGAATCTGACGACGACGGTTTATTGGTGCCATAAACATCACACTTGTTGGACTTCAATTGGGCAATTTGAGCCCTCAACAGACGAATCGTGTTAGTGTGAGCTTGAATTTTCTCATCCCGTTTGCTTAATTCAAAATACGTATCAAACTCAGGAGCATCCGAAGATGTCTTGGTATTTGATAGTTTACATCTTTCTTCTAAGTGTTGATATTTTAATTGTAAGTTAAGATGTTCAACCTCTAGTTTAGAAAAACGTTTGACCATGTCATCATGGTCATCATTTTGAATTTTTTCAAGCAGTTTCAAATTCTCCCCCTCAAGCTCCACAACACGATTCTGGGTAACATTTAAAGCCATAGCATACTCATGATATTGACAAGCAGATAATGCAGAATCAGTTGCAGTATAAAATACATCTTGTGCAATACATCTAGCAATCAAATTATCATAATTGATGAGCATGTTTTTCCTTTCAATTTCGCGGCTCTTAAGTTCTATTGCATATTCATTCACCTCATTTTCCATATCTTTAAACACTACTTTCATTTCTTTTATTTCTGTGTTGAGGGCAGTTTGCAGCTCTTCAAAATGTTCTTTGAGTAGTTTAAAGAATGGCATGACCTCAGTTAAGTAACACCTTTTTGCATGTTCAAAACACCTTTCCCCCTCAGTAATGCCGGTTGGTGTGATTCTCTTCTTACAAGTTTTATCAAAATCAGAAAACAGTTGCCAAAGCACATATAAGCTAATAAAGGTTTTGCATTCAGTGGGAAGAGACAACGGCACCAAATTCCTAGGTATATTGGGAGGATACACCGTTATGGACGCAACTTTTCTAATGAGAGGGGTGTTGGCCTTAAGTTTTTCTTCCTTAAGTTTTTCATTATCTTATTTCCAGAATATCTGTTCAGGTGTTAACTTCTTTTGAGGAGCAAACACAGTCAAACGATTTTCCTCACTATAGTCATGGGGCTTGATTATTATTCGTTTGGCTATGCACTCGGGATCCCTCATTTTCTCATTCATTCTTTCCCTTGTTCTCTCACTTATCTCATCCTCCTCTTTAGTGTAGATATGCTCAGGCGGGTCGTGATTAGGCATAAACATCACATTAGAATCATTTAATGCAGGTTGGGCTATCTTAGCAATCTCATGAATAGCTAATTTAGATCTACCTACATTGCTTTCACTATGCTTGTCACTTAACTTTCTGTGCTTATACATCATTTGGGCAGTCTGTCTGGTTTGGTCTTGTGTGTACAACTTATCCTCAAGCTTATTTTTTAAGGTTTTGAGCCTAGAGAAATCATTTAAGAGTTCCTTTTCTTTTTCTTTGAATTCTAGCTTAAGTGTAGTTATACACTTTTGTACTTCCTGTTTCTGTTTGACAGATTGTTCTAGCTGACTTTTCAAAGAATTCAACTCTTGTTTTAATGTTTCTTCTCTTACTCTAGACTCTTTAATAAGTGTACTCATTTGACCTTCTAATTTATGCTCACGTTCATTAAGCTCAAACTTAGCACGTTGTTCATACATAGCCACTTGTTCTTTATAAATGTTTAGTCTAGTAATCAAGTTATCATCAGGTGCAAGTACTGTACTTTCACGTGTGCGTGCATTATCTATTTCACGTGTAATTTCTACAGTACACAAGTCATCAACAACACAAGCATCATTTACAACAGAAGATTCAGCATTTTGTACATCATGCACATTTTTCTGACTCAAATATTGTTCATATGGAATCATATTGCTATTATCCATGTCAACATTATTTGAGTCAGAGACAATTGCCTGTTGTACTTCGATGGGAAACTTTTGTTTATCAACTATTTCATATGTGTCATATAATCTTAGTACCTCAGATATCACAGAAGCATTTGAAGAACTAGCTTGTTGAGATGGAGAGGCCAAGGACGACAAATTGGCCATGAAGATAGTTTGAGCAGTTGGTTCTTCATCCATATCAGATTCAAATGCATCACAATCATCAGCTTGGAAGATATTAGGATCATTGAGTGCCATATCTTGGACTGGTTGCTCATCCACATCAGCATCAAAAGTATTAACCCCATCACCAGCCAGAAACAACAATTCTTCCTCATCCAATACTGCTCCATTCTCTTGAGCCTGCATCAACAGCATCTTGTCCTTGAAGTAGTCTGAGTTCTGAGGTCGTTTTGGTTGATTGCAGTTTCTTGCAATATGTCCCAGACCTCCACAATTATAGCACTTGATCTGTTTCCCTTGCCCCTGGTTGGCATTCCCAGCCCTGTTCTGCATAATACCTCGACCCATGTTTCTGCCAGCTCTCCCTTGCACATTTTGAACCATAATTTTTCCATCCTCCACCATTGCAAGATTTCGCGGGTTGGATGAATTTCTTAACTGATTGTTGGTCTGAGGAAGAGAAGCTTTGAATTGTTGAACAAGTAAAGATACTTGATTGGTGAGGTTATCAAGCATTTTATCAGTCTGAGTATAGCCTGAGTCAAGTTGAGGACTCATAGCAGATGATGGTGATAGAAGTTGAGGATGTCCTTGGTTGGATGATGGTTGAAAGTTTGGTACAGCAGTTGCCATAAATGCTAGTGGATCATTGGAAGTGGATGGATTCAACTTCTCTCTTAACACCCGATCAAAGACAGCATGCTTCTCATGTTGTTGAAGATAGGCATACAGCTGTTCATAGTTGGTATCCCTCAGACCTTTGTTGAGTTTGACAGCAGTAACAAATCTGTCCCATTCTGGAGTCATATTGTTCACAAACTTGGAGTTAAGTTGGATGTTGGGCATAGTCATTCTAATTATCCTCATGTCATTTACCAACTTCTGGAATCTCACATAGTAGTCTGTAATATTCTCTCCTGGGTTCATTTTGAAATGTTCAAACTCATCATACAATTGAGATTCCCTGTCTTCCTTTGTCAGTTCTGACCCAGCCAACAACATCTTCACATTGTCCCATACTGCCTTGGCTTCTGTATTGAAGTTGATGAGTTTGTAGACATCCTTTGGAAGACCTTGAATGATGATATTTGAGGCTCTAATATCAGCATCATACCTCTTCTTTTCCTCCTCAGTAAGATCATTGTAAGTGCGAGGTCTGTCAATACCAAGTGTGACTGTGCCATCTTCACCAGTTGTTACAGCATCTCTGGTAGTACCCATCTGAAATGGTCCTTCATCAATGGACTTAAGGATGTTTGCCCCATTTTCTTTTCCCAAGCAATAAAGTCGTATTCTTTGTGCCCACGACTCATAGTCTGTCCTATCAAGCATAGGTGGACGGGTATCGGACCCAGCTGCTTGAATATCATCTGAAGTTGTGCTCGTCATTAAGTCAGAAGTTTAAACCGCTAAAGTGCAACTCAACACAAACCGCTAATAACAAGCCGCTAAAGCTGAGAACCAAACCTCTATCACAAGTCTAACCGCTAAAGTAAACCGCTGAAATAGCAAACTAAACCGCTAAACTCAAACCTCTGAAACACGGACTAGGCCGCTAGTATCAACCCGCTGAACCAGAAGTATCAAGCCGCTGAAGGTAGAACTGCTAACAGTTAAACTGCTGAGGATTAAACTGCTGAACGCTAACCCGCTGGAAAATTAAACCGCTGAGACTAGACCCGCTACAATCTAACCAGCTGATAATTAACCCGCTGAACCTAAACTGCTGGAAAACTAACCCGCTGAGACCAAAGCCGCTGAACTTTAACCCGCTGATACTTAACCCGCTGAGACCTAAACCGCTGGATGATTAACCCGCTGAGACTAAAGCCGCTGAACCTTAACCCGCTGATACTTAACCCGCTGAAACCAGTAAACCACTGCCACAAATCGACAAACCGTAAACCTCTGCCACAAAACGACAAACCGCTAGTTGACAATTTCTGACAAACCGCTGCCACTAGTTGACAAACTGTCCTTTTCAGTACAGTTTGTCCTTTTCCAGAAACGGATAAACTACAAACCGCTATTAGTCAAGCCGCTGGAGCAGAACAGCTGAATATGGTAAGCCGCTAACAAGAAACTAAAGCAGACTGTCAAACCGCTAGCAAGAAACTCGACAGATCTTCCACAAATAACTCACCAACACTGTTGTGACTTATCAAGAACGATCTAAGACACCTTTATGAACCTAAAAGTACAAGTATTACACTACTTTAACCACAAAACAAGATCAAACAAGGGTCTTTTTCTTACTCATTTGTTCGAACCAAAAAACACCCAAAAACCAAACACGAATCTGAATATGCACTACACGAATCTAACCATGGCTCTTGATACCAATTGTAGGATATTCATGAACTAATAAACACAAGATTGGGTGCTATATGGATCGAACTAGGAAGAAACTAGAGAGAGAAAGTGGAGTGGAACCTTTAGAGAGATAAACCAAAAAGAAAAATAGATTGAATGCTTGCAAAGGTCCAACCCTCTCCACATGTGGAGAGGGGTATTTATACTTACATGCTTAGCCTACTTACTTTGTCCCTAGTGGACTGTGGAGCGAGCTAACAGTGGGTAAAGACCCGACTCACTCCACAATATTAATTAACTACTTTACTACTAATATTACTTGTATTACTACGAGCTATTTAATACACGAGAGTGCTCGGGGTGACCGAGTCTTCAACTGAATATGTATATTCCTAACATCTTTAACGGCTTCTTCATATACTTCTTTTTGGTGAAGTTTCTGAATCAGCTTCCCCCCAAACTGACAACCGTCTTCAGCAGATTCGAAACTTTGATGTAGTTAACATTTCTTCTATCTTTTGAAGGTTGTAAGTACGCAGCAGAATTTGTAGATGACATCGTAAACCACACCTAAGCATATCTGACTAGTACTTAGTAACGATTATGCTTAATGCGGAAACTCCGTTCGGGGGTATCATGCAAGAAATCAGCAAGATCTTCTCACATAAGTAGGCTACTTCACACATCACAATCTGCGAAAGTTGAAACGAGTACACCAAGATCACAAAACTGAACCACTGATCATCTCTGCGGACGTCTCTCCGGTAGTAATAAAATTGTAAGCTCGATCACGTGAATCTGTTATGCGTCCCCGATGTGCACATTTCTTCCCCCTGAATGCAGATCCATCTGAAAAAAAAGTATTTTCGCAAAGAATGCAAGAAAAGTCAAAGTACATCTACCCTCTCTTCCCCCACGATGTCTTCGCGGAATCGGAAGCATACACACTATGGTTACGATGGAAACGGAGGCAGCGTAGACCCTGTATGTCCAATTAGTCGAAGATATATGAAGTACCATAAATAGCCCGTGAGAATCAACTGCTGATAAAAATCTCAACTCTTCAATACTCTTCTCATCTAACTCTTTACCGACCCCATTATCATTCTGACGGCTTTTTGTAGTGACCACTGATGGAGAAAACACAATATTACAAACTTGAGACTGAAGTAAAATAACCCGAACTTGTGACTTAAACTTGCACTATTGTCTGACTAAGAACCTATACTGAGCACTACAACATAACTTGTTACACCCCGTACCCGTTTAGACCAAAATTTAAAACTTTTTACGCAAAAACGCTAGACTTTTACGGACATACTGTCACTCTTTCGAAATCTGAAAAAAATACATAAATATTCAGCCCTTTAGGCTATTTTTAAATGAAAGTACATTCAATTACCTTCGAATTGATAGGTGGCACGACCCATTTTGACTTACGGATTAAAAGATATGATTTTTCGAAAATCGACTAAAACCTACAAAATCTGAAAAGGGTACCATACAGCTGTATGGGAAAATCCCATACGGCCGTATGGCCACCTGAGCCTTATGGGGAAAATCACCATACGGTTGTATGGTAAAAATACCATACGGCCGTATACCCCTACTGTCCCAAAATTCATTTTCAAAATCCCCGGCCGGAAACCCGACCTCCCGAACTCGAAACTCAACCAAACTTTCCAGATTTATTTGGCCTATCAATGGGCTCATTTTCATACAAAAACATATACCGAACGACTTCCGGAAATAGTACTTTACAATTTAGACGGGTTATGCAAATAACCCGTTTTGACCCGTTTTCACCACAAACAACCCATACGACTTCCGTTTTACACCAAACTTTACAAAAAGCATTACATTAACATAATAAGCATGTTCCAATGACGTTTGACCCGTTTACATCCCAAAATGGGTACGTTCACATATAATCCAAACACCCTTTAACTTTTACTAAAAACACATAAAACACACCCGACACATCGTTAGACCACCAAACCATTACACGACTTCAACACACATTATAAGACTCATAAAAGAGACTCTCGGGGTACAACCTTGACTCGATCTCGGTATTCTAACTAGCTCCTAACGCTCATTATCTCGCAATCCGCTTCCAAATCCTTAGGCTATAGTCTAAGTACTTCCATTTCGCCGTACATAAACAAACAAAAACATTAACAACTAAAAGAATAAGCTTACGCTTAGTAAGTAAAATGATAATCACATACCATCATACTTCAATCAAACACATTGATGTGTGGTGTGCGTATGCTCTAATTTATACCCACGGTATGTCGTTGTGGTTTTAGCAGTATTCAAGTTTTAAATTTATATTTAGCCGACTTATCAATAACACACACACTTTAACGAGCAGTGTACCCGGTCAGTATGAATATAATGGTAAGTAGAGTGTCGATCACTAAGAGTGGAACGTATTATCTAGTTATTCTAATCAGTATTTTAATACCTTAAGTTAGCTATACAACCTAATCTAACGCAAGGGGATTTCAGTCTGAGAGACTGGCACGGTTTGATTGTGATTAAATATAAACTAAACTAATAAGCACGAATCAGCGAATAGCACACACGTACACAGATAAATACTTGACACAATAAGAAGACCTGTCCTGATAGTTAAGTAGCTTGTCACTTGTTTTATTGCTAGTTTTATATGAAGTGTATAGTTCAATGCAACGCATCGAGATTAAGTCCTTTCTCGTTGGTTCTAATCTTATCGGCAAGTAAACCCTTAATGATTACTTATGACTATCCTATTTATCTTCCTTCCTACTTTTCTACAGATGATAGAATGCATAGGCGATCTCATAAATAGGCGAGGAAGGGGCATGGCGACCCAAGAAATGCTCAGCTAGACACAGAGATTATCAATGCACTAATAAAAGTCACCAAAGACATCAACATATAAATTTTAATTAATGGGAAAGCAATTTTAAGGGGAGTTGAAGTGCATGATAGAATCAATGTCACAAGCCCATCAATCCTGACCAATTAAAGTGTACTAATACAATAAAACAAAACTACTTAATGAATTAAATACATGCAGGACCTTCTTACAGCTCTTGTATTTTTGTTCAAGGTGTGTCTTGTGCTGCTACTTCGTCTGAATTTGGCTTAGGGTTTCTGTCTTCTCGTCCTTCGTATATCTTCTATTAGGCTCTCGAAATTCGTCTGACCTTGGGGTATTTATAGTTTCTGTCTAAGGGCTAGATGCGGCGCATAGGATAAGTAGATGCGGCGCATTGACTTAACTTCGCGTGAGGTCCAAGATTAATATATTCAGGAATATTCGTACACTGCCAGAAGATGCGGCGTAACTCCATTCATAGATGCGGCGCATGTCCTTGCTGTCTTGGATCGTAGCTTGTGAAATCTTGATAGTGATGCGCCGTATATAATAAGTAAGATTCGGCGTATCTGGAGCAGAATGGTCTTGATCTTGTATATTTCAGTAGACTCTTAACTTCTTGCTTGTTTTGCTCCATAATTAGTCCAAAATCGCCAAGTTTCACATAATACTTGTTTTTACCTGAGAATTACAAAAGTAAACATTAACGTATCAATTCTCACAGATAATATAATAAAACAAGTCAAATAAATAGGATAAATGATGGTAATAAAATGTACTTATTTGAGTTCATCAAATATCCCCCCACTTGAACTTTACTTGTCCCCAAGTAAACCTTAGAATTAATCTTATGAAAATGTATCCTAAAAGATATTAGGATTTATTTTTATATTTAAGCATGTATTCATTTTTGTCATAATCACACAACCAAACACTTAACGAATTAGAAGTAAAATAAAATATTTTGATAAAATCAAATCTAATCGTTTAACTGTCCAGTCGTGACGAATATTCTATCATAAGCTTGGCAAGTATACGCATCTCCTCCACTAAAGCCAATGAATAACAAGTCTAAAGCGGTAAAAAGGGTTTGTAGGTTAAGGGTTAATCATTCTTCTCAATCTCTATCGATCTCAAATTCCAGAAAAGGCGACAAAATCACAAATACATGATCGAATCCACGAACACGATACTTGCAATTGCTCAAATCCTTAACTCGAATAGGCTAAAGATAGGAACAAGTAATCTTCACCAATAATATTATATCAAAAAGGGCGACAAAATCATAAATACATAGCCGAATCCCCGACTACGATACTTAAGATTGCTCAAATCCCTAATCTCAATAAATCAAAGGTTTGGATAAAGAATAATATAGGGTATGGATAATATTTGGGATACAAATTGGTGTAAAATGAAAAATAAACAAAACAGATAAATTAAAATCCTAAGTGTGGTTAATCACTATCCCAACCATCTCATGAATAAGACTCATATCACTGAATAACTCACGCTTTAACACTTGAAACACACGCTTTAGGTAGACACGAATTATACTCAACAAGATCTCAATCAAAGAATAACCTTAATTGGCGTTCCCATAACGTCCAACTCCCATTCAATCCATATAATATACAACAAATAGTGGTGATATCGACCACTTAATACAAAACTTTACATAAGTTGGTTAAAACAAACTTCCAACTTTTCCTTTTTCTTTTTCTTTTCTCATTTTTTCCATTTTTTTTTTTTTTTTTTTTTTTTTTTTTTTTTTACTTGAAACATAAACATAGATGTGTAAAATTTCACCACATTACTATAACGATAACTCTGGATAATTTTTCCATACTTTTCATGACTTCAGAAATAACGGTAATAGTGAAAGTAGTAAACACACGAAAAACAAACTCAAAGATATACAATATTTACTTTCACTCCAATTGCATTGTGCAATTTCCCGACCTAACCAAAGATAATGAATTACGCACGCGAACACAGGTAATGTAAGGAAACACACTTTGCCTAAAGCAATTAACCAACCACGGATTTTAATCTATAGGGTAGGCTAAGGTGTAAGGGTGTAACGAAACATTATAACAAAGGTGTAAGAAACGAAAGGAATGGCTCTGAGTGTTTTTCTAGGGGTATCTTACTCTAAAAGTGAGAGTAACAAAAGGGTTTATACGGGGTTTAACTAACCAGTGTAGTTAGTTAATATCACATAACATATAAAGGCTATTTGGGTGTAATCCTAGAAATTTACCAATTTAGACAAGTCATTCCAATTATAAAAATAATACTTATTATGGTGGTCTCGAATAGTATACAAGCCAAGTTCTAAAGTTTACAAGTCACCGGCACACTCATAGATTTGTGAATTTTGAAAAGTTCATAATTTTTGAAAATAATGTCATGTGTGCAGCTATGTAATTTAGACTTTAAACAAAATCATGCTAAAATTTTTAAATTTTGATATATTAAGCACATTTTAAGCATATTTTGAAAAAGTTTAGGACAAGTAAGTGTTCTAATTCTCCAATCCCCCCACTTAAGTTAAACAACGTCCTCGTTGTTTGTATCAAAGATTAAAAACTGGAAAATAAAAGAATTAGAACAGAAAAACTCCCCTGAGATTTGCTCGGTATGATCCTCCATTATTTGTGTAAGAGCAAAAATCAACTTCCTCGTGGATTAGAATGTTTAAGCTTCATATTTTATGTATCCACAGGAAATGCAGGAATCTATAATACCATCAAGACTTTAACACACCTGAGTTAAGAAGGTTCAAACTTGCATAATACATTAGTAGTTAGCGAAAATAAAACATAAAAATTAAAATGAAAATCATCAGGTCAGTCGATACGCCGTATCTTATGGAAGAAGATACGCCGTATCGAGCCTGGAATAATTACGAATCAGAATAGAAGATGAGTCGCATCCTTAACCAGGGATGCGCCGCATTAAAATACTGACAGAAAGTTTTAAAGTCAAAAATAAAAATGCAGAAAAATAAAGTAAGATATGACCAGTGCAGGAGATGCGTCGCATCTTAGGATTGAGATGCGCCGTATCTTCTGCGGGCCTGACTGACTCGACACATAACAGAATAGTAAAAATTTTCCGGGTTGTCTCCCGGTCAGCACTTGTCTTTATTCCAGAGTCTTCAAGTTAGACTCACGTTCAGCTCTTTAATACCGATCATTGAAGGAGTCGGAAGCATCGCGCTCCCTCATCGCCAATTCAGTAATATTGAACACTCCTTGTTCGTCCTTAATTTCCACGCCATTCTTCTTTAATAACTGTATAAACAAAGTTCTGTCCCTTTCGGGCAGAGATGACAAAACGATAGACGGGAAATTCTTATTATCATATAGGCATAAATAAGCAAGGTGTGGTGGTAGTTCAATAAACACATCATTATTCAAATTCGTATGCTCAACTATTCTCCTACGTTTTTTAATCACTACGCAATCATACCATTCATCATCAGAGTCATTAACAATATCACGCCTAAGTTCGGTAGGTACATTAAGGTCAATAAATTCCTCGAAGTTTTCATGATTAGGATTAGTTGAGTTGTTTTGAATCAATGTTTCTCCCATAAGCCTAGCTTCAAGATCGAGGTCCATACGTTCTCTTAATCCTAGCACATAGACGCCTCTAATTATGCTTTTAACAGGATCTTGGCACTTATAGACTAGTTTATTATTCCCTACCCTTAATGAGATTTTTCTTTTAAACACATCAATCTTAGCATGGGCGGTAGACAAGAAAGGTCTTCCAAGGATTAAAGGAATCTTAACATCCTCGGGCATATCTAATATAACAAAGTCTACAGGGAAAACAAACTTCTCAATCTTAACTAGCACATTATTAGCAATCCCTTCAGGTCGTTTTACCGTTTTATCAGCTAATTCAATAAGCAACTTAGTTGGTGCTAAATTTCCTAGTCCTAGGGTAGTGAATGTCTTAAGGGAATTACACTAACGCTAGCTCCTAAGTCAGCTAACACATTATTGAAGGATATATCATTAATTGAACAAGGTAAAGTAAAACTTCCTGGGTCCTTTTCTTTATGAGGCAAGGCATGTAAGTCGGTTGCAGAGCTCTCTTCTTTCATTGTAGCCTTGATCTCCTCTTCAATATTTGTCTTCTCTTTGAGTAGTCTCCTTAAACTGATTGAAGAATTAAAGAAAAATTCGGGTCTTGCACCATCATTACCATTCATCAATCTTCTAGGAAAAGGAATGTAAGGAGTGACTTCCTCAGTGGTGCTTATGGCCTTGACATGATCTCTTGGGTTGGTTTCAGTTGAGCTAGGTAAACTTCCGTATCCCCTTTCTTGAAGAACTTTGCTCATTTGACCAATTTGTTGTTCCAATGCTTTGATCGAAGCTCCTTGATTTCTTGTAATAGTGTCCGTTGAAGCTCGGATTTCTTTGATCATAGCAGTATTCTCTTCATGTCTTTTAGTAGCATCGGCCATAATTTGCTTTAGAGTGTCATCAAAAGTCTGCCTCCTCTCTTGATAAGTGGGATTGAAGTTGTTCTTTTGATAGAATCCCGGAGTAGCTTCCCTAAATCTTCCTGAAGGTCGGAATGGTTGTCCAAATTGTGTGTAGTATGCTTCTTCAAACGTCTCACTTTCATTCTTAATCGGGCAATCTGATGAAGCGAAAAGTGTACCGCTTTTAAGGGGTCATTTAAGCCCTAAATCGTATTTATTTGATCAAATATTGCCCTAAATCGTTCCTTTTGTCATTTTAGGTACTTTTGAGGAGAAATCTGGAAAAGGAGGCATTTTGGACGTTTTTGGAGCATAAAAGTGAAGAAAACGACAAAGTCTCAAAAATCGGCTAAAAGTTACCTTTGACGGCGTCAGATTTTACTCTGGACGGCGTCATGGCTTGGCAAGAAAAGGTGGATGTGAAATTTACTCATGATAAGCCAGTGAAAATTGCATGTAAATTCTGACGGCGTCACGCTTTAACCTGATCAAGGGCGTCACGGCTTAATTCAAAGAGGGACGGCGTCACGTTCAAGGTCTGACGGCGTCAAGCCTTGATAAGCCAGAACGGATTTTGGAGAGCTAAAGAGGGACGACATCAAGAAGGTCATCCGGGAACCCTAAAAGCGGCGAGGTGACGGCGTCACACTCCATAAGGTGACGCCGTCAGATCCAAAAGTCTATATATAGTTTTCTAATTTTTTGTCATTAGAGAGAGAGCTTAGTGTGGAATTCTTGGAGAAAACCCTAAGACGATTTTAGCATCTTTTTCAAGGCTTTTTGCCTTGAGATCTTCAATGTTACATTGAAAGATAAGTTATCAATTAATCATTCAATATGTCTATGTGTTGTTTGATTTTATCTTGTTCTTGTCTTTTGTTTAACATGTTAGGCTAGATTTATCTTGTGTTTGCTTAGATCTAATGAAACCTAGCTATTGATTATTGGTTATTAGTGTGTTGTTAGTTGTATTGGATGATTGTTTATCTATGTTAGGCTTAAGAAAACTGGCTAACTTCCTATTCGGTAACTTGCTTGAACGTCTTAAGAAACATGAACCAAATGCGTACTAAAGGTTTTTATGGTTGTATTTAATGCACAAGCGAATTCTAGTGATCCCATGTTAGGAGCTTCCTAGCCGGCTCGACATAGGAGTGAAGTAAGAGCTTGTAGAGTTGGGGAAGTACGTACGCCACCCACGATTGGTATTTAGGAATACACCCGTCATCCACGCAACTAATACACACTAATCAACCGGTAAAAGATAGTTAGGGAGTAAGGAAATCTAAGTGAACACATTTCTCTACACATAAGTTTCTCACCAACTTTTTATTTTCAGTTATTTATTTTATTTGCATTCGTAGTAATTTGGGTTAGTTGACTAGCAACTAATTCCGCCCACTCTTTCAAACCCGAGATTTTACTTGCTTTCATAAAAAAAATATAAAAACATAAAAAGAATCTTCCTCAACCCTTAGACCTATTAGAGTAGTTTTTCATACCTAACGAACACTATTCCCTGTGGAGAACGATCAATCCCCCATACTTACCACTACACTATACTACATCGGTCAGGTACACTGCCTGGTGGGGTTGTAAGCCTCTTGAGATCCCTCGAGAGGTAAAACCTGTTGTAAGGTTGCAAAACCACGCATCAAGTTTTTGGCGCCGCTGCCGGGGAATAGTTATTGTTTAGGTTGAATTTTTATTTTATAGGTCTACTCACTAGATTCCCTTCTAGTGAGATTTTTATTTTCTTTTTCTAGGTTTTCTTTAGTCTATCTTGTTTCTTTGTACTTTTGTTTGTGATACCTTCCACTTACCTCATGAGTAACATTGGTCATTTGATCCCTGTTATTCGTGTTTTTCGCCGTGCAAACTTTCAACTACCCGTTCCCGCCCCCATCATAGAAAACAACAACCTTTCACCCGACCATCACTTTGGTAACAATTCTGAGATGGAGGAGTCTGACCATGAGAATGACTATGTTAGTCCGTTTTACTACTCAGACTCCGATGAGGATGCCGGTAATGGAGAAGTAGTTAACGAGGAATGGGGAAAAGAGGAAATTGATCCCTTTAAGTATGTTGACCCTAGGACTAAGATCGAAAAGGATAGCCTCTTTAACATGCAATTTCCGTGTAAGATTGGTTATCATGATTTTTATGCTTATCTTAACTCATCTTTACCTATGAACATTATCTCTCGCGCTAATTATAATAAAATCATGGTAGATGAGCTAGAATATCAAGGTGATAACATCGTTGCTAGGACTAAGCCACTACACGTATTCGTTGGAAGTTTTGTTTATTTGGTGGATTTTATGGTTATGGAGAGCTTAGGAGAATTCATTGATAACAAATTAACCCAAGTCATTTTTGGAGAACCCTTCAAAAGGTTGACCAACCTTGACGAAAAACTTGTGGACGGGTTAATTACATTCTCGGATGGGGATGAAGATTTTACTTACCAAATGCACCGAGCACATCCTAGGTTTAAAAACTTCTCCATTGAATCTTGCAATAGACTTGTGCCTCTTGATTTGTTAAGTGAGAATGATAAGAGGAAGGGGCTCAAATATCCACATGAGAAAAATAAGAGATACTATCATGGATGTTTGGAACTAAATGATGAATACAAGAAAGATGAGGCAACAATTAGATGGCTCACACTCGGATACGTGAGCATAAGCGATACTAGGTAGAGTGACTTTGAGTCTAGCTACAAGACTCGTTAATAAATAAAAGCGCTTCTTGGGAGGCAACCCAAGCTTTATTTGCTTTGTGTGTTTATTTGTTTGTTTGTTTGTTTTTATTTGTTTCCGTATGTGTGTTTAATTTTTATTCTTATTGATTCATGTTCAAAAGTAATTTGTGAAAATGCTTTATTTTGTTTTTAACTTCGTCTTAACTACATATAAAGGTATTTTGCAAAAGTTAAGTGTAAGGGAAATCTAAATCGGTTTATTAGAACACAAATTAACATGAATCGTAATAATAATAAATTAACATACATATTCGTATTTGTTTGAGTCAAATGCTTGTATCGAGTCATAATGATGTTTTGCAGGATTTCCAGGAAGTAAGGTAAAGGTTTTTCCAGAAATTTTCCGGAAACTTAAAATGAAAATTTTTGTCAGGTCATTTCTGACGGCGTCAGGGTTTATAACCTGACGGCGTCAGATTTAATTTTCATAAATTTTTGAAAGTTTTGTTTTTAAAAATTTTTTATTAAAATCTCCAACTTATAATCTCCAGGAATCTGCAAAGTTATCATTCCACAAGCATTATATCCTTATATATAGATTTTATCCCGCCGATGTTATGCAGGTTTTCGTGTTTGTTTTCTCAGGTTTAACAGGTTATTTTGGACAAGAAAATGTTTTGAATCAAGCTTATGGCGATGCATTAGTCATGGAGCTTCAACATTACTTTGGAAGAAGATTTAACCGTGTTACTTCATTATCCACCGAGCGAATCAGGGGAGTATTTGATTTCATTCTTTTACTTTATGCTTTTACATTTGTTATTTGAACATTGGGGACAATGTTCATCTTAAGTGTAAGGGGAGGGTAAAAGCACGATTAAGAGAATGCTATTACGCTTGATTTTTGTTTGTTTAATAGTAGATGTGTAATAAAACTGAGAGAAATACTTGTTAAGGTAATTTTAGTGCCAAATTTAAAATTTTTTACAACATATAGGAGTGAAACTTTGGTCTTAATGAGCGTCTCATGGATAGGAGTTATATGACTAGCACAAAAACCGTACCACTAAAAAATTTTCCACCCCCAAATATGTGAGGTTCGCCCCTAGAATTGGTAGGAAAAGCATTTATGCTATGATGTGTGTACCGGTAGCACTTAGATTTTAGAACTTGCGTTAGGACCATTCCGAGGCCACAAGTGAGACTACATTCGTGTAGTTAGATTTACTACATGATAAGAGGCATTAGGATTAACCCATTGTTTTACACCTGTGTTTTTGTTATAATTACTTTGGCTACATTGGTCAAGTAATTCTCCCACACCCTTTGCGTTGTACTCATTTTTAGTACACGATACCCCTAGTACACCCCTCAGAGCCTATCTTTTCGTTTCGACCTTTAAGCATTTTACTTAAAGGAAGAATTTGTTACACCCCACTTAAATGTACACCCAAATCGCCTTAGCCTACCTTGTATGCACTCATTTTTAGTGCATTATTGTGACAACATTTGTTTAAACCCAAGTTAATTATCTAGTTGATTACATGGTTGCTAAGTCGAGTCATATCCTTGTACATATTGTTTTGGGACGATTGGGACTCATGGGTAAAGTACTAGTGTAATGGAGTAATGGGGAAGAACATCATTTATTACCCCCATATGTGCTAAATATTTTAAAAGTACTCCAAGTTTTTCAATTATCTTAATTCGAGTCATTAGAATAGTTAATTGTAAAGTTATGAAAAAGTTCAAGTGTAAGGGGAATGCAATGCCCCTATGATGTATTATTTTGGATGGTAGGGCAAGAGTGTATGAATGAAAAAAAAAAAAAAAAAAAAAAAAAAAAAAAAATCGAAAAAATCAAGAAAAATACAAAAAAAATGAGAAAAAGAAAAATAGAAAAAACATACGGACTACCATCCCGTTTCATTTTATGTTTATTTTTATGTTTTTGTTATTTTGTTATTTTGTTTCTAGCTTAAGATTGAGTCGAGTCTTGGCTTAGCAACATTGTATAGTACATGTAATTAATCAAGATCTTTAACTCGCCACCAGTAAAATATCCTTTATCCAACAAAACCGTGTTTTCCTTTTCCCTACACCTAACGTTATAACCCATTTAAAAGCCCTCTTTGATAGTTTATCTTAGGTGCTTACGCCTAGTGGAGGAGGTTTTCGATCCTTTCCCAAGCCTATGGTAATCTATTTGCTATGACAGGTAGTGAGAGATATTATCCGTTTTCATTTATGAGATTTATTTTGATGACACTTGAGAGATGTGAGTATCTAAACACTACTTGTGAGGTGCTAGTTTATAATCTCCGTGCTTATTATGACTGAAGTGGAACGATTATTTGTTGTAATTACTTTTATGTTTGCATTAAATGACCCCTAACCTGTATTTTGATTAGAATAAAAGCGCATTTGCTTGAGGACAAGCAAATCTCAAGTGTAAGGGTATTTGATGAAGCGAAAAGTGTACCGCTTTTAAGGGGTCATTTAAGCCCTAAATCGTATTTATTTGATCAAATATTGCCCTAAATCGTTCCTTTTGTCATTTTAGGTACTTTTGAGGAGAAATCTGGAAAAGGAGGCATTTTGGACGTTTTTGGAGCATAAAAGTGAAGAAAACGACAAAGTCTCAAAAATCGGCTAAAAGTTACCTTTGACGGCGTCAGATTTTACTCTGGACGGCGTCATGGCTTGGCAAGAAAAGGTGGATGTGAAATTTACTCATGATAAGCCAGTGAAAATTGCATGTAAATTCTGACGGCGTCACGCTTTAACCTGATCAAGGGCGTCACGGCTTAATTCAAAGAGGGACGGCGTCACGTTCAAGGTCTGACGGCGTCAAGCCTTGATAAGCCAGAACGGATTTTGGAGAGCTAAAGAGGGACGGCATCAAGAAGGTCATCCGGGAACCCTAAAAGCGGCGAGGTGACGGCGTCACACTCCATAAGGTGACGCCGTCAGATCCAAAAGTCTATATATAGTTTTCTAATTTTTTGTCATTAGAGAGAGAGCTTAGTGTGGAATTCTTGGGAGAAAACCCTAAGACGATTTTAGCATCTTTTTCAAGGCTTTTTGCCTTGAGATCTTCCATGTTACATTGAAAGATAAGTTATCAATTAATCATTCAATATGTCTATGTGTTGTTTGATTTTATCTTGTTCTTGTCTTTTGTTTAACATGTTAGGCTAGATTTATCTTGTGTTTGCTTAGATCTAATGAAACCTAGCTATTGATTATTGGTTATTAGTGTGTTGTTAGTTGTATTGGATGATTGTTTATCTATGTTAGGCTTAAGAAAACTGGCTAACTTCCTATTCGGTAACTTGCTTGAACGTCTTAAGAAACATGAACCAAATGCGTACTAAAGGTTTTTATGGTTGTATTTAATGCACAAGCGAAGTCTAGTGATCCCATGTTAGGAGCTTCCTAGCCGGCTCGACATAGGAGTGAAGTAGGAGCTTGTAGAGTTGGGGAAGTACGTACGCCACCCCACGATTGGTATTTAGGAATACACCCGTCATCCACGCAACTAATACACACTAATCAACCGGTAAAAGATAGTTAGGGAGTAAGGAAATCTAAGTGAACACATTTCTCTACACATAAGTTTCTCACCAACTTTTTATTTTCAGTTATTTATTTTATTTGCATTCGTAGTAATTTGGGTTAGTTGACTAGCAACTAATTCCGCCCACTCTTTCAAACCCGAGATTTTACTTGCTTTCATAAAAAAAATATAAAAACATAAAAAGAATATTCCTCAACCCTTAGACCTATTAGAGTAGTTTTTCATACCTAACGAACACTATTCCCTGTGGAGAACGATCAATCCCCCGTACTTACCACTACACTATACTACATCGGTCAGGTACACTGCCTGGTGGGGTTGTAAGCCTCTTGAGATCCCTCGAGAGGTAAAACCTGTTGTAAGGTTGCAAAACCACGCATCACAATCCTTAGTGTAGTGAGGTCCTTCGCATTTTTCACATCCAACTTGGGCAGCATACACTTTCTCATCACGCTTCTTCATCTCTCTACTAATTTTATCCAATTGAGCTTGAATAGCAGCAAACCCGTCAAAATTAGTGCTGCTCTTAGATCTAGTAGAGGTTCCATCGTGCCATTTTTGAGAATGATCAGCAGCTTCTTGGATAGCTTTCCTAGCATTAGCTGCACTCATTTGAGGCACAGCTCCCTTAGCATCCAAAATCTGTCTAGTAGGCACGTCCAATCCTTGATAAAACAATATTATCTCCTGCATTGGTGTTAGATAGTGTTGAGGACATTTCACCAGTAAGTCTTTAAACCGTTCCCAAGCTTGATATAGAGTTTCATCAGGCTCTTGCTTGAAACTGTTGATAGCCTCCATCTTTTTAGCGGTTTTAGCAGGCGGACAATATCTTTTTAGGAATTTGCTCTTCAAATCTTCCCACGTTGTGATTGAACTAGCAGGTTCATTCCTTAGCCACTTATTAGCAGCTCCTTTAAGTGAAATTGGAAAGATTCTAAGCATAAGTTGATCGTCAGTGACTCCTTCTGTAGTAAACAAATCTGCAATCTCGATGACCTTTTCAACATGTTCATTAGCATCTTCATGTTCTGTTCCACTGAAAGCATTTTCTCTTAGCTCCTTGAGAAACTGACCCTTCAACTCAAACTTTGACTTATCATCAAACTTTGGTCTAGCAACTCCTGAACTATAATCAGCACGGGTACTGTTCATGTATTCCTCCATAGTTGTGTTTTCGCCCATTGCTTCTGTTTCTTCTTCCTCTTTCTCTTCAGAAAAATAATCAAGCTCGAATGAACTTGAAATATCAAAGCTTTTTGTGTTGAAAAGCCTTTTAAGCGAATGAAAGGCTCGTTCAGGATCTTCGAAAGGTGTAATCAAGTTCTTCGTAGAACTCCTGGTCATGCACTTCCTGAAACTATCACAAAAGCATCAGTAGGGTATGTTCAAGAAAGTAATATATCAGAAAATCAACAACGAAAACGGAATACGAAAAATAAAAGTTACTGATATCTGCAGACGATGCGCCGTATCCAAAAAGTTGGATACGCCGTATCTTATAATCGTTAAAATTAAATCAGACTTTTATTCAGAAAATAGATACGCCGCTTAGAATTTTAGAATGGGCCGTATCAGTTAAAATTATCAAAAATCAATATTTATTTAAAATTAAATGCGTCGTATTAACAAAAGTTAATGCGCCGTATTTTCGTTACGTTTCAAAATACGAGATTTTTGATTTCAGAAGATACGCCGTATCGATAAAAATCGATGCGTCGTATCTGTTTAATAATTCGAAAACTGTTTTTAATTAAAATAATAGATACGCCGTATCTGCTAAAGCAGATGCGTCGTATGGCGTTATCGCTTAGAAAAATTTCTTATTAAAAACGGAATACGCCGTATCTTGGGGAAAGATGCGTCGTATCGAATTTTTTAAACGCGTTGTATTTTATAAAAATTAAACGCAATATGCCGTATCTATGAAAATAGATGCGCCGTATCGTTTGAATTAGCTCAGTACAACGATAGCAGTATGCAAGAAAATACAGAAAATAAAAACACAAAAAATAAAAACAAACCAAAATAAACAAAAATAAAAACACACAAAAACAGAAAATATGCAAAATAATACAATGAATGCAATTTAACCTAATATACAACAGAGTTAGCGGTTAGAATAAAAAATTAAAAAGAAAAACCTAATTAAAATACTAATCAAATTAACAGATAATAACAATTCACTCCCCGGCAGCGGCGCCAAAAACTTGATGTGTGGTGTGCGTATGCTCTAATTTATACCCACGGTATGTCGTTGTGGTTTTAGCAGTATTCAAGTTTTAAATTTATATTTAGCCGACTTATCAATAACACACACACTTTAACGAGCAGTGTACCCGGTCAGTATGAATATAATGGTAAGTAGAGTGTCGATCACTAAGAGTGGAACGTATTATCTAGTTATTCTAATCAGTATTTTAATACCTTAAGTTAGCTATACAACCTAATCCAACGCAAGGGGGTTTCAGTCTGAGAGACTGGCACGGTTTGATTGTGATTAAATATAAACTAAACTAATAAGCACGAATCAGCGAATAGCACACACGTACACAGATAAATACTTGACACAATAAGAAGACCTGTCCTGATAGTTAAGTAGCTTGTCACTTGTTTTATTGCTAGTTTTATATGAAGTGTATAGTTCAATGCAACGCATCGAGATTAAGTCCTTTCTCGTTGGTTCTAATCTTATCGGTGAGTAAACCCTTAATGATTACTTATGACTATCCTATTTATCTTCCTTCCTACTTTTCTACAGACGATAGAATGCATAGGCGATCTAATAAATAGGCGAGGAAGGGGCATGGCGACCCAAGCAATGCTCAGCTAGACACAGAGGTTATCAATGCACTAATAAAAGTCACCAAAGACATCAACATATAAACTTTAATTAATGGGAAAGCAATTTTAAGGGGAGTTGAAGTGCATGATAAAATCAATGTCACAAGCCCATCAATCCTGACCAATTAAAGTGTACTAATACAATAAAACAAAACTACTTAATGAATTAAATACATGCAGGACCTTCTTACAGCTCTTGTATTTTTGTTCAAGGTGTGTCTTGTGCTGCTACTTCGTCTGAATTCGGCTTAGGGTTTCTGTCTTCTCGTCCTTCGTATATCTTCTATTAGGCTCTCGAAATTCGTCTGACCTTGGGGTATTTATAGTTTCTGTCTAAGGGCTAGATGCGGCGCATAGGATAAGTAGATGCGGCGCATTGACTTAACTTCGCGTGGGGTCCAAGATTAATATATTCAGGAATATTCGTACACCGCCAGAAGATGTGGCGTAACTCCATTCTTAGATGCGGCGCATGTCCTTGCTGTCTTGGATCGTAGCTTGTGAAATCTTGATAGTGATGTGCCGTATATAATAAGTAAGATGCGGCGTATCTGGAGCAGAATGGTCTTGATCTTGTATATTTCAGTAGACTCTTAACTTCTTGCTTGTTTTGCTCCATAATTAGTCCAAAATCGCCAAGTTTCACATAATACTTGTTTTTACCTGAGAATTACAAAAGTAAACATTAACGTATCAATTCTCACAGATAATATAATAAAACAAGTCAAATAAATAGGATAAATGATGGTAATAAAATGTACTTATTTGAGTTCATCACACATAAGCATCACATATCTCCAAACACTTACTTAGTTATTCCACTCTCTAATTCTTGCATAAACACCTAACATCAACTGACCATCACAACCAAATCCACCTCTTAGATCATATTCATCCTAGCATATAAGCACATATCCAATCTCTTATCACTAACCACAAAACATAAATAACGCATACATGTTAGACATCCATATAATACATGCCATCATCATTTTACTTACCTCAATCCAAGCTACATAACATCAAGAACATCATCATCATCATCACAATCTTCCATCATCATCATCATCCTCTACAATAACCAAAACCTAATAACATAATAATCAAATACATAAACAAGGGTTAACAAAACCATCAAATACACTCATTTTCCCAATCATATCATCATATGATCATATCTTGATCATATGATAAAAACTCACTTTACTCATAATCTATAACCCCACTAATATCAAGAACATAGGTACTTACTTGCATAAGATCATAGCTAAGGAAGGCCATAAGCATTAAGACTTGATCACCATCTTCATCTTTGATCAATACCTAGCTTTCCCTCTCTTTTCTTCTCCTAAGAACCGGCCTCACTCTATCTCAATAATTGTGGGGGAGTCTAGAACTCCCTGGATATATCTAGCTAGATTGCATCTTTGTCCTTTTGACATAATTAGTCCCTCAAGTCCCTTTTATCCTATTTTGGCCACAACCAACTTATAACATATTGAACACTTGACAACCTAGGTCATTTTAGTTTAAGCATCATATTTTATATTACTACATTAGTCATACTTTGACTATTAGTTTGACTATCGGGTTTGACTTTCACATAACTTTGTTGACCAACCAATTACATAAGTCCTTAGCATATTCCATCCAGGGTGGGGCCTACTCGTAACCGGGATACGGGTCTAACATAACTCCTTTAAGCATAGGTCGTTTCATATACCCATCCAACCTTCCTTTTCTGTATATGAACTCATCTTGAATTATCCACATCTTTGTGTGACACTTGAGCACTACAACGTAACTCCTTTAAAGTGATAGCTATACTCTGTGAGCACAACAACGTAACTCCTTACATCAGGTATAACTAGATAACTCAAGTCTTAATCATATTGAATGGTAAAACCTCGAACAAGGATCTCGAAGAATCATGCATCCAACCAACCCCGATATCTTCAAGATACTAAGTACACGCACCCGTGATATTCCACTTCAACCTCAAATAAATAATAAAGAATTAACCCCGTAGTCACATCTTGCGGTTCAATTCTCAACACTAGCCTTTTTGACGGTTTAAGTGAACTATTATAATGGTTTTATCCCGATCTTGTCAAAAACGTATTCTCGTGAACTTTGCACATAAAAAAAAATCACACTTATTACCAAAAATATTAAATAAAATTGTATCCAATATATTGTAAGAAATTTTGGACAGTGCAATTTCATTCGTGTGATAATGTAATGAGTAGCCCATCCACAAGTCCAAATATTTATCACATAACAAATAAGCCAACAGGAACCCTGGCCCAATGTGAGGAAAACAAAATCCCTGTAACACCCCAACCCGACAAGGGTAAAGATGTCACAACGATGGTTCTATATCAGAACAAACACAAGCATTCGACATTTAATTTTCTAAAAATCAAAAAGTAACTTTCCAGGCCTCTAAAAATTACAAGATTAATTTTCCCAGGTAGCTATTTCATTGAACTTAGTTTTAGAATCTTAAAACACCCAAAAACACGTTCACATCATTTAGTTACATTTGATTTAAGTTGGATCTTTTCCTGGATCAGTAGCAGTCTTATCATATCATGTAATCTTTTATGGTTTTCTTAATCCAACCTCTAGTTCTTGGTACAAAACACATATACATTCATTAATATAGGTATAGGTCGATTCATACATCTCATAAACACGTTCGTACCCATTAGATTTCAGATTCAAAAACAAGTTGGTTCATATTAGGGTTTATACAAAGTCATTATTTTATGTCAGTATCACTTATGATTTAATGTACTTGTTCTCTTATTTAATGAGTATGGATCGACAAGAATTAAACAAGGATCAAAATAAGAATCAACAAGAAGAGTAGAATTGAGCAAGGAGTATACGAGTTACCCTTGAAGTGTGCTAAGGAGAACAGGACCAACAAGGATCGAACACCAGAAAATCCAGCCGAATAAAAGCCTAACAATTTCCTTCGAACAACCCTATTCAAACCCCACGAACAAAGGCACCACGAACAAGAACAACACACTTAGAATCACACGAAAAGAACCTCCCTTTTTGCTTGATCAAGGACGAACAGCAGCAGCAGAACAGTAGGTCGAAAAGTTAGAGTTTTAGGGTTTTTCTTGTGAAGTGAAAGAAAAATATTGGATCGGTATATAGTGGGTTTTAAGAAGCCGTGTGTTTGAGTTGGAGTTAAACAGGGAATGAACCTAATTTTAAGGGATTGATATCTTTTAGAATCATGTAAACCTTCTTCTTATTTCCTTCCTTTATTGCCGAAAATTTTGAGGTTATTTGTCAAAAAAATTCGACTAGTATAGAATTTCATTAACTAATATTGGCTTTGAGACTTTAATTTTATTTTTTTATTTTTTTTTTGCAAAGTTTTATTAGTTTAAATTATTAGGTCACTTATGATTTGATTACTTTATATTAAGTACAAATAATATGTCTCTTGTAGGATTTTATATGCTCTTAAATTTTTTTAAAAATTATAGGGGTATTTTGGTTATTTCAAGTTATGCAAATTTTTGGGTTTTACAACTCTTCCCCTCTAAAAGAAAATTTTCGTCCTCGAAAATTGAAGTGAAATGAGCCGGAAACACAACGGACAGTGAACGGAAAAGTGAATGACTTGTTTCTCATGTCTCTATCTTGTTGATCAAAAAGCTTCGGTTTCCTCAGAAACGACATACCATACTGAATCCGAATATGAGGATAATATACCAAACATAACAGATCATATTCTCCAGGAAAAGGTACCGAGTATACATAGGATTTACGGATATATCATCCGTGGAATCTATTAGGCGAATCAAATGAGAATATATCGAAAGCTCTACAATGGGAACTAAGATTCTTATCAAAAGTATAGAGGTCAGCAAACGCGTGACGAGAATCCAAACGTATCAAACCGTATAACGGTAAAGGCAGATTAGGAGTAGAGGTAGAATGAATCCTAAAGTCTCAATCAGATATCAGGAATTCTAAGGTTTCTAAGGCACTCCTCGAAATATCCTGTGATCACAATGAGGGTACGTCATATGACGTAAGTATTATCACGTTAGCTACTCGTCATAATACCAGCATCATATGAGTATACCTTCATGATGGTCATACTTTATCTCAAGTCGTGAATAAGCATCTATCAACCACCTAACAGTCCATTCTACATCCTAAGGTTGGTCCGAATCGGTCATCATTAAGAATTCAAAATTAGGGAAACAGAGCGTACAAATAACGTAACGGAATTAGTAAGCATCAATGAAGTACGTCGTCCAAGGTGTCAGGTCTTTCACAATACATCAAAATTTTCATACTAAACCGTCATCCAACATACGCGGAAAGAACACCAAACGGAAATACTAACGGAGAACCCGAATCATTCGAAAGATCTTATCATCAGGTAACGGGAGCTTAAGTGGGTTACGCAGAAGTGAACACGCCATCAATAACCTCGTCCTTCACGAAAGCAACTCATCCAACCAAAATCGTCCACTCGAATACATGATTTCAAAATCTCTTCCAAGTCCAAGTAGTCTGTCTACGCTTGTCCATCTGATCATACGCTGAGAAAGGGGTGATAAACTTGAGTCTGGTCCCTCAAGCCTTCGGCACTTCTTCTTGACACTGTGATGGAGTAATGTTGATTTCTGGCACGATCTTTAAATCTCTTCATCATCCAGTCTGCTTCCGCTCTCAATTCATCTTAGTACAACCAAGATGAATAGGGAAGTGAGACTGCACGTCTTCATCAGCTCCAGGCTCGCCCTCTTGACTAGAATTTCTTCTTCTGCATCGCCAATGTCTTCACTCTTCAGGGTAGCTGCCGTTGTTGTCAACTCCAGGTCCGGTAGGGAAAATAATAGTGATAGCCAAGGTTTAACAGTAGGTAATTGTAGTAGGGAGTTCAAAATTGTTTCAAACGCCAAAAGTGAGACATAGAAGGGTAGTTGTCAATATTGGAATACTCAATCAACCAATTTCTTATCGAAATAAAATCGAAGTTTAACTAACCAAAGAAAGACGGATCACAAATCTTTATCATTAAAAAAAATGAAGGGAAACATTCTTATACTCGTGGTCACAACCACAAGACTTCTCATAGGGACAGAGATGGGTGAAACGAAATCAAATAGTGTCGGAAGATTTATAGACGTTTATCAAAGCAAAAGACAAATAACAAAATGTGTCAAGTATATCATCGTCAGGGAGATTTTCAGAATGCCCGAAGAGGTATCAAAATGATTAACAAAAGAATCAGAGTTCGGAGTCGGAATTTCAAAATAAGGTTCAAATAGTGTTAGGCAAATTCTATGCAATTTCCAATGATTCCAAAATTTAAATGGGTTTCAGATCTTAGGTGGTGCAAAGCGTGAGCTTTCAATTTCCAAAAGTGATCTCAACAAGCAGGGCACGAATCAGAGTGATGCGGAAGCAATGATACTTAACCAAAAGCCTTATAGTCTACCCATTCCTCACTGGTCAGAACTTAAGTTCCTAAATCAAAATCTTATAGGTTATCTTATGAGAGTCTATAGTGGAAACCTAGTGGTCCAAACTTCACAGGTCAAGGGTAAATGTATTACGAGTCGCAGCCTGTCTCTCTGATACCATAATTGTAACACCCCAACCCGACAAGGGTAAAGATGTCACAACGATGGTTCTATATCAGAACAAACACAAGCATTTGACATTTAATTTTCTAAAAATCAAAAAGTAACTTTCCAGGCCTCTAAAAATTACAAGATTAATTTTCCCAGGTAGCTATTTCATTGAACTTAGTTTTAGACTCTTAAAACACCCAAAAACACGTTCACATCATTTAGTTACATTCGATTTAAGTTGGATCTTTTCCTGGATCAGTAGCAGTCTTATCATATCATGTAATCTTTTATGGTTTTCTTAATCCAACCTCTAGTTCTTGGTACAAAACACATATACATTCATTAATATAGGTATAGGTCGATTCATACATCTCATAAACACGTTCGTACCCATTAGATTTCAGATTCAAAAACAAGTTGGTTCATATTAGGGTTTATACAAAGTCATTATTTTATGTGAGTATCACTTATGATTTTATGTACTTGTTCTCTTATTTAATGAGTATGGATCGACAAGAATTAAACAAGGATCAAAATAAGAATCAACAAGAAGAGTAGAATTGAGCAAGGAGTATACGAGTTACCCTTGAAGTGTGCTAAGGAGAACAGGACCAACAAGGATCGAACACCAGAAAATCCAGCCGAATAAAACCCTAACAATTTCCTTCGAACAACCCTATTCAAACCCCACGAACAAAGGCACCACGAACAAGAACAACACACTTAGAATCACACGAAAAGAACCTCCCTTTGTGCTTGATCAAGGACGAACAGCAGCAGCAGAACAGTAGGTCGAAAAGTTAGAGTTTTAGGGTTTTTCTTGTGAAGTGAAAGAAAAATATTGGATCGGTATATAGTGGGTTTTAAGAAGCCGTGTGTTTGAGTTGGAGTTAAACAGGGAATGAACCTAATTTTAAGGGATTGATATCTTTTAGAATCATGTAAACCTTCTTCTTATTTCCTTCCTTTATTGCCGAAAATTTTGAGGTTATTTGTCAAAAAAAATCGACTAGTATAGAATTTCATTAACTAATATTGGCTTTGAGACTTTAAATTTTTTTTTTTTTTTTTTTTTTTTGCAAAGTTTTATTAGTTTAAATTATTAGGTCACTTATGATTTGATTACTTTATATTAAGTACAAATAATATGTCTCTTGTAGGATTTTATATGCTCTTAAAAAAAAATTTAAAATTATAGGGGTATTTTGGTTATTTCAAGTTATGCAAATTTTTGGGTTTTACAACTCTTCCCCTCTAAAAGAAAATTTTCGTCCTCGAAAATTGAAGTGAAATGAAACGGAAACACAACGGACAGTGAACGGAAAAGTGAATGACTTGTTTCTCATGACTCTATCTTGTTGATCAAAAAGCTTCGGTTTCCTCAGAAACGACATACCATACTGAATCCGAATATGAGGATAATATACCAAGCGTAACAGATCATATTCTCTAGGAAAAGGTACCGAGTATACATAGGATTTACGGATATATCATCCGTGGAATCTATTAGGCGAATCAAATGAGAATATATCGAAAGCTCTACAATGGGAACTAAGATTCTTATCAAAAGTATAGAGGTCAGCAAACGCGTGACGAGAATCCAAACGTATCAAACCGTATAACGGTAAAGGCAGATTAGGCGTATAGGTAGAATGAATCCTAAAGTCTCAATCAGATTTCAGGAATTCTAAGGTTTCTAAGGCACTCCTCGAAATATCCTATGATCACAATGAGGGTACGTCATATGACGTAAGTATTATCACGTTAGCTACTCGTCATAATACCAGCATCATATGAGTATACCTTCATGATGGTCATACTTTATCTCAAGTCTCGAATAAGCATCTATCAACCACCTAACAGTCCATTCTACATCCTAAGGTTGGTCCGAATCGGTCATCATTACGAATTCAAAATCAGGGAAACAGAGCGTACAAATAACGTAACGGAATTAGTAAGCATCAATGAAGTACGTCGTCCAAGGCGTCAGGTCTTTCACAATACATCAAAATTTTCATACAAAACCGTCATCCAACATACGCAGAAAGAACACCAAACGGAAATACTAACGGAGAACCCGAATCATTCGAAAGATCTTATCATCAGGTAACGGGAGCTTAAGTGGGTTACGCAGAAGTGAACACGCCATCAATAACCTCGTCCTTCACGAAAGCAACTCATCCAACCAAAATCGTCCACTCGAATACATGATTTCAAAATCTCCTCCAAGTCCAAGTAGTCTGTCTACGCTTGTTCATCTGATCATACGCTGAGAAAGGGGTGATAAACTTGAGTCTGGTCCCTCAAGCCTTCGGCACTTCTTCTTGAGACTGTGATGGAGTAATGTGGATTTCTGGCACGATCTTTAAATTTCTTCATCATCCAGTCTGCTTCCGCTCTCAATTCATCTTAGTACAACCAAGATGAATAGGGAAGTGAGATTGCACGTCTTCATTAGCTCCAGGCTCGCCCTCTTGACTAACATTTCTTCTTCTGCATCGCCAATGTCTTCACTCTTCAGGGTAGCTGTCGTTGTTGTCAACTCCAGGTCCGGTAGGGAAAATAATAGTGATAGCCAAGGTTTAACAGTAGGTAATTGTAGTAGGGAGTTCAAAATTGTTTCAAACGCCAAAAGTGAGACATAGAAGGGTAGTTGTCGATATTGGAATACTCAATCAACCAATTTCTTATCGGAATAAAATTGAAGTTTAACTAACCAAAGAAAGACGGTTCACAAATCAAATCTTTGTCATTAAAAGAAATGAGGGGAAACATTCTTATACTCGTGGTCACAACCACAAGACTTCTCATAGGGACAGAGATGGGTGAAACGAAATCAAATAGTGTCGGAAGATTTATAGACGTTTATCAAAGCAAAAGACAAATAACAAAATGTGTCAAGTATATCATCGTCAGGGAGATTTTCAGAATGCCCGAAGGGGTATCAAAATGATTAACAAAAGAATCAGAGTTCGGAGTCGGAATTTCAAAATAAGGTTCAAATAGTGTTAGGCAAATTCTATGCAATTTCCAATGATTCCAAAATTTAGATGGGTTTCAGATCTTAGGTGGTGCAAAGCGTGAGCTTTCAATTTCCAAAAGTGATCTCCACAAGCAGGACACGAATCAGAGTGATGCGGAAGCAATGATACTTAACCAAAAGCCTTATAGTCTACCCATTCCTCACTGGTCAGAACTTAAGTTCCTAAAGAAAAATCTTACAGGTTATCTTATGAGAGTCTACAGTGGAAACCTAGTGGTCCAAACTTCACAGGTCAAGGGTAAATGTATTACGAGTCGCAGCCTGTCTCTCTGATACCATAATTGTAACACCCCAACCTGACAAGGGTAAAGATGTCACAACGATGGTTCTATATCAGAACAAACACAAGCATTTGACATTTAATTTTCTAAAAATCAAAAAGTAACTTTCCAGGCCTCTAAAAATTACAAGATTAATTTTCCCAGGTAGCTATTTCATTGAACTTAGTTTTAGACTCTTAAAACACCCAAAAACACGTTCACATCATTTAGTTACATTCGATTTAAGTTGGATCTTTTCCTGGATCAGTAGCAGTCTTATCATATCATGTAATCTTTTATGGTTTTCTTAATCCAACCTCTAGTTCTTGGTACAAAACACATATACATTCATTAATATAGGTATAGGTCGATTCATACATCTCATAAACACATTCGTACCCATTAGATTTCAGATTCAAAAACAAGTTGGTTCATATTAGGGTTTATACAAAGTCATTATTTTATGTGAGTATCACTTATGATTTTATGTACTTGTTCTCTTATTTAATGAGTATGGATCGACAAGAATTAAACAAGGATCAAAATAAGAATCAACAAAAAGAGTAGAATTGAGCAAGGAGTATACGAGTTACCCTTGAAGTGTGCTAAGGAGAACAGGACCAACAAGGATCGAACACCAGAAAATCCAGCCGAATAAAAGCCTAACAATTTCCTTCGAACAACCCTATTCAAACCCCACGAACAAAGGCACCACGAACAAGAACAACACACTTAGAATCACACGAAAAGAACCTCCCTTTTTGCTTTATCAAGGACGAACAGCAGCAGCAGAACAGTAGGTCGAAAAGTTAGAGTTTTAGGGTTTTTCTTGTGAAGTGAAAGAAAAATATTGGATCGGTATATAGTGGGTTTTAAGAAGCCGTGTTTTTGAGTTGGAGTTAAACAGGGAATGAACCTAATTTTAAGGGATTGATATCTTTTAGAATCATGAAAACCTTCTTCTTATTTCCTTCCTTTATTGCCGAAAATTTTGAGGTTATTTGTCAAAAAAATTCGACTAGTATAGAATTTCATTAACTAATATTGGCTTTGTGACTTTAAATTTTTTTTTTTTTTTTTTTTTTTTTTTTTTTTTTTGCAAAGTTTTATTAGTTTAAATTATTATGTCACTTATGATTTGATTACTTTATATTAAGTACAAATAATATGTCTCTTGTAGGATTTTATATGCTCTTAAAAAAAATTTAAAATTATAGGGGTATTTTGGTTATTTCAAGTTATGCAAATTTTTGGGTTTTACAATCCCGACCCAACACCATCCCTAATCATACGGGTATTAATACATCATACCCTAAATCAACACATTTTTAACCCTAATCACATATACTCATCCGCCCCCATTGTTCCTTTTACTATCCATATGCAGTAAAACAAATCCATACGCCCCCTTATTACTCCTTTTCAAATTGATTTAAGCACTGATCTCATCATCTTCATTCATCATATCAATCCACCCACATCACTTCATTTCACTCACAACAAATCAACACAACCAGGCCTCTTTCTTTAATTTTGTTGCTCGGTTTCGAATCAAGAAGGTGTTAAAGCTTCAAGATCGTTGAGTGGTCTCTGGTAGGTGATATTTGTTATGTGATTAATTTTGCGAATCAAAGAAAGTTTATAACAGATTTGTTATATAACTTACTTTATTTTCGGATATTGAAAAGAAGCAAAGCTTCTATAAGATCTATGATGGTATTAAGTTTCATCCGAAAATCTTTAAAAGATTGTTATAAGTAATGAAAATCGACTGAGATCTTTTGTATTAAATCAGTGTCTTTTTATTTGTTGTTATGTTGCGGTTGTGATTAAGGGATGGGTTTAGGATTAGTTATGGATTGTTGTGACAGTTTGTGTGTTGTTGGTAGTATGATGGTAATAGCGGACTGATGTTGTAACACTGAGGTCACCGTGTCAGTGGTGTATGGTTTAGTTGTTTGCTGGTCTTGGTCTGTTTCACTGCTTCATCTCCATTCTATTCTTTTTTTATTCTTTGCGATAAACTTTGACCGTTGACTGTTGACCAGTTAAATCGTTTGCGATAATAATTGTTTGCGATAAAATCGTTTGCGATAAAACAGGGTTCATCGCAAATGCTTTACAAGCATTTGCGATATCAGTCCGGATTTGCGATAAAAAAGGGTTTATCGCAAATGCTTTACAAGCAATTTCGATAAAAACCTTCTGATGACTTTTCCGATGAATTTTCCGATTACTTTTCCGGCCATCTCATTTTTTACCAGTTTTCCGACCACTTTTTATCAGTACATCGAGCACAAGTTTACCACAGATTCTGACCAGTAACCAAGCTTAAACTCTTCACGGGATTGATATGAACAGTCACAAAAGAATTGATAAAGATGAATTAGGACTAAAAATGGACCAGATACACCAACAGACTGATTACCACCATAAAAGCATATATAGTATATAAAATATTTGACCACTACAAAATAGTGATAATAACCAGCTTTGAAACAGTCCAGATCCACAAATAAAAATACAGTTTTGACAAGATAAATCACAAAAAAAATCAACCAAAACTAAAACCTTGTCTCCGATACCAATTGATGGATCGTGTTTTGGATGAAATATTGTGAATCGGGAGGTCTTGGAAGATGAAAAAACATCATCTTCATGATAAAGGTTTAGAGAGAGAAAGAGTTAGAGAGAGAGAGGAAACCTGGATATTTTATTAATGAAAAGGGAAGTGAAAATAACACACACCAAGCTCACCCTCCTAGTGAAGTCTAGGAGGGTATATAAAGGGCCAAACACAGGACTTTACAATATTGACGCTTCTAGTCCTTGTGTTTGTGCCTAACAAGATAGATAATGTAATCCCAAATATGTTGTCACATTTTCATGTGAGAAGCATACCTAACATTTGATGTACACATTGTCATAGTAGCAGTCAAGATCAAGTGACTTACATGGTGTTGCTGCTGGTTACTTTCTGCTGCTGCTGCTTCCATCCTCTACCTCTGGACTTCAAAGATCTATCAAGAAACTGGAAATTAACCTAGTCAAATTCCAGTTTAGGGGAGGATTGTTAGGAATTTTATAATTTATGTAATAGTTCATTGCTGTTGTTAGTATAAAGCGGTTCCTGCTGGTAGTATTAGTTGCTGCTGGTCATGGTTCCTGCTGGTAGCTTTGATTCGTTTCTGCTGGCAGTGTTCATTGCTGCTGGTCATAGCGTATTTTTAGTATGTTTGTTAGATTTATTCTAGGAAGAGATTTGTGTATATCTCTTCACACGTTTTCATAGAAGTCGTAGTAGGGTTTTTTGTCCTATAAAAGAAACATACGACTTAGAGTTTTGTATCGAATTCCAATAGAAAAAGTTAATAAAAGATCCATAGAGGATCATAGTTTCTTAGTCATTGTCTTCTTCATATTCTTGTGTTTAGTTTCCGCATAAGCACAAGTCTATAATACAGAGATTCTTATTGGCTCAAAGATCAATCAAGGGCACGATCCTTCAGTCTTAGAGTAGACTAATATTTCATCGATGAACACGATCACAAATTTATCCAAATAAGGCTTACAAATGCGATTCATTAGATCCATGAATACCGCAGGTGCATTTGTCAACCCAAATGGCATAACCGTAAACTCAAAGTGTCCATAACGAGTCCTAAAAGCAGTCTTCGGAATATCCACCTCATATACTCTTAACTGATGATAACCAGAACGTAGATCTATCTTCGAAAAGAATCAAGAACCTTGCAGCTGGTCAAAGAGATCATCGATTCTAGGAAGAGGATACCGATTCTTAACAGTTAACTTGTTCAATTCCCGATAGTCAATACACATCCGGAATGAACCATCCTTCTTCTTAACAAACAACACAGGTGCTCCCCACGGAGAGTGACTGGGTCGGATAAACCCCTTATCCTGAAGTTCTTGCAACTGCGCGGACAACTCCTGCATCTCAGAGGGTGCTAAACGATATGGGGATTTCGTCACAGGTGCCGCTCCAGGAATCAATTCAATACGGAATTCAACTTGACGGATTGGAGGCAACCCAGACAAGTCTTCAGGAAAGACGCCAGGAAATTCACACACCACAGGAATCTCTTCTATTTTAAGTTCTTTGGATTTTGCATTCTTAAGGGATTTCAAATCATTCCCTAAGCATTCTCCTTGTATCCGAAGTATAACACCACTCTCTAAAGGAATGCGAACTACCTTTTCATGGCATACAACCTCGGCTTTATGTTTAGACAACCAGTTCATCCCTATCACCTCATCAAAACTTCCATGTCCAAAAGGTATCAAGTCAATCATAAACGAAATACCCTCTAACACTATTGTACACCCACGAATAATCTTGTCAACCTCTACCTCCTTACCACTAGCTATTTCAATCACAATACTAGGTCTAAGTTCACTAGGCTCATCATTCAATAGTCTAGCAAACGAACCAACTTAAATATCACAACATTAGTACCAACAGATAATCGAGGTATCAGCATATGATAGGTAGAATGGAATCTTACCACCCACACACTCCCATATACAACGATTTCCCAAACGGTTAAGAGAATACATCTCTAACCATACAACCATCATCAACATGATATCACATAACATCTACCACAACATATAACAACAAACATCAATCAATGTAATCATGGTCACAAATCCACGTGTGTGATACCCTTATAATTATGTTCGCGACCATAGTTATAAGGCCTATTCCACACGCATACTTAATTCCAAAACCACACATCTCAATGATAACGCACATATACCACATAACACCTAATACACAACACAATCCATGCTATCATACTTGCAAGTCCACTTGTGTTGTGACGCATGTATAATTATGTTGGCCACCATAATTATCTATGCTCCCTTTCACAAGTGTACTTCCTCCTATGACCACACTTCATGCAAACAATCATCTCACATGGAACAATTCCAACGATCATGGAACAATTCCAACGATCACTTTAACTCTATAATCAAAATCACTTGGATAAAACCGATCCAATATTCAAGAGTAATCGTGCTCCAACATGGCTCCAGACGGCAAAAGACAATATAAGAATTCCAAACATATCACAAAAAAAAGACGTCGCACAATGGCTCAAGCTCCACTCTCGCACTTGCCTCCCCACTCAGATCGGTTAAACTTACTACCTGCTGCGGACTCCAGATCCGAATCCACGTCATTCCATCCTAACTCCCCTTCATCTTTACTCAACCACCCATTCCTGTTTCTTTCTTCCAATTCCGCATGATCTACAAGTACATATAACTCACGAGGTTTAGACAGAACCACCTTTCCTTCATATGAGAAGTGAGGACACTTCCCAGAGTACTTGGTAACGGCTCCATCTCCAATAGTCACCGTGGTTGCAAACTGATGCGTGGTTTTGCAACCTTACAACAGGTTTTACCTCTCAAGGGATCTTGAGAAGTTTGCAATCCCCACCAGGCAGTGTACCTGACCGTTGTAGTATAGTGAAGTGGCAAGTACCGGGGATTGATCGTTCAACTCAAAGAATAGTGTTCGTTAGGATTGAAATTAATCTAACTAGGTCTAAAGGTGAGGGATGATTCTTTTTGTATTTTTATATTTTATGGAAAGCAAGTAAAAATCTCTGGTTTTGGAAGAAGGGGCGGAATTAGTTGCTAATCAACTAACCCAAAAGCTACTAATTAAACTAATATGCAAGAAAAGTAAACTAGGGTTCTACAAGGGAAATGAAGCATGTCTACCTATGATATGTTACTCCTTGCTAGCTATCCAATTCTACCTATTGAATTGTCACACCTTGTTTTAATTGACGGGTTGTATTCCTTAATACCAATCGTGGGGTGGCGTACGTACTTCCCCAACTCTATAAGCTCCTACTTCACTCCTATGTCGAGCCGGCTAAGAAGCTCCTAACATGGGATCACTAGAATTCGCTCATGCATTAAATACAACCAAATAAACCTAGTACGCATTGGTTCATGTTTCTTAAGACGTTCAAGCAAGTTACCGTATAGGAGGTTAGCCAGTTTTCTTAAGCCTAACATCGATATCACCCAATCAAACAAGAGACAATAGGAAACAAGAATTATAAGCTAAACCAATTAGATCTATTGAAGTGTCACACCTTTATTGATGACGATAGACACATACATCAACAAGGAATCAATAAGATCTAACTAATTATATACAAGTTTCACACAATCATAAGTAGACACAAGGTGAATTAGCAACACATAATCAATGAAGAGCAATTGACAATAATGATAATTGAAGATATAGTATAGGATTGAATCAATAAACAAACCATTACAAGATGTTTATGGCATGATTAAGACCCTCTAAGTTGCTGGAAAAACACCTACCTAAACCCTAGAATCGGACTTAGGGTTTAGGGCTTACAAAAAATGAAGTTATGATGTTGTATTTATAGGCAGTTTACTGTCCGAGGAGTTCTGACGGCGTCAGCCTTAACAAGTGACGCCGTCACATCCAACTTTTCACCAAATTGTAGATCTTTTCGTCCCGATCGCGTGGCCTTTTGAATCACCTAAATCCGAGTTCGTATGAGGATTTTATGGCCAAAACAGTAACAGCTACCGCGCGCGCAAGTTGTAACTAGATAATACGTGATGGCCTTCTTGACGCCGTCTCCCTTTAAACCTCCAAAATCCGTTCTGGCCTATCAGAAGCTGACGCCGTCAGAATATAGGCATGACGCCGTCCCTCTTTAAATTAAGCCGTGACGACCTTGATCACTCCAAAGGGTGACGCCGTCAGAATTCCCATGCTAATTTCTCTGGCTTATCATGAGTAATTTTCACATCCACCACTTTTGCCAAGCCATGACGCCGTCTGGAGTAAATCCTGACGCCGTCAAAGGTAACTTTTTAGCCGATTTTGAGACTTTGTCGTTTTCTTCACTTTTATGCTCCAAAAACGTCCAAAATGCTTCCTTTTCCAGATTTCTTCTCAAAAGTACCTAAAATGACAAAAGGAACGATTTAGGGCAATATTTGATCAAATAAATACGATTTAGGGCTTAAATGACCCCCTAAAAGCGGTACACTTTTCGCTTCATCAAATACCCTTACACTTGAGATTTGCTTGTCCTCAAGCAAATGCGCTTTTATTCTAATCAAAATACAACTTAGGGGTCATTTAATGCAAACATAAAAGTAATTACAACAAATAATCGTTCCACTTCAATCATAATAAGCACGGAGATTATAAACTAGCACCTCACAAGTAGTGTTTAGATACTCACATCTCTCAAGTGTCATCAAAATAAATCTCATAAATGAAAACGGATAATATCTCTCACTACCTGTCATAGCAAATAGATTACCATAGGCTTGGGAAAGGATCGAAAACCTCCTCCACTAGGCGTAAGCACCAAAGATAAACTATCAAAGAGGGCTTTTAAATGGGTTATAACGTTAGGTGTAGGGAAAAGGAAAACACGGTTTTGTTGGATAAAGGATATTTTACTGGTGGCGAGTTAAAGATCTTGATTAATTACATGTACTATACAATGTTTCTAAGCCAAGACTCGACTCAATTTTAAGCTAGAAACAAAATAACAAAATAACAAAAACATAAAAATAAACATAAAATGAAACGGGATGGTAGTCCGTATGTTTTTTCTATTTTTCTTTTTCTCATTTTTTTTTTGTATTTTTCTTGATTTTTCGATTTTTTTATTTATTTTTTTTTTATTTATTTTTTTTTTTTTCATACACTCTTGCCCTACCATCCAAAATAATACATCATAGGGGCATTGCATTCCCCTTACACTTGAACTTTTACATAACTTTACAAATAACTATTCTAATGACTCGAATTAAGATAATTGAAAAACTTGGAGTACTTTTAAAATATTTAGCACATATGGGGGTAATAATGTTGTTCTTCCCCATTACTCCATTACACTAGTACTTTACCCATGAGTCCCAATCGTCCCAAAACAATATGTACAAGTATATGACTCGACTTAGCAACCATGTAATCAATTAGATAATTAACTTGGGTTTAAACAAATGTTGTCACAATAATGCACTAAAAATGAGTGCATACAAGGTAGGCTAAGGCGATTTGGGTGTACATTTTAGTGGGGTGTAACAAATTCTTCCTTTAAGTAAAATGCTTAAAGGTCGAAACGAAAAGATAGGCTCTGAGGGGTGTACTAGGGGTATCGTGTACTAAAAATGAGTACAACGCAAAGGGTGTGGGAGAATTACTTGACCAATGTAGCCAAAGTAATTATAACAAAAACACAGGTGTAAAACAATGGGTTAATCCTAATGCCTCTTATCATGTAGTAAATCTAACTACACGAATGTAGTCTCACTTGTGGCCTTGGAATGGTCCTAACGCAAGTTCTAGAATCTAAGTGCTACCGGTACACACATCATAGCATAAATGCTTTTCCTACCAATTCTAGGGGCGAACCTCACATATTTGGGGGTGGGAAATTTTTTAGTGGTACGGTTTTTGTGCTAGTCATATAACTCCTATCCGTGAGACGCTCATTAAGATCAAAGTTTCGCTCCTATATGTTGTAAAAAAATTTAAATTTGGCACTAAAATTGCCCTAACAAGTATTTATCTCAGTTTTATTACACATCTACCATCAAACAAACAAAAATCAAGCGTAATAGCATTCTCTAAAATCGTACTTTTACCCTCCCCTTACACTTAAGATGAACATTGTCCCCAATATTCAAATAACAAGATGTAAAAGCATAAAGTAAAAGAATGAAATCAAATACTCCCCTGATTCGCTCGGTGGATAATGAAGTAACACGGTTAGATCTTCTTCCAAAGTAATGTTGAAGCTCCATGACTAATGCATCGCCATAAGCTTGATTCAAAACATTTCCTTGTCCAAAATAACCTGTTAAACCTGAGAAAACAAACACGAAAACCTGCATAACATCGGCGGGAAAAATCTATATATAAGGATATAATGCTTGTGGAATGATAATTTTGCAGATTCCTGGAGATTATAAGTTGGAGATTTAATAAAAACTTTTTTAAAAACAAAACTTTCAAAAATTTCTGAAAATTAAATCTGACGCCGTCAGGTTATAAACCCTGACGCCGTCATAAATGACCTGACAAAAATTCTCATTTTAAGTTTCCGGAAAATTCCTAGAAAAACCTTTACCTTACTTCCTGGAAATCCTGCAAAACATCATTATGACTCGATACAAGCATTTGACTCAAACAAATACGGATATGTATGTTAATTTATTATTATTACGATTCATGTTCATATGTGTTCTAATAAACCGATTTAGATTTCCCTTACACTTATCTTTTGCAAAATACCTTTATATGTAGTTAAGACGAAGTTAAAAACAAAATAAAGCATTTTCACAAATTACTTTTGAACATGAATCAATAATAATAAAAATTAAACATACATACGGAAGCAAATAAAATCAAACAAACAAATAAATAAACACACAAAGCAAATAAAGCTTGGGTTGCCTCCCAAGAAGCGCTTGTTTTTGTTCGAGTCACGAGCCTGACTCTACCCTTATTTAACAAAAATAGGGGAGGTTTTCCCTACACTTAGGATTAAGTGCGGGTGAAAGTAGCGATACACACCCTTAGGGTGTGAATATGCCACGTGAGGTGAAGGGGGTGAGTGAATGGCTTCCTTCATCCTAAAACTACCCGGATAATATTGGTTGATGGGTGGGTCGGTTCCTCTTTTTTCTCCTAGATGTAAATCTAAGGATGAAAAGTTGTGTAAAGGTTGAGGTTCCAATTCATCAACACTAGGAAATTCCCTAGAACTATGAGTAAGGTCATCACTAAAAGTGTGCAAACCTATATCCTCTAGTTGTGCTTGGTCCAAGGGTTCTACCTCCATCGGGATTCCTAAAGTTTCTTCTACTTCTTCCGGGTAAGTCACGGGCGGTGTGGGTGCCTCAAATGATGGTTGAGTATTTTGTGGGCTTATGTTATTTACCTCATCATTCCACGTGTCAAGATCACCTATATCCTCATCAATTGTTTTCTTAGGTAGTGATAATAACAAACCTAGTGCTTCATCCAACTTATGGTTTATTGATACGGCTCTATCCACAATTCCTTGGCAAACTAGGTCACTTTTCCTATTAGCCTCACTAAAACAAGATCCTAAACATGGAGGTTGTTCATAAGAATCTATCCTAGGTGAAGGCTCATATGATTCATAAGTGTCTCTAAATGAGGTATTTTGAACTTCTTGGTGTTCTAGCCACTCAACCATATCTTGCAATCTTAGAAATCTAAGTGAAAAGTCCATTTGAAGCAAATTATAAACAAAATCACAAAGAAAAGATAGACTACGAGAAAGCTACAAAATAAAAAGAAAATATCTCACTAGATAGGAATCTAATGAGTAGACCTAATAGAAATAAATTTCAACCTAAGCAATAACTACTCCCCGGGCTGCGGCGCCAAAAACTTGATGCGTGGTTTTGCAACCTTACAACAGGTTTTACCTCTCAAGGGATCTTGAGAAGTTTGCAATCCCCACCAGGCAGTGTACCTGACCGTTGTAGTATAGTGAAGTGGCAAGTACCGGGGATTGATCGTTCAACTCAAAGAATAGTGTTCGTTAGGATTGAAATTAATCTAACTAGGTCTAAAGGTGAGGGATGATTCTTTTTGTATTTTTATATTTTATGGAAAGCAAGTAAAAATCTCTGGTTTTGGAAGAAGGGGCGGAATTAGTTGCTAATCAACTAACCCAAAAGCTACTAATTAAACTAATATGCAAGAAAAGTAAACTAGGGTTCTACAAGGGAAATGAAGCATGTCTACCTATGATATGTTACTCCTTGCTAGCTATCCAATTCTACCTATTGAATTGTCACACCTTGTTTTAATTGACGGGTTGTATTCCTTAATACCAATCGTGGGGTGGCGTACGTACTTCCCCAACTCTATAAGCTCCTACTTCACTCCTATGTCGAGCCGGCTAAGAAGCTCCTAACATGGAATCACTAGAATTCGCTCATGCATTAAATACAACCAAATAAACCTAGTACGCATTGGTTCATGTTTCTTAAGACGTTCAAGCAAGTTACCGTATAGGAGGTTAGCCAGTTTTCTTAAGCCTAACATCGATATCACCCAATCAAACAAGAGACAATAGGAAACAAGAATTATAAGCTAAACCAATTAGATCTATTGAAGTGTCACACCTTTATTGATGACGATAGACACATACATCAACAAGGAATCAATAAGATCTAACTAATTATATACAAGTTTCACACAATCATAAGTAGACACAAGGTGAATTAGCAACACATAATCAATGAAGAGCAATTGACAATAATGATAATTGAAGATATAGTATAGGATTGAATCAATAAACAAACCATTACAAGATGTTTATGGCATGATTAAGACCCTCTAAGTTGCTGGAAAAACACCTACCTAAACCCTAGAATCGGACTTAGGGTTTAGGGCTTACAAAAAATGAAGTTATGATGTTGTATTTATAGGCAGTTTACTGTCCGAGGAGTTCTGACGGCATCAGCCTTAACAAGTGACGCCGTCACATACAATTTTTCACCAAATTGTAGATCTTTTCGTCCCGATCGCGTGGCCTTTTGAATCACCTAAATCCGAGTTCGTATGAGGATTTTATGGCCAAAACAGTAACAGCTACCGCGCGCGCAAGTTGTGACTAGATAATACGTGATGGCCTTCTTGACGCCGTCTCCCTTTAAACCTCCAAAATCCGTTCTGGCCTATCAGAAGCTGACGCCGTCAGAATATAGGCATGACGCCGTCCCTCTTTAAATTAAGCCGTGACGACCTTGATCACTCCAAAGGGTGACGCCGTCAGAATTCCCATGCTAATTTCTCTGGCTTATCATGAGTAATTTTCACATCCACCACTTTTGCCAAGCCATGACGCCGTCTGGAGTAAATCCTGACGCCGTCAAAGGTAACTTTTTAGCCGATTTTGAGACTTTGTCGTTTTCTTCACTTTTATGCTCCAAAAACGTCCAAAATGCTTCCTTTTCCAGATTTCTTCTCAAAAGTACCTAAAATGACAAAAGGAACGATTTAGGGCAATATTTGATCAAATAAATACGATTTAGGGCTTAAATGACCCCCTAAAAGCGGTACACTTTTCGCTTCATCACAAACCTCTCCACTTCTTCTCCATCAATGTTTTCCATATACATCCCGTCCTTGTCCGAACATAGATTTATGCTAGCGGGAACTCGGATTCTGCGGTTAGTCCGCTTCATCCTACCACTTCCCTTACAACTGGTAGCAAAATGATAGCCCAACGAAACTTCTTACGCGAGGGAGGTGACATACTATAATCGATGTATACAATACTAAATATAAGGGACAAAATAGCCATCCAAAAATCGCCAGAAAACAACTCGTAAATTTAGGAAAAATAATCATATAAATTATCATACTTATATATAGACCATAAATGCATCTATATGAGGGACTCTTAGGTTATAGTCTAGGTTCAACCACCTACTTCTCTATAACCATGGCTCTGATACCAATCTGTCACACCTCGCCAAGGCGGAAACGCGAGTGCAACATCATGGATATCATCACAACACATGATGTCAAAATAGAGAATTTCTACATGCACATAAATAGAGCAAAGTACAGACACAAAGTGTCGTAACGATACCCCAAAAGAAAATAACCAAAACAAATCTCCAAAGGTATCCTCAATAAAACATAAAGTACTAGTCGAAAAACATTAAAGTATCACAATCCAAAATCAAACATATTCAAATCAAAACATAAAGATAAATCGTTCTCAAATGCAACTAAGTCTCGTCTAGTCGCTTCCCTCTACCTTAGCCTTAGAATGCTCACCAGAAAATGATGCTTAAAACGTCAACATAATGTTGGTGAGGTTCATAGGTTTAAGACACATAATATATCTCAGGCAACCAGTTCACTGTGATTATAAAACATAGCAGGACAGTAAGACTAGTCATTATACTAGATAGCATGCAATCTCAGTCATTCAACCAACATACCACTTAAGGGACACAAGGGACGGAACGTGCCCACGATCCAAATAGCAATATCCAACATCAATTGGGACGGAACGCGCCTGCGATCCAAGTTCACAATAATGGGTAAACCATACCCTCTGATCAGACCATACAGAATAATAGTGAGTAGAGCTACTACTCTCCAATTGGATAATGGGAGCATAGCTACCCTCCAAATGGACCACACAGAATCACCACACAATAATCTCATAACATGCAATATACGTATAATAACACTTACAAGTCCATGCATTTACGACCACATAATCACAGTAACTCAAAAATATTTCAACACAAGCATCATTCCCATCCCAAGTTAAAACAAAGTAAAAAAGGGACTATGAAACTCACCTCAAACTTTGCAGCTTCCAAATTATCAATCACAAATCTATACAACAAAATAAGATCACATTACACGCAACCAAGCTAAAAGCTATAGTCCATGTAACACACATATGATGGATGTCTAAGGTTCATGTAAACCACCATGGGTCACCTAGACTCTATAATAACCACTACCAAACACTTACACCCACTAAATCCCTTGCATACACTTTTCAGAATACGCAGATTTTTGGGGTACTTCTACCCACATGAAATCACAACAAAATAAGCTCTAAAACTTACACCAAAAATTCACCATGGTCCTTCATGAGCATAAAAGCTTCTCCCAGAAGGCCATGCACTAAAAACACACACAAGTGCTCTTTAAAAAATCAAACATGAAAACTATCCAGATTCGAATCTGAATGCACACCAAAATGTTTTGACCTAAAAAACATATTTTCACAACTTATTAACGCATACCCTTCGCGTGGAAGTCAAAGGGAATATAGAACTCAATTTCTCCAGAAGGGCTAACCCTAATTACACTTTTAAAACCATTTTTTACCTCAATACTTTTAACCTAAATCTGTCCCTGTTTAACAGCTTTGGCACCTTTACTCGCAAAAATCATTAGACTGACTTCCGGACCTCGAAATCGCTCGTGGCCAGACTTTTTGGAAAGCACGTTCTCTGAACTACAATTTAGACTCAAGAATCATCAATTAACTCATCTCCATCTATTAAATATATTCGTATCTTTACAACAATATGAATCTGTGAAAACCCTAACTCATTAACTAACATGTTTTATGCCCAAATCTCTTCACCAATCATCATTATATTACTAATTATTGATCCCAACATGTTTTATATCAATAATTTAAAGAAGTAATGATAAACCCTAATCCATCATATCCTTGTTACATGAATTATAATAATTAATTGCATACAAGTATTGAAAATTATACCTTGATCTTGATTTTTAGGCTTAAAAAATAAACCCTAATTTTCCTCTGCTTCTCTACCCTCTTTGGTTCGACCATATAATCAACAAAAACGTTTTTAAAGTGTTTTGGTTTGTATTTATACTACCCTAAGATTATTCTAGATATCCCTTTTAATTAGGAATTATATTTAGACTCAAATTTGTTTTCTTTTTCCCCCATTAAACCCTTTAGGCCGATTTTTTTGTATATACATACACATTTTTTTATATATTAATATTACACATAAAACCTTGTATTTTGTTATTTTATAAAAGCCTATACCGAAATCTAACAACTTGCGCGATAAACCTTCATTTTACGACAACCTGAATAATTATCATTTTCAAAGTTTTCAAAAATAGAATTTCACACTTATCATTAATATAACCCTTAAAACCGAACACCACAAAACTTACTAACGCTCAAAAACTTGAACAAAACTTACTACGCAAAAACCCCGAATCACAAAACCGTAAAACTCATTTCCACGACACAAAAAGTATACAAAATGAACTTCCCCGAATCCAACACCACAACAAACACATAACGATCGAATACCAAACCCACACATAAACTCATGAAAACCTCTAAACCACCAAACAAAATTTAACAGGTCAACACTATTGGTTTGACTAACCTGCCAAAACCACAGTTGTTACACTGTCCCAGGTAACGAGACATACGCGCTGCACTTTTCATTTTCGTCGTTATCTAACGAATTACTTGACGTTATCTTCCGAATGTCTGTACTCCCAACATAAACCAACTGTCTACGTTTCTATCTCATTAGTATTCCGTAAACCCACAAAAGGTTTAATATCTACTCCTTGTAACTAAACTTGGCATTACATCATTGGACCTTAATTATACAAAGACTGGCCACTTATGTATAATTCAGGTAGGAATCATGTTATGCTAGGAATGGTTGCTTAAACCTCAACCGAGAATTAAATTTCTCATTCTATGTTTGAAAGATCGCGAGTCGATCAATTCTACCTCTCTTCCGTTCCATGAATCCAGCCTTATATGGCGTTATACTCTAATCCGAAAGGATACGTTACATCATCTACTGTCATGGAACGATCCCGCTGCATAATATTTCACATTACTCTACCTCTTCCTATTCCGAGAACTTTTGTGTTGATTTGACAAATTTTTGAGTTGGACAACTACCTGATGATTCATAACCTCATGTGTGACTGAGACATATATTGCTTAAGGCATATATGCAAACCACTACGACGGTTATATTCAGGTCCCTAATCAAAGTCAAACCTGCTACACTAGAACGTTACCGATTCGACCGACCGATTGCTAGTAACAATCAACACAGATCTTCCAGATTCTATCTTTCACATTAGAAGTAAGTATACCATTGAGACTAGTCGACTATTAGTAGGAACCGATGTACACCTGCTTAGTTTGATGGAGGAGCCAACGGAAATTCCTCCACTTGATAAGACTCAAACTGCTTAGACCTAGTATATGACAATAAGCCGACCACTGTGAAGAACCGATGCCCTCTACAGAGAACCGACAATCTTTCGATCAGCTCCAAGGTTCGAGCAACTAGTTGAGGATCGATCCGGGATCCGGATACTACCATCAGAAATGGTTCGGGAAGAGAAAAATCCCGAAGGCTGCGTTTACACCCGTGGTGATTGTTATGAATCCCTAATTAGGCCTGTTGGTTAGCTGACACCCCGAATGCCTTCATGAATCTCATGAACCGCGTGTGTAAGCTCTAACTGGACAAGTTGTGATAGTATTCAACAACAATATTCTAAACTACTTGGAAGAGTAAGGAGGAACACGACGAACATCTGAGATTAACATTAAGGCTGCTTGAGAAGGAACAAAGATAGACCAACTTCTCTGAGCACGAATTTTGAACGCCGACCGTGTGATTTCTTGGTCACGAGAATTGTATTCACATAGATCTCGCCAAGATTGAGCCCATTAAGGATTGGGCTACCCCTGCAACTCCGACCGAGGTACGTCAATTTATGGCATTTATAGTTGCAATTGATATATTACCACTATATAATACATCCATCTCTCATCATTTTATTTTGCTTGTTTTTGTAAAAATAGAAAATGTGTGCTTGTTAAAGTTAATGAAATTGTTGGAAAAAAAATATATATAGCCAAGATAGGAATTCAGGGGGTTTTGATTTTAGAACATTATGTGTTGCTATATGTAGTAAAGATAAACGTTACACGAAACATTTAACAGCAGTATCACACCTATAGTTGTTTTTTGCTAAAAATTCTTGCCGCTATGCACGAATACTCGTCAAGTTAAAAATATAAAGAAAAAAAAAATCAAAATGGGCCTAATATGGAGTACATACGTTTGGTTTTGCAAGACTTTGTATATATGAATATGTGGGCCGACTTGTAACTTGTAATCTGTAAACTTGACATTTGTGTGCTTATTGGGCCTTGTAAAGGAGTATATTGAAACAGCCAAAATCATTCCACGTCCAAAAAACACAATATTATCAATTTATCAAAATTTAACTATAATCGTCACAAAATATCTCGAACGATAATATTCATCTGTTTGTTTTTCTTTAAATTATAGTCATTTATTATAATTTACCATCTTTGCATACAAAAATGATTTTTTTTTTTTCCAAATATATCTAATTCACATTTGACACTCATTATGGTAATGAAGTAAAAATGATTTGTAAAAAAGAAAAAAATGATACTTCGTGATATCTTTTGTTATCAAAAGACATTTTAGGTAAGATCCTTACAGATATATTAAATGTTCATTTTTTTTTTGTCAACATTATATAAAACCAAGTTAGTAACATACTCAATTCCAAATGCACACAACAATATTTATACCTAAGTTGTTATACTACGTCCGTCTTAAATAAATGTCCATATTACTATTTTGGAATGTGTTAAAATAATTGTTTATTTTGATTTTCAACTAATGAAAATAGAATTTTATGAGCGAACATATTTGATTTGTGACGAGTATAGTTTGTAAATTTTTCAAAACCTTGTATTATTTTAAAAGTGGATTATGCACTAAAAATAGTCAGATATTTTATAATTTACATTTAATATTAATAAATTATAAGTCAACCATATTATCTGGATTTATTGTCATAAGGTGGTAAACTTTAGTCAAAATAAGCCTTACTTTGCCCACTTATCCTTCTCACTCTTTTAACAAATAACAACACTCTCAAGAACCTATCACCGATACCAACTTATTTAACTTCAGTTTCGATCTAAAGGTTAAATAACTAACATTACATATAATCATAAATCTATGATTAACACAAGATTTATATACGTGCTTGTTCCTTGCATTTTTTTGTATTACCTATGTATTATGCTTTAAAAGTTGTGTGTGTTTTGATAAAAAAATACTATTCATATAATCAATCGTAAAAAGATTTTAATTTGATTCAAAATATTAAATATCATAGAATAGTTTTTGGGTACTCAGATGGTTTTTGTTGCATTCGAGTTGTTACACGAGTTTCTTAATCATTTTCTTTGTTTGTGTGTCATCAACTTAAGAATTTAATATTAACATGGTTTGATTTCATGGTTATGTGTACAGGTTGGAACTATTAGCAAGATGTAGGTATAATCTGAATAATATGTGTGTTCATTGAAAATGTTTTCATTTTTGCTTTGTGTATGGATACAATAATAAATGAAATTAATGTGCTTATATTGTATGGTTTTTTAGAAAAAAATAATGTTCATGGCATTTATAGTTGCAATTAGTATATGTTAATTTTCTCATCAGTCTTTGTTGTGGTTTGTGAATTCAATAAAGAATCTGAGACATATATGTTTGTTGTTAGTGTTAATCATCTGCATTCTTTTACTTATTGCGTGTTAGAATTAGATATAGAATAATGGTTAAGAATGAAGCATTAGATACTTTGCATATAATTAGAGAAATTTCCAGTAGAAACTTCTTACAGATTCTGTTTTTGGGGATGAAATGACTGTATAGTCGAAGATTCATCAATTCGAGTGGACATTTAGGGAATATTACTTTCCTGTAGGTTAAATAAGATATATGCGCGTCGTTGTATAGTAAGACTTTATTTAGGCATTCTACGTCTCATTGTTTTCTTTGTCGATTAAGCTGTTTTCCACCTTTTATGTTCCTTTACTCCTATAAATCCCTTAAGCTCGTTATGTTGTTATTGCTAGGTTGAATGTCATCACCAGGCCATTCAGTGTTATTTTGTTAGTGCTAGGATCAATGTTATCACCAAGCCATTCGGTGTTATGTTACTGCAAGAACAGTAACTTCAAAGACAAATTAAAGAAACTATAATTTATCAAGCTATGTGACCTTGGTTAGGTAGAATGAGTCATTTCAGTTCCCCTTTAACTACTAGTAATTAAGATGAAACACATCCTGAAAGTTATACAATATGTTGTTTTAGGATTCAAAAAAATTTAAGCAAAACTCTAGCTCTTCATTTATAAGCCACGTGAATTGAATATCGATCAAGTTACTTTTTTTAATGTTCTTCCTGAGAAAAAATGGTATTATTAGACACTTTACGTCGAATTTAGAGAAAATTCCCACTAGAAACTTGTTATAGCTTTTGTTTCCAAAATTGGAAAGGTGGTATATATGTTCGATAATTTGAGTGAACGCTCCTTTAGGTTAAAAAAGATGTAGCGTCGTCACGAAACTTAACTTGAGCAGTATCATCTCATTGTTTTCTTTATCAGTGAATATGTTTTACCACCTTTTTGCCTGTGGGAAGGAAAAGAAACCATAAATCAAGCTATTAGATGTTTTCTTATTCATGAATGAATCGCCTTTAAGATGAAAACCTTTATAAACATCGTAAGGTGATGGTAGAATATATGGTTTGTTTGCTTCCCATTAACAACGAGTACTAATTAAGATGAAAGACACCATTAAGGTTACAAAAGGTGTGGTTTTAGGATTTGACAATCTCAGAACTTAACAAAAGTCTAACACTTCTTTAACGTCTAGGATATCGTGTAAATTGCTTTCTTATATATCTCAATGTAACATAATGCATGTAATTAACTTATAATGAGGTGTTCTTATGCCAACATGAATTAGAAACAGCGTTATCGTTGTGTAAATATAGCATTTTGTGGTTTGTTGTTTAAGCTTATAACATTCTTTTTGTCATTGATTAGATGGATGATAACATGATGGAAGCAGCGGATTCAGATCATATGTGGCTAAAACCCGAACATCTTAATGACTGTGGGCACTTATTTAGAGAGCCAGCGAAGACTACTCGAATTGGAGACAGTTATCAAGCACAAATCCCAACGTTGCTGATAGGAGTCATGCAATATCGAGTGAACACACATGAATATGCACGGAATGAATCGGATGTGCTGACTTCTGGATCAGACAATGATGATCAGCTCTCGGTCGTCCAAAGTGTATTAAACGACCGATCTCATGAATTAGATGCATTGGATAAAAAGAATAAATTAGCTAAATTAGATGAATCTGGTAGCATACTTGACCATGCTAATTTGCGTCTTGGTTTCTATCTATTTGGCAAGAAACTTAGTCTAGTGAGCAAATTTACGGAAACTGAAGAAATTGGAAAGTTATTATGTTACTACTATGGAAATTTCTATATTACTAATGAACACAAACAATGGTCAATCTATCGGAAGAAGGAGAACAAAAAGGAGAAACCAGGAATGAAGATTTTTAAAGGTTGGAGACGAGATGAGCTTTTCTCTCGCATATTTCCTAGTGTCTCTGATGAACACAAAGCTTGTTGGAAATAATCTTACTATGATGAACAAATGAATCACAGGTTCTACAAACTTACTATTATAATGATACTTGCAAATATTTGTCATACGAATTTATAGACCCTTTGACCCTATATATAAATACTGAACCGGTATAACTAACCGACATGACCCTTAATAACTACCATAACCGCTTCTAACTAACTAGCGGTTATTAACTAACATACTAACGTGTTCGGCCCTTAGGCTTTGCGTTTATTACATACTATATACTAATTGATTTATCTGATTTTGTCATTAACTTCCAATATTCCCCCTAATGACAAAATCAGTACTTCCTTTATTTCTTGACGTGTCTTCACAGCAATGTAGGTTCTTCGTCGCTTTGGTAAATGAGATGTGCTTCTTGCTTCTTGTCTTTATCCTTCCATTTGGTGCATTCGTATGCAAAGTGACCAAATTCACCACATTCATAGCATCTCATTTCTTTCTTGTGTTGTTCTCGACTTGTACCTCTTCCACGTCCTCTTCCTTCTTTACTAAAGTTTCTTCCTTGACCTCTACCACGGCCTTGATTACTTGAACTTGCCATTAGAAGTTTGCTTTGGTAATCTTCTTGCGGTTCATCTTGACTCTTGAGGCGTTCTTCATAAGTTATTATTCTTCCCAATGCTTCTTCAAATGACATTTCATCAACTTCCGAATATTGCTCGATGGATGCCACAATTGGTAGAAACTTCTTTGGAACTGAGTTCAACAACTTTCTTACTAGTACTTTGTCTTTAAGATTAGAACCAAGACTTTTACACTTGCCTCTTATGCTTCCCAATTTTCCCGCAAAGTCATTCACGGTTTCATCGGTCTTCATTTTTAAGGTCTCCAATTCGCTTCTTAAAGTTTGTAGGCGTGCTTTCTGAACTCGGTCTGCTCCAATATAACGTACTTTAATTGATTCCCATACTTCCTTCGCAGTCTTGTACTGTGCAACTTGCATTAGAATATCTTCCGGCAATGTTGTGAGGATCATTGCTTTTGTTGTATGCATCTTTCTTTCATCTACTTTTTCTGTATCTTCAAGCGTTTCCCAAAGACCATATGCCTTCAATATTGTCTCCATCATAATTGCCCATGTTGTGTAGTTTGTTTCGGTGAGTTTTGGACATTGAAGTGCTATGTTTTGGTCACGAGTTGGTGTAGATGATTCTCCTTTTGTCATGTTTTGTCGCTTTCTTACTTGCGTACTTTCTTACTTGCTTTGAAACATCGAGGTTTCTGTTACTGGTCGAAACACTATGGTTTCTCTTACGGGGTGAAACACTACGGTTTTCTCTTACTGGTAAAACACTAAGGTTTCTTTTACTGGTGAAAATCTAAGGTTTCTGAAAACACTAGGTTTTCTCTTACTTACTTACTTTGAAACAATAGATTTTCTCTTACTTACTTACTTACTTACTTTGAAACGCTAAACGTTTTCTTTACTTACTTACTTTGGAAACACTAGAGTTTTCTTACTTACTTTGAAACACCAAGGTTTCGTTAAACACTAGGTTCCTTAAAACGATAGGTTTCTTCTTACTTCTTACTATGTGAACCACAATGGTTCGGTTTCTTACTTCTTACTAGTTTTGTATTTTATTCAAAAATAACTTATTTTATCTTCCTAAATAGAACAATATCAAAACTTTATTTTTACTTTCTTACTATCTTCCAAATTTCTGACAAACCTTGATCAATTTGGGATTCTATCTTGCTAATTTCTAATCAATTTTATATATTAAAATGAAAAGAAATACTTAAAAGAAAAGGTAAAAGAATGTTTTCAATGTTCAGACCCTTCTTCCTCAATTCAGAGCCGTACCTCTAAATACCCAAAAATTGATTTATGCTTCCGATTGAAAAACACAATGGTTCCTTTCGATTTGCTTCCTGATGTGTGCTTACTTGCTAGTTCGTTCTGTGATGTTCGATTTCTGGATCCTTGATCGAATCACAGGCGTTGTCTTCTTCTTCCTTCTGATCGATTGATAACAGGTAATTGTTTACTTTTCCTTCAATCGATCAATGGTATGATCAGAAGAAAAAAAGAAAATCGTTCCTCCGTTCTTACTTCTCCAATCGATGTTGCAGTTACAACCGTTTATGTGTTCGATATCTTTAACGAACAGGTATCCTTCTTTCTTCTTTCCTTCTTACTTGATTGATTAAGGTTGAATCAAATCTTCTTTCTTTCTTGTGGTTGATTCCCGGATTCGTTCTCCCTTGATCGATTAGCCTTGGTCTCTGATGCCAATTGTTGTAAATAATCTTACTATGATGAACAAATGAATCACAGGTTCTACAAACTTACTATTATAATGATACTTGCAAATATTTGTCATACGAATTTACAGACACTTTTGACCCTATATATATACATACTGAACCGGTATAACTAACCGACATGACCCTTAATAACTACCATAACCGCTTCTAACTAACTAGCGGTTATTAACTAACATACTAACGTGTTCGGCCCTTAGGCTTTGCGTTTATTACATACTATATACTAACTGATTTATCTGATTTTGTCATTAACTTCCAATAAAGCTAGCCTGACTCAGGTATATTTCCTACAATCTCTACAGAACTCGAACGTTTTTGCATAGTATATATATTCAAAATTTACACTTTCTTCTTAATTATCAGCACCTTACGTAATATATCATATCAGCAATGTATATTGTTCATAAAAGATGAGTGCAACTTGTGAAAAACTTAATAAATCTGACTTAACCGCACGTGCATGTCTACAAGTTATCTTATTTCCTGTCATGAAATTTAGATTTTTCAATATGACCCATGTCATTAATTATAGCCTTAGAATTCAGTATGTGAGTTCCATTTGGCATATTGAAATTCTTGACACTTTTACATTTGCAAGCTAGGTGCAGTTAGTTACAATTACTAGTGCTTACTTAGCATGATCTTTAGCTTTCAGTAATATCTACTTCAGTATATCTTGCATAGATTACAACTCTTCGAAAAATCAGATTTTGTCATTAATGTATTATCTCTTTCAGGCTACAAGAATGTTCGAACATAAAGAAACTTCATTCTTGACGTATGTATTCAATGTCAGTAGTATTGTGGGTATCAATCTTCTTGTAGAAGCTGTAGCCCTGGGGATTCAAAATAAAGACCTCACTAGCATGATCAAGAAGCGATCGAGAAACAAGAACCTTAACCCACCATTCTCATCTCTTATGACAAAAGAAGTTGTTGATCTCTTAGAACATGGAATCACATTGAGCAAAGAGAGGTTAAGTGACCTTTTTAAGGAAGCTGTTTGGCCGCGTCTTAAAGCAAAAGGATGGCATTTTGAGAAGCCTAACAGCTCAAGGAATAATTATTTGGTGTTTCTTGCCCCTGGAGTAAAAAAGTATACTCGGAGGGGACAGAAGAAAGGATGCGACTATTTTGAGTCTTTTTTTGATGCTATGCTGAAGGTTGCTTCGACGCCACAACTTCTTGAGCCTAATCTGTGCCAGGGCATGTTGGTTCACCAACATGCAAAACAAGGGCTGGATAGTTCAGTTTGTCTAAAGGGTGAGAGTTCTAAAGTGTGCGAAATGGAAAATGTGGCTGATAATGAAACAGTTGATCATAAACAGGACAAGAACTCCAATGTATCTCAAAAAGATGATGCACATGAAAACCTTTTAGCTAGTACAAGAAAACGCCTACTGACTGCTGAACGGTTGGAAGCTTGTGTTAGCATATCCAAAAATCCGACCAAGAAAATGAGAAGCACACAGGAAAACTCTCCTCTGGATATCCTTGCTGAAGTTGCTCTTGCTGATTGGCGCAAAGAGTGAGTAATTTGTATAAATAATAGTTTGTCAAATGTTATGTATATATGTGTATGGATATGCACAAAGAAGTTTGGTTGTAAGCTATTTCTGTTGTGTTTTCATACTAGGATGATACTCTTGTAGTCTTGTTATATATATATATGGAATATAATGTTTTTGTTGTCTGTATGGGTCTGTACTAAATTTGTGCGTAACTGTGTACTTCATCATGGCTTCATGTATGTGTGACTTGAATTGTTTTGTAAAAAATTTATAAGCCCATCCATATAATGATTGGGCCAAGCCCAAAATGACCCCATGGCTTCGGGCTTCCTAGTTTGAACTTTGAGGGGGCTTTTACATAAACGAGATGTTAACTAAACGCCATGGCTGAAATGATATCTGAACATGAAAGATACAAATATTGTATGGTTAGAAAGTATAGAAAACCAACCAAGATTTTAGACAGACTAATATGGTATGGGATTCTCGCAAAGTGAGTAAGTGACGACTGCTAACACTTTTCATATCAGCATATCTCTCTAGGATGACCTGCCGAGTGAGATCAATCATGCATAACATGTACATAATAAAACTTAGTACTTGCTCGTATCATTTGTTTTATAAATCATAAATCCTAATAAAATGACTTTTATTCTTAAGAAAGTTAATCTTAATATATTTACACTTGAATATAATTAATCGAAACATTATGAAATAATTTATAACGTCATTTTCAAAGGACAAAACATGGAATAGGAAACAGGAAATAATAAGTCGTCGTGCCGTTTGGTTTTATCCTTGAGGTTCCTTTGTATATGTCAATTAGCAAATGTCTTCGTCTACATATAACTAATTAATCAAAATTATGAGTTTTTGGAACTAAAATAACTAAAGTTTATGGAAACTCATGGTCGTCGTTATGTTGTTTGGCTAGTCTTTCTTACATTAGATACATCGATATTCATCGATGAAAACCATGTGGATTTTTCTGGGTAATTAGCGGAAAAGAAACATTCTTAGCTTTTTTTTTTAAAAAAAATATTAATTTATAAGTAAAGTGGTTCGATCATATTGACTGAAATTTTAAAATTTTGTTAATTTGTTTGATATTCTAATTTGTGTCACTTTCTTGTTTCTATTTTTTAGCCGGATTGAACAAGTTGTAAGAAAAGAGTACAAGGGTGGTGCAATTTGAGACTACATGCAGCAAACCCTTCCAAATATAAACTTAAACTAAACTAAACTAGATGAATAGTTCAAAGACACTTTTTTTTGTTGTATATCGATTCGCAGTAGACTATAAGACTGGTGGGTTGCGAATTCGATTATCTCTTGTATTCTTTCCAGCCCTTGTTTCCCATTTGGATAGAGATTTTCTCATGCTCAAATGACATGATAGGTCATGTTAGACAAAAATGTGACTGGATTAAAAAGTGAGCTCTTATTTTCACTATGTGTGACCCCATTTTTGTATTTATCGATGTGACCTATAATGTTCGTTTAAACATCAGAGGATGTTTAACCGAAGTTTTTAGTTTTTGTATGACCAAATTTCAAACTTGGCAAATATTTAACGGTTTTGATCCTCTCAAGTTTGGATGAACATAATCGGTCATGTACTTTTAATAATTAATGATTTCAATTTAATATTTAATGATTTCAAATACGACGACTTCTAAAAATATTGTAATAATATCTAGATAATTAAGTGAATTCTTAAATTTGATTACAAGTTGAAAATAACTATAATTGGATTTTCTTCAAAGTTTTGTAAAGATCATATAAAAAATCAGAATAATAACACCATAAAAGTTACCTAAAGACTTGTATAAAATATACAGAGCTAGCAAAAATTGAAAATTATGAAAGGCTAAACATATAATATGCATTATCATCATATAAAGACAATCAAGAAGCAATTTGAATAAAGAGTAAATTGCATTTTTGGTCCCTGTGGTTTGGCCAAATTGCAGATTTGGTCCCCAACTTTTTGAAAGTGCACCAGACGTCCCCATTTTCAAGTTTTCGTTGCATTTTTGGTCCCTGGCCTCAGTCAAATGACACAAATGCCCCTCTTCTTTTCTTTTTTTATATTTCTTTTCAGTTTCTAACACAAATGGTCCTTGTGTTGCGCAAGGCTTTACAAATTTAGTCCTTTTTTTTCACAAATGGTCCTTCTTACACAAAATCGTCCTTGTGTGGCGCAAGGCTTACACAAATGGTCCTTGAGTCCGTTTTTCTTCCGTTTTTTATGTTTTTGTCCGTTTTTCTTACGTTTTTTTTTCTGTTTTTGTCCGTTTTTCTTATGTTTTTGTCCGGTTTTCTTACGTTTTTTACGTTTTCGTCCCTTATTCTTACGTTTTTTCCGTTTTTACCCGTTATTGTCCGTTTTTCTTACGTTTTTGTCCGTTTTTCTTACGTTTTTTCCGTTTTTGTCCGTTTTTATCTGTTTTTCTTACGTTTTTGTCCGTTTTTCTTACATTTTTTCCGTTTTCATACGTTTTTGTCCGTTTTTCTTACGTTTTTTCTGTTTTTACCCGTTATTGTCCGTTTTTCTTAAGTTTTTTTCCGTTCTTATCATTTTTTTTCCGTTTTTTATCCGTTTTTTATCCGTTTTTGTCCCTTTTTTTCCGTTTTTATCCGTTTTTGTTCATTTTCCTTACTTTTTTTCCGTTTTCTTTTTTTTTTGTCCCAATTTTTTATTTAGTCCGAATTTTTTGTCCCGTTTTTTTTTGACCATTTTTTAAAAAAAAAATAAATAAAATTAAAAAATTAAAAAAAAAAATAAAAATTTTTGTCCGAATTTTTTGTCGGATTTTTTTTTTTTGTCCGAATTTAAAAAAAAAAAGATCAAAATTTGTGTCCGATTTTTTTTTTCTTTTTTGTCCGAATTTAAAATTAAAAAATAAAAAAATATATAAAAATTCAAAATTTTTTTCCGATTTTTATTTTTTTTGACCAAATTTTTTTAAAAAAATAAATAAAATATAAAAATAAAAAAAATTCAAAATTCGGACAAAAAAAATTCGGACAAAAATTTTTATTTTTTTTTTAATTTTTTAATTTTATTTATTTTTTAAAAAAAAAATGGTCAAAAAAAAAGGGACAAAAAATTCGGACTAAATAAAAAATTGGGACAAAAAAAAAGAAAATGGAAAAAAAGTAAGGAAAATGAACAAAAACGGATAAAAACGGAAAAAAAACAAAAACGGATAAAAACATACAAAAACGGATAAAAACGGACAAAAACGGAAAAAAAAAGTAAGAAAAAACGGATAAGAACGGACAAAAACGTAAGAAAAGCGGACAATAATGGGTAAAAACAGAAAAAAACGAAGAAAAACGAACAAAAACGGAAAAAAATGTAAGAAAAACGGACAAAAACGTAAGAAAAACAGATAAAAACGGACAAAAACGTAAGAAAAACGGACAAAAACGTATGAAAACGGAAAAAATGTAAGAAAAACGGACAAAAACGTAAGAAAAACAGATAAAAACGGACAAAAACGGAAAAAACGTAAGAAAAACGGACAAAAACGTAAGAAAAACGGACAATAACGGGTAAAAAACGGAAAAAACGTAAGAATAAGGGACGAAAACGTAAAAAACGTAAGAAAACCGGACAAAAACATAAGAAAAACGGACAAAAACAGAAAAAAAAAAACGTAAGAAAAACGGACAAAAACATAAAAAACGGAAGAAAAACGGACTCAAGGACCATTTGTGTAAGCCTTGCGCCACACAAGGACGATTTTGTGTAAGAAGGACCATTTGTGAAAAAAAAGGACTAAATTTGTAAAGCCTTGCGCAACACAAGGACAATTTGTGTTAAAAACTGAAAAGGAATATAAAAAAAGAAAAGAAGAGGGGCATTTGTGTCATTTGACTGAGGCCAGGGACCAAAAATGCAACGAAAACTTGAAAATGGGGACGTCTGGTGCACTTTCAAAAAGTTGGGGACCAAATCTGCAATTTGGCCAAACCACAGGGACCAAAAATGCAATTTACTCTTGAATAAATAAGAAATGTTACATAAAGATTTGTATGTGTATATATAATCTGGCCAAACAGAGACACACACTACATGCAAACTATCTTCTTCTTTAAACTCTTCAATAATTCAAACCATAAATCATTCTCCTAGTTTTGTCTTCCTCAACCGAAACTTCCAACTAGATTTTGATCTATCTTGTTTTAAATTTAAATAAATAAATAAATAAAAACTAAACCTTAAAAGTTTGTGGGTCTATTGGCATTAAAGTAATGTCGAATGTTACGGGAGATGATGGGAGTTTTTCTTCAAGAGAAGAAGGTCAAGAAAAACAAATTCAAGAGCTTGAAAACCACTTCCTAGGCGAAAATTTAAGCAATATATCCGCTTCACTGCCGCCTCCTCCTCCTAAAAAGAAAAGAAACCTACCCGGAACTCCAGGTAGGTCTGTTTAGTTCATAATATATATGAATGTTGTGTACACTTTAAGCTCAATTGAGTATGATTCATACTTCCAAAAGTAATTTTTTTTTTTTTTTTTTTTTTTTTTTTTTTTTTTTTTTTTTTTAAGAGATTGTTGTTTTGGTAGCCTTAATAATAGATTTCCATTCTCTCCTACTTCACATCTCAAAGTACGACATGTTTGGTAAAATTAACTGTAAGTATATTGTAGACATATAGATAGACAAACGAATGAGTGTGCTTTACGATCTTCATATATAACCCATAATGGTTGGAAAGACAAAGTTTTATCCAATCAAATATGGGAACAAAATTAGTAAAGTGGTAGCTCATAGAATTAGAGTGAACGACTGCGATAATCGTAAAACTAAAAACTATATATAGTGGTTTAATTTGTAGCATATGTTCATATATCCATGCAATCACGATGTTGTGTTATCACCAAGTCAAAGTAATGTATATTTTGATACCAAATAATTGTTGAAAATGTACTTAAATTTAAAAGTATGATCAATAATTAGCTATGTTAGTTGTTAACCTTAGATTAACAATTTTTTATGAACTTACAACTTTTAACTGTATCAGTGTTTCAAAATCAACAAGTATACTATACATCAACTCTCCAGATCAAAGGGATTTTAGCTTTGGTGCATGTGAGTAGTTCATATATCGAAAGCACCTGAGTTCAAGTCTCATTAACACATGCGTAAACAGCTAAATATTACATATATCTGTGAATAATTTGTCATTTTCAAAAAATACTCCCAAATTTATACGCCACATAAACAAATTCAAAAACGTAATTACCTATTAAAATTCCAAACTACCCGGTTAATGTAAATTTACTAATTTCAACTTTAATACTACAAAAAGCTTGAATATCGCATGAAATGTATTACATTAAACTATGTACTATACTCACTACTTCGAAGGGTTACATATTCCAAAAATCATGTTATAAAAACCTCCAATTTATAAGAACCATGTAACACGAAATCTCTTATTCACATAATATAAGGAACCTTAATTAAGTCTTCAGCCTTCTATGGGCCAAGCTCCTTAATAAAACGACATAATCGGTGATCTTCAACCCTGAAAATATCTTGCCAACTACACCATGGAACTCGCTTATAGTGAATTAGAATTTGAAGTCCTATTCTTAGATTTTATATAGAACCTTGTTAAGTTTCCTTTGCCATAGTTAATTAATAACTAGAATTAAATTATAATATTAATGTTCCTTGTATTCTAATACAGATCCCACGGCAGACGTTATTGCTTTATCACCAACAACACTAATGGCAACAAATAGATTTGTGTGTGAAATTTGCAACAAAGGGTTTCAAAGAGACCAAAATCTACAATTGCACCGACGAGGACATAATCTTCCATGGAAGCTAAGGCAGAGAACTAGCACTGAGATGAAGAAACGAGTGTATGTATGTCCTGAGCCATCTTGTGTTCATCACAATCCGGCTCGAGCACTAGGTGATCTCACAGGGATCAAGAAACATTTTAGTAGGAAACATGGAGAGAAAAAATGGAAATGCGACAAGTGCTCCAAAAAATACGCGGTTCAATCTGATTGGAAAGCTCATCAAAAGACTTGTGGCACTAGAGAATACAAGTGTGATTGTGGCACCATTTTCTCTAGGTACAATTTTACAATTTGGTTATGATTATTCCATATAGTATAAATAAATGATTTTGAGTTGCATATCGTTTTATATTAACATGAGTTTACCCTTTATTTTATAGGAGAGATAGTTTTATTACACATAGAGCATTTTGTGACGCGTTAGCCGAGGAAAACAACAAGATGAGCCAAGAAGTGTTGCAATCTCAACATATGAATGATCAACTAATGTCATCAAATTTGCTTGACTCAAAGAACAATGGGTTGATGGGGTTGCCAAATTTTAACAATTATGAACCCCAAAATTCGGTCAAGTTTCTTCCTCAAGAACTAGCCCCAATGTCTTTTAAGCCATCAAACATGTCCGGTGGCATGTTCTCTAGTAGCTCTGGCACCCTGTTTGGAAACCCACAAGTTGGATCCTCATCATCTTCAGGGCTACAACTTAGCTCGTCAAATGGGCCAGCGCCATATGGGTGCTTTCAACGAGATAATACAGATGGCGGCCTTCTTGCGGCCCATATGTCCGCGACAGCTTTGCTTCAAAAAGCAGCCCAAATGGGGGCTAGTGCAAGCAATGGCATCAATTCTCCTATGATGCAAAAGAGCTTTATTACAAGTATGGCAGGCCCCGATCACCTTAACTCACCAAGGCCAAGGCCCACATCACCTTATGGTCTCCAACGAGTCAGTCCTTACGACAACTTCCAAGGTTCACATACTCAAACAATAAGTGAAGGATACAATCCTTTTCAAAAGCCTAGTCCACACGAAGTGTTCGGGTCAGACCACGGGCGAGAGCCCAAGCCAGTTATGAATGATATAGGAAGTTATAGTCAAACTCTAACGGGAGGAGACCAAATTAATGTATTTGCAAAGAATGGCGAAGATCACGTAGACATAGATGATGATTACTCCAACTTGATTGATGGTAGAAGCAATTCAAGTATTGGGAGAAACTCGAAAAAGTTAAGGAATGGTGGCAACGACACGTTGACAGTTGATTTCTTGGGGGTTGGAGCATCGAGACCACTTAACATCCAAGAACAACAACATAGATTTAGTGGGTTTGAATCAACAAGTCATGTGATGAATCCATTTCAACAACTTGTACATGGAGAGTCTTCGACCCACGAGAAACCCATTTGGGGCGAATGATTTAGACTTTAGAGGTAGAATCCCATTTGTGATGAATGTGGTTCATAAGATAGAAGTAATTTATGCATTGGAATAATTAGGTATTTTGGGCAAATGTGTTTAATTGAATTGTTAAGCTAACTACGTAATACTCCGTGAGAGTCTACACAATTGCATCATACTTTTGAAGAATGCTGTGTTTAATTGAATTGTTAAGCTAACTACGTAATACTCCGTGAGAGTCTACACAACTGCATCATACTTTTGAAGAATACTTAACCGAAGCTGAATTTGTGAGTTTCATGTACACCTTTTTCATATCTCCATACACATATATCCATGCTTGTCAGGATCCCGATCTTGATCTTAGGATCTTACGATTTTACGATACTGCGAAGCAAAAACGATCCGGATCCTACATAGGATCTTTGCAAGCTTAAGATCTTATAGGATCCCGATCTTAATCATACGATCTAAAGATCTAATACGATCCGATCTTACTTTTCTCGGATTACAAACTAAAAAACTATAAATGTATGGGTTGTTATTTTGTACGTAGAATTCAAAAAACAACATTTTAAATGAAACATTTCATAATCATAATTTAAGACAATATTTCTATGAAACATTCATAATATTTTGTGTTTATAATGTATAATAATTTGTAGATTTGTATAATATTACAAAAACTATTAAGAAATAACATTAGAGTAGGATCTTAAGATCCCGATCCGATCTTACGATCACGATCTTGCAAAGACGAAAACGATTCTTGGTAGGATACCGATCTTGAAAACCTTGCATATATCTACTTAAATTATCATCTTATAAATAAAGAACAAATACCATGTTAGAAGACAGCATTTGTTTGTTTAACCGATAATCTAAGCATCTAAAACCTTTGCTAAAAAAATATTTTGTGAAACATATCTGAACAACACGGAAGTAAGTAGGTCAAAGAGTCTAATGGATTTTATGTTCGGGTCGAATTGATTGCTTTTTTCTAGCCAGGTAGTAAAATACTCAGTATTAGGTGTCATAAATTGCAATTAGGAATTTTGGATGTATAGTTTATTTAAAGCTTAGCATTATTTGTTTGTGATAAATGATTTAATGGTGTTAAATTATGAACACATTCATTTATGCTAGACGAGTACCCGTGCATAGCAACGAAATTTTATAGCGACAGATCGTTTTGTGTTAAAAAAAATTTATGGGTTATAAATGAAAAATAATAAAAGTTTGAAGATTTGGGGATTAAACATAAAGTTTTGAAACCCGGTTCGACCCGGGTGGTTCAACCGGTTGAACCGTTCCGATCGAAAAATGGCTCGATTTAAACCGAGTCAACCCGACGGGTTGGGTCGAAAACGGGGCAAATTAAACCGGGTCAACCCGACAGGTTTAAAGCGTCCCGGGTCAACCCGGTTTTTGATATGTATCAATAGTTTCCTTTTGAAATATATGTTTTCAACATTTCTTTTTTTAGTTTCAACTTTTCACTTTTTACTTTTCGGTTTTTCCTTTATATACAGTATAGCAGGGTAACTGCGCGTTGCGGCGGCGAGTACCCTGTGACGATTAACCGGAGAAATAGATCTCGATGAGACCTGATTCACCAGTTTGTATCGGTTTCAACGGGTTCTCTCTGGTTCATTTTCGGATGGCTTTTATTCGTTAGCCAAACTGGTGGCGACACCGGTTCCAGGTTGAACCCGTTGGTCCGGTCCAGTTTTCAAAACTATATGTACCATCAACTTGTTAGCTTGTATGAAGCTTTGTGTGTTTTATTAATTTGTATAATGTGTATAATAACATGTATTTTTTATTTTAAGCTGTTTTAAAAATAACATTAATTAGTGTGTTTAATTTTTTTATATTTTGTATTATGTTGTAGCTTGTTTAAATTGTATATTGTGAAAATTTTATAGTACTTTTTAGTAAGGGGTGTTTTAATTGGTTGTTTTTAATTTGGTAGATATGCTTTTAATTGGTTGTACAATGTGAACAAATTATTGTACTTTTAAGTAATGGGGTGTTTTAATAAAAGTATTAATTACACTATACATTTATCTCACCTTTGACTTTCAACATTTCATTTTTCAAAGTCTGGCCCTTTTTCTTTTATATATAGTATAGATGAATTTCGTTCAATTTTTTTACATGAATTCAACTATTTATAGTATGTGTCTTTTTCTAGTATTTCGAGTAAAAATGTAAAATACACAATGAACACAGACAATAATAAGTTTTCAACAAAATAAATAAATTCGAAACTGTAAAAGTTGATTATTGTAACACCCCCAAAATCGGGTCCAACGGAAGCATACATGTCACTGGGGTGCTACTCAATTGGTATCACAACACAAGTATAAAGAACGGCATCATGTTAAAGGTTTCGCCATGGAAAGGCGTGATACGTTTTGGCAAACGTGGAAAACTAAATCCTCGTTACATTGGACCTTTCGAAATTCTAGAAAGAATTGAACCGGCAGCGTACCGACTTCAGCTACCGCAAGAACTAAACAACGTACATGATGTCTTTCATGTATGCAATCTAAATAAATGCTTGTCCGAGGAAACTCTTACTATTCCTCTAGAAGAAATCAAAATTGACAATCGACTACACTTTATTGAAAAACTTGTTGAAATCATGGACCGAGAGGTCAAGAAATTTAAACATAGTCGAATACCAATTGACAAGGTTCGCTGGGATTCCTGAAGAGGCCCTGAATTCACGTGGGAACGTGAAGATGAATTCAAGACCAAATATCCCCATCTTTTTGTATCTCCACCTGATAACCTGAGTTGAATGTCGGGACGACATTCAGATAAGGTTGGGAGACTGTAACAAATGGTAATTTTCCATTTTAATAAGAATGATTAATTATCAGAAAATACGCATTATTTATTTTCTGACACTTGTTAATGAGAGGTTATCTCATTTAATTATGTTATCACTCTACGATAACTTAAACACATTGATACATGATTACAATACCATGGAACAAGCTCACACACGGACCACCAAAAATCAATATATCTTATAAACAACCAAACGGACCATTACACTATTCCTGGCCCAACTATTTGGCCTGTTACTATTCATGGTCCAATCCAAATTTCCTTTTCTTTTATTTCACTCGGTATAGAACACCCAAGCTTTGCCTCGATTTCTTGCAAATTCGACACATAACATGTGAAACTTTTTACACAACTCGATTCTCCATACTATAAATAAACAGGATCAATAAACCTCATGACATGATTCGAACGTTTGGTCATAAAACGGGACGCGAAGTAAAACACAACCGAGACCTACTCAAGTTCAACCAATATTGGTTCATTTTTAATAAACTCGATCAAACTCAAATTGTACATATGCACTTTATGTTTTATAGTCGATTATGAGTTAATAAGATTATTTCTCACCACTTTCTAGATTTTGGTCACGTTACAAATTGTTTTGGACACTTTAAAAAGACATACGATACATATATATATATACATACTTTGATCATAACCGAACCCAAGAGCAAACCCTCCCCTTAAGCTCCATTGTACTCGATTGAAACTCCATCTTATCTTCAAGAATATCTCCCAAATCTCTGCTAGGGGAATATATTCCCACAACTTGCTCAATATTTAACTATAAAACTCATATTTGCATGTATATATACACTCGACATACACATACATGTCCTCATTCACACTTAGACCCTTTCAAACATATTCTCCTTAGCTTCTACCCATTGCCGAGACCTTCAAGGAACCAGAAGAAATTTCTCAATCCATTCGAGCCATATTCGATCATATACTCTTCATACGAACCCTTTTTGTGATCGTACTACAAGAGAAGTGCACCACCTTCGAGTTCTAAGCCATTTTAAATGTGTAACAAACCACCTAAAGTGTTGTAATTCGACTCTCATTCATTTCCTACTCATATATATCGATTTCAATACCTCATGCATCATATTTCATTTTATTCGATCGTGCATTTACTTTTATACATTTATACGTTTTTCTTTTATTTATCTTTCGTACATAATCATTGACCTCCTTCATGAATGGCTAGATATACGGTATACATGTATTAATCAAATAAGAATCAACCAAATATAATCGAATCTATACATGTACCATATTGTTTTTATTGTTTGACCTATTTCTTTACAAGATCATCTAACAAATTGATGTTATGAGTTTCCCCTAATAAGCTCATATAAGCTATTTTTAAGACCCAAACTTATCGCTAATTGAACCTACTAAAAATCCTTTTTAATTTCCGATTGGGCTTAAATTCAAATAACAGGCCCAATAAGCTATAGCGATTAAGCTATGGTATAAGCAGTGTGAACATGTTTTTAAGTCCACTTAATAAGCCCAAGAATAAGCCTAAAACCCTTTTAAACCCAACGGATCGAGAAATGTTATTGGGCTTTGGTTTAGTTCGTTAAAAGCCCAATAAGTGGAAAATAAGCTATTTTTGAAAGTAAGCAGTTCATATTGACTTTAATAAGCATTATAAAAATGTTACAACTTTCAGAAATTCAATTACATCATTTTTGTGAAATTTGGACTTGTTTTGCAAACATAGTTTACTATTCGGGTTAATTTTGTACATTTCGTATAAATATGTTCCAAATTGTAAATCTCATAACTTAAGGGTTGAAAATGATAAACAGTAAACAGGAAGCATAATATGTCAATTTGGAAACTTTTTGGACTAAATATGTAACATGTAACTAACGGTGCAAAACCTACGCCGTTAGGATAAAAGGTGTAAATTCTCTGAAAATACAAGGACTGAACAGTAACGTTATTCATATTCATTTCCATTTCATGTTTTACTCATTTCATATGCATTTTGTGATTCGTTTCAGTATATTTATTTTTCGTTACGGTTATATTTATATAACGAACTTTTAACGAATAACTTAACGTATTAATTCAACGACTTTTGAGGAAACGATAATTGTGAAATCAAAAACATAAAAACAAGATAATATTATAAATAATATTATTTTTGAACTTTAAGCATTTTAAGCATATCAAACACATTCATCACAAACCAAATCGTCATCCGTTACACATTTTCACACCCATTATTTGTGTTGAGCCAAAACTGTAAAAATCTCAGACTTCATTATTAATTCAGGTCGTGTGTTGGAGCCGTTCCCATAACTTACTTGATTTCATATTTCACCTTGCCAGTATTACTCAAGGTGAGTCATAGCCCCACTATTACTTTATTACTCTTTTTTTAAACTACTTGGGGTGAGAAACATGCTTACTTTTCAGGACTATTTAAACAATGCTTTTGTTTGACAAAACTATTATCTGCTGTCCTAAGTACTATATTCATTGCCCCGATTCATGTACCGTTAATTCCTGCTGGAAGCACGAATGATATAAATAGATCTATTGAGGGTGACACCTCCATCCGTGTTGAGGATACTACAGTCCAGATAGGACAAACGGATGTATACCATGTCGAATTACAAGTGACTAGAGATAGATCACTTGCCGGCTGTATTTTACATGCGCACTTATGATGATGCAAGGCAGTGCGTGGCAGGGGCATAGGCACACTTTTGGAGTGTACACATAACACTCATGACCAGGGTTTTTGTACTATGGGACAACTAATAACAATAATGGGCCTTGTTTTCCGCATTTCAATTATGTAAAACTTATGTTTTCATTAATGAAGCTTTTAAAACGGATTTGATAAATTCGTTCTCTATTACTTAAGTTACGATACAATTAAGTAGCACCCCAGATGTTATTTCCGTTGTGATCAGATTTGGGGGTGTTACAGATTGGCATCAGAGCTAAGGTTATAGAGAACTAGGTACACATAAAACCTAGACTATAACCGCTTTTTACAAAAACTCACTCTATGACCGCCAGTCCCAGCCTGCCTTACTTGCTACTCTACTTATTTATTTCAGCAAGTTTAGCACATACTGCGTGCTACTTTGATGAACACATACTTCGTGTTAAATGCTTGGCACATACTACGTGCTACTTTGATGAACACATACTTCGTGTTAAATGCTTGGCACATACTACGTGCTACTTTGATGAACACATACTTAGTGTTAAAATGCCTAGCATATACTACGTGCTACTTTGATAAACACACTTCGTGTTAAATGCCTAGCATATACAACGTGCTACTTGAGGACACATACTTCGTGTTAACTGTATACATATACATATGTATTTATATTATGGCTAATACTTTCTAGCCTTACACTAAAGATTTTAAGTATTTTCTATATACTTATGCACATATAACATCTTTGTCACAGACCATGTCTTCCAAATCATTTGATACCACTGAAACTATTCTCCGTACTACTCGTACGACACCTACCTTTCGGATCACTCTAGATGCTGAAGATCCCTATGTGTAAGTGTCACAACCGCAACCTAATATGGAACTTACCCTAAACACATCATCACCTACTCACTCTCCTCCACTTAGGAGAGCTACTGAGTCTTATTCAGATAAAGGATTTAATGGTTGTCTGACAACATTCGAAATTGGGCAGAGTTCGAGGGGAACGCACCAAAAGATAAATTGAAAAGATGTTGAGCCAAACTCTCCACTATCTGACGTTCCAGACTCCCCAATGCCAGACATACCAGATGACGTATCTTCACTTAATCCCCCTGACTATACTATAAGTACTCGTGATTCGATATGGACCCTTCTTCATCAGCAAGCCAGCACACTAGACGCCCACACTGATCGACTGGAAAGGCTACAACCAACACATTTCGAATGGTATAATCGAAACCTTGACACTTTGTTTAAAAGAGCTGATGCTGGGAGGCGAGAAGTGTTTGACTTAGGGATGAAGGTTGATAAAATACAGGACACTTATAACTATGAGCTTTGAAACTTTGATTCCATAGTCCGCTGTTTGAGTAGAGACCATACTCAGGTACATGGTAGGATAGAAGGCGTTGAAAGGACCCTATGGTTAGCCAGAGACACGGAAAGGAACCAGGATCAGAAGATTTCAGCCTTAGAAGCCATGTTAGCTACTCAGATGAGGATGTGCCAGGAGTTCCAGAGACGCTTCGCAAACATGGAAGCTGCACAACTGGAGCTTGAGGCAGAAGTTAGACGTTTACGTCGAGGACGTAACTAATCTTAGATTATTATGTATTGTTTCTGTACCCACTAAACCGAGTAATCTTCGGTTAGTGTCTAATGTATTTTCCAATAAAGCTTGTAATTTTCACATCTTGTAACCGAATTTTAATCTATAACAAGCTCATTTTGTTATATCTCTCTGTTGTGATTTAATCTTTTCTTTCATACTCTACTGTAATGCTGCTCATTCATGCGATGACTTCTCATACTCTTATGCAAAATCTCATCATTTGTTGCTTTCTTTTGTAGACAAATGGCTCCACGCAAATCAAACCGTACTCGCAACACAACTAATGCCACTCCCCCTCCAAACATAGTCAACCAGCCAACTTTGGTACAACTTGTAGCAGGTGGCAGAAGCCATGGCCGTTGCTGCCAACATGGGATCAAGCACAAACACTGGTGACAGAGCCGCGAGACCCACTAATGTCATTCGGGCCTGCACATACAAAGAATTTCATGCTTGTGATCCAGGAAGTTTTAGAGGAACTGAGGGAGCTGTCAGCTTAGCAAGATGGCTAGAAAAGTTGGAAACTGTGTTTCGCATCTGCAATTGCGAAGAAGATTCCAAAGTTAAGTATGCCTCGTATACTTTGACAGGCAGTTCTTTAACTTGGTGGAACTCTTACATGAAGTCATCAGGAATGGATATTGCTTACGCTATGGCGTGGGAGCAATTCAAAACTTTAATGCTCCAGAAATATTGCCCTCGCACTGAGGTTAAGAAAATGGAAGCAGAATTTTGGAACTTGAAGGTTCAAGGCACCAACATTGTGGTGTACACACAACATTTCCAAGAATTAGCATTACTATGTCCCGAATTGGTTGCTACTGAATCACGAATGATAGAGCGTTACATCGGAGGATTACCTATGAACATCAGAGGAAACATATTAGGTGCTAATCCCAACGACTTGCATGACACGATCTCCATCTCTCACAACTTAATGGATCAGGTGATCCAGGATATGGCAGAAAAAGGAGGTGATGGTCCCTATGAATGACGCAACTCGAGATCTAATTTACTAAACTCCACGTAAACAATTACTAACTAAGCTACGTATGAAAGATTAACAACAACTTAACTAATAACGAGAGATTAGAGATGATAGATGAAGAGAATAGAAGTAGAGAAGGATGATTATCATTCATACATAATAGAGACAAAGCTTCGGCACAATGAAATGAAAACTAACAAGTAAAATGAGCACCCAAGCACCCTATTTATAGGAATAAATTAGGGCGACATGTGCTTGGAGTGCTTCTAGAAGAATTATTACAAAGTGGCCGGCCCATGGACTCCTAATGGACTGAGCTATTAAACACTAACTTAGAATCCATTTAGAGCAACATATTAACGAAATGACTAAGACTTGTAATTACGTAAGACGTGTTCCTAACAATCTCCCCCTAAGTCTTGGTCATCTTGGTTGCTCGACGTCATCTTTGCTTCTTAGAATTCAGATGTCTTCATAATCTTCGTTCTTTGTTCTTGATCTGATATGGTATGGTATGGTAATAATCTGCCGTCCTCCAATGGTCTTTAGAACTGGTGTCTTTACGTCGTTTCCATCATGCCCATATGTTTCTTCGACTTTTGTTCTTCATGTATCACGTAGTTCTCTCTTCATAAGCTGGATCTTAGACTTGTGAAAGATTGACATACTTGATCTTTGACTTTTCTTGAATTAATTTGAGCTTTTGATATTCCATAGTCTTTGTGAGAACTTTGCTTCAGAATATGAGCATGATGGAAAGGTGATGGAACTCCAGGTTTTCATGATTCGCTGCAAGTAAACAGTTAGCAATAAATCATCCGGTACTTACAGATTTGGACTTTGAGATCATCAACAGCATAGTGTGAAGACTTTCTCTAATCCAAACCTAGGCTGTTCTGAACTGGATACCCCCGAAAGGGCTTACACGGACACACCGAAGTGCACCCACGATTCAGTGAGTCACTGGAGATCACCCCACGACTGTAGACCATTTTGGAGCAAACACTAAGCGTAACCCACGAGGAGTTACCGAAGTGACCTGCTGTCAGGGCTGTTTGATGTTGACCCTGGCAGGATTTCCATTCTATCATAGATAATCACAATTGTGAATTATCTCAAGAATGTTCTTGGCAGATTACTAAGATCTGCGAAGGACTCTTCTTAATTTTACAATTGCTGTCCATGATGTAGAACAACAGAGTAATACTAAGTGTTCCTAAGAGATCTTTGATGAATCTCATGGCTCTAGACTCAATTAGTGCACATTTGTTTGGTCGACGGAGGCATGGAGCAGATTGCCTCCTTTTCAATTTCAACACTTCTCGGAGTGAGAGGTCGATAGATGATGAATGGTTCTCCGTGTGAAATGAAACAAGTGTCTTTTGAGAGACACCTGAGTGGCTAGAAGGTTAGTGCAGTGCGTCACTGGGTCCATGACGACTTCATTCTTCAATACCGGTGATGCCCATCAACCAGTAGATTATGTATTGAACCTGGTGTCTGCCCTAAGGTTGATCAAATGGAGGGCTATTTCTTTTCACCCTTTTCTTTACTTTTCTTTTTAATTATTCAACCCCTTCTTTCTCCGTTCATTTCATTTCTCCTTTTTCAATCATACCTAGGACTTTCTAGTTCTAAACTATTGGTATTGTCCTTGGGTAGATCCCTCCGGCTCTGGCGGATCATAGGACGGTTATTCCTAACCTTAGTCACCTTATAACTCCATGACTATCCTATTGATGCCATAAACCAAACCTTTTTGAAAAATCTCTCAAAGTGTTTATGATTGTGAAAACATATTTTGTTAACACTTTGAGAGTTTTTGTGATTTTCAGAAAGACTCCCCCTTAACATGTGCTCATATGTCTTTAATTGAAATTTGCACATGCCGGGAAGAGTTGGCACTTTTGAATTGATTGATTTTCAATGAACATGATCGTCGCGAGACACGCTTACATCACTAGTAGAACTAGTTTGAAATTATTACCCGTCCAGATCATATTCAAGGAAAATCGCTCGAAATCGGTACATTCTACTCAGACACGTCCGTTGCGAGACACGTTTACATCACCAGATAAACTGGCTTGAAATTATTACCCGTCCGGGACATGTCTTTTCGACTACTGACTTTTCTTATCGTTAATTCGAGGGTCAATTTCTGAGTCGAACACTCATGAGATTCCAACTTTTCTTTACCATATTTTAATCATATCTTTATTCTCCCCCTCAAAAATAGCATACTCATGATGTTTTTGAAAAACTTTATGATTAAAATATGCTGTTTTTGAGTTTTGTGGGAAGAATTTCAAGAACTTTTGTATGAACAAAGATTAGTTTTCAAATACTCCCCTTGACGAGGGAATACTTGTCCTTATGAGCAGAATTTTTGAAAACTTAGAAAAAATTCTGGTTTTATTCTACTCATAAGAAAGAAGCTTTCGCTCCTTTGATCAGGATTGAGGCACTGAAGCGTACCTCAGGGTCCTTTCTTTACAGGAACGGGTTGTGCACTGTTATGTGTACACAAGCCATTATAAACACTCATATATCAATAGCAAGAATAATGAATGAATAATCAAATCAAACTCTTACATCAGCCTCCTTTTACAAATGTAGTGAATACTGGATCCGTCCTTTGAAATGTTCTGATTGGGAAGGGTGGACGACCTCCAACATAGCTTTCCAATCTCCGTATCTGATCTCTGCGGAACAATCTTCTCTCAATCTTCTAGATGAACTGCTTTACTTGTCTCAGCTGATCACTATTCCATCTCTTCGTCATTTTCAACTCTTGATCACGAACTCGATGAACTAACCCATCTCGGACCTTCTTTAACGTATCGTTGCAGAACTTGTGAATTTCATGAAATGACATGAAGCAGTTTATTGTCATTGCACTCTTGTAGACGAATCCGAAGGTTGGCTTGTTCTTCAAGGTGTATTGAGCTTCAGAATTGGTGTCTTCAAGATGAAGTATAGGTTCAATGAGATTCAACTTCATTTGATAACTCTCTACTCCTAGCTGAAGATCCTCTACTTGTTCTTTTATGATAGTCCTTCTGATAAAATGGCAGATAGCGAAACTGAAGGCATATTGAAGTTCGGTTGTGAGATGATGCAGCTTTCCTTGTACTTTGATGAGGTACAGGTCTTCAATGTCATTGAGACTTAAGTCTGGAAAGTCTGCCTCAGAGAACGAGTAGATTTTTTGGTCGTGTCTTCGGATGTTGATCTCAGACAAGAAGGTGTAATCATACTTCTTCACCCCCTTCACACTTACCACTGCCACAATTTGAAGGTTGTTGCTTACTGATTCGTGAGACTTCTCGATAAGTTTACTCTTATACCATGTTTTCCTTTTCTCGAACCAGTGAAAGATTCCCAATTCAGCATCGCGATCATAATTCACTGTTTGTTTGACGAAGAGGTGATGGTGAATGGCAGTTTCCTCAATGGCTGGTTGTGGGTAACTTGTTGCTGGGGTGAAGGTTATTGATGTTGCATACTTGGTTTTGCTTGTAGCACCGTGCCTGAGTAGTTCGAGATCGTTGTTGAAGAAGAATTGGTAAGGGATGGTTGTTTGATGATTTTCTCTGATCACGGGTAGTGGCTTGGTCCAGTCTGTGATGTAAGGACGGTTTTTACTATCACGGCCACCAACCCTAAGTATGTCTGGATTAGTCCAATCAAACTCACTTGACATTGCTCGGGCAATGTTTTCAAGGTGATATTCAAGCTCAGCAGCACTTGAAGATTTATCTTTGAGAAGATTAAATGCATCATTCTTGATACGACGGAGTTCCCTCTTGGTCATCTTCTTGATGTTCATAGTACGTTTGAGTTGTTGAGTGAATTCGAACGTACTATCTTCAATCTTAGAAGCTTCGTCTTCTTGAATTTGAGCACTTGCCAATTGATCAAACCACTCATTACCTTGTGTGTTATCATCCTCGAGCCATGCGACAACAGTGGGTTTTTTGGAAGACTTCTTGTGTGTTGTAGTCTTGGCCTTTGGTGGTGACTTGGGTTGATCATCTTGTTGTTAAAATTCCATGTCGTCGGCAGTAAAGTGCTCAAAATGATGCTCAGTAGCAGTAGGACCAGATTCTGGAGCTTTTGTTTGTGGAGATGTGGTTGTTGTTGACGGTCCAGTTGACTGTTTAAGCTGAATTCCAGACCCACCTTCACTCTTGTGTTTCTTTGATTTGGAGTCTTGATCTTGGTCATCTTCGTCTCTGTGACGTTTTCCACGATCGGCTGCTTCTTTGCAAGATTCCATATTAGCCTGAATAGCTTCAAAGATAGCCAATTCTGTGTTTGATGGTGAGATTTTTGCAGTGATTTTGGTGAGAAGGGCCATTTGGAGTTCTTCAATGGAGTAGTCAAGAAGGTGCTTCTGTTGGATTGTTGATCCAGTGATTTCTTTAACTTTTTCTTCAAGATGAGTGTCGATGTACTCTGTGATATCTTTCTTAAGATCGGGCAGAAATTTCTTGACATAATGCCTTGTGTTGACTTTAGCTGCTTTCAACATCTGTTCTTTGACATCATCATCTAGAAATTCATCCATTTTCTGCTTTGTCTCCTGCAATTGTTGCATTTGCTCAGACAAGTTTTTGACCATGTTCTGCAACTTTGTTACTTGGTCTGTTAACTTGCTGTCTCTCTTAGCTTGAGCAAGTTTTGCAGCTTTCTTTAATTTCTTCGCTGCAGGAGATAAGACTTCAATGCGAGTAACCCTAGCACTCTTCTTAACATACTTGCCCTTCATGATTGATTTAATTGTTTCCTCGGTTGTTGCTTTGCTTTTGTTTATTGGTGATGATGATCGTGAAGATGATTCAGAATTAGTTGGAGCTTTTGATGGTGAGATAGGAGGTGTAGGATCCTTAGGAGGAGTTTTTGCCTTAGGAGGTGAGACTGGAGGAGTAGATTCCTTAGGTGGTGAGTTAGGAGGTGTTGGAGTCTTAGGTGGTGAGGTGGGAGGGGTTGTGGGTTTAGGTGGTGAGATTGGAGGTGTAGGAACCTTAGGCTGTGACTCCTACTGTGGTTCATGTGAGGTGAGAGTCAAATGAAGTGGAGTGACTGGTGGTGTATTAATGTAATCATCTGCTTCCTTTTCATCCTTTTCTTTCTCATGTTTCAATCTCTCCTCTTCCAACCTCTTTTCTGCTGCTGCCTTATATTCATCTTCAAGTTGGTTGGCAACTTCAGTTGTTTTCTTCCCAATAATTTCCTCTTCCTCTTCTGAATCATTCCAATCAACGGGTTCATCAACATGTACATTTTTTTCTTTGTCACTTTCCAACATTTCGTCTGGAATTTCCTCATCTGTCAGGATCTGCTTCTCCTTGATTTCCTTTTCATTGTCACTGCCGGGTTGATTAACCGGACATGGTGTTGGGGGAATAACTGTCTCAGCCCTCTCGGGTTGATTAACCATATCAGGCTGAGCTGTGGTAGTAGCAGCTATAGACCCTCCGGGTTGATTAACCGGATCAGGATGGGTCGAAGCTACTTCTTGGACAATTCTGGATCCTCCAGCTCCCTTTGCCATTTCCATTTTCTTCATTACTTCAACCCTTAGTTCGGCCCTTCTGGCTTCATCTTCTTTAATTGACTTCATGCTAGCTTCCATTGCTTTAATTGTATCAATGTCAACTTGCATATGACCAGTTTCATCATTCATCTGAACAGTTACTTCTTCTTCGGATTTAGAGTTTTCTGAGTCAGTTTCTTCTTCATCACGAATCCCTCCTTCTTCTACTTTGGGCTTGGGAGTACCTTTTATTCTTCTTTTAAGGGTTCTGGGGTGTGGTTTTCTTGGTTGCTTTGAAGCACTTGAAGCACTCCCAGTTTTACTGCTTTTAGAACGAGTTTTAGAAGATCCTGTTCCTTCCCCAAGTTTGGAAAACCCGACTTGACCTTTGTTGTATGCATCATCATAGTCTTTGAAAGCCTGTGTCTTCTGAATTGATTTTGATAATAATCCTTCAGGTAATCTTGCCCCTTGTTTGTGTGAGCTATTTTTGGGAAAATATACTGAATTGACTGTTTTATCCATTCTCAACACATGTAGTTCTTTGTCTTCAGGTCGTGATGAAATGTCGGGGTTCTCGTCAAGTAGAAAACTGATTAGCATTTTGGTGTATCGGACAAATGGGATTCTTGTTAATGGTTTTTTTCATTGGCCTCGAATCTGAAACGCAAGGTCTTCCCAGATGAGTTCAGCATAATCAATACTTTTCTGATGAACTATTCCCCAGAAGAGTTGAGCGTGTGATAATCTTGGGTGCTCATGTCCACTGTCTCTTCCTGAAACCGAACGAACCAATATGTAGTAAATGGTTCTCCATGGTTGTGGAATGGATTTTGCGTTTACTCTAGAGATTGTTGTAAGTGGTTGGTTGGGTTGTTCATCATAACCAATGTCGATGAGGAATTTGATGATGTCATCTTCTGAAGGTGCAGGCCAATATTTGCTAGCAGTTTCAGGTGGTTCGGGTAAGGATAAGGCTTTGCGTAGGTGTGTGGGAGTGACTTTAAGTTGCTTCCGGTCCAAGGTGCATGTGAAGTATTTGTCCTCATCATCAAGCTGAATGGTACTCCACATTTGATGAATGTAAAATTCTGAAATATTGTCTGAATTCTCCAACATGCACTTGCACTTATGTCTTTTGAGAATTTCAATGGCAATCTGGCAACTTGGTTCCGCACACTTGATATCATCGAAGACAACCCTTGCATTGTTGTTCCCATATTTTACCTTGAAACCTTGTGGGAAAACTTCTTCCTTGGTGAGCAGGGGTAGTGGTTGTTGTGATGGTGAAGTCATTTTGAAATACCTGAAACATCATTCAGACACCAATTTGCAGGATACATGAAAGTTAGCATTAGATAAACTTTAGTTTCACATGTGATCCATTAATTGCTTAGCATGACTTTTCAAGTTGACTTGTCATTTGCGAAAGAAATTACAATTGCGAAAAAATTTGACAATTGCGAAAAACTTTTGACAATTGCGAAAAATTTCGACAATTGCGAAAACTTTTGACAATTGCGAAAACTTTCGACAATTGCGAAAACTTTCGACAATTACGAAAACTTTTGACAATTGCGAAAACTTTTGACAATTGCGAAAACTTTCGACAATTGCGAAAACAATGACAATTGCGAAAGCAATTTCAATTTCGAAAACTTCTTACACAAGAAATTTTGAGAACTTTGAAGACGTACTATTCACCAGATTTTTCGCAATTTATCAACATTTGTGATTATGTTTTCATGCTTGTTCCAATGGAATCCTATGATGTTTCTAAGTCTTTTGACCAAGTTTTAACAACTTTTATCCACAAAATCTTAAGATTCAACCTGAAAGTGTTCACGTGTTCTTCATAAACCCTACTAATCAATTTCACACTTGTGATGTTTCTGGGTTCAATCCAAGGTTACAATCATTCAATTCAAGGCATAACAACAACATAACAGTGGTCTAATTGTATTCAAACACAAGCAATCAATTTTCCCCAAATTATGCGCTTAAACCCTAAATCAACAATATTCATGATTCATGTTTCTAGGTTAGATTAAGCATGCATACAATGTTTACAAACATATTCTAAGCATAAACACACCAACAGATACATCATAAACACTCAGAATTGAATTTCTTGAATTACGCATGAACCCTAGATCTAGAACAGTTGATTTAGCAAGAATGAACCGTTGGATCTTGAAATCCTTAAAAACCATTGCTTAAGATCATATTTTAAACATTAAATCACTCACAAATTTGATAGATCTTGAACGGATTTAGTGGATTGATTCTAGCCGTAGATGCGGTGGTTGGGTGTATTTACTGCTTATGGTGAATATGTCAGATGACTTTGAATGTATGTATTAACTGCGGTCAGATTTTTTCTTTTTATTTGACTTTTATTATCTTTGCCACTTTAACACCATTAGACCCTAAACCTTGTATTGTATTCCTTAAGAACCTACCATGCTAAATTTAAGTTTTAAACTTATCAATATTGGCACACACAAGTCTAAATCTTAAGATATTACCACCCTTTTCATTTGAAGCAACAACTTTGAAGAAATTATGCAAGTACAAAATTTGAGAAAATTTTAAAATTTTGTGTCTCCCCCTCAACACTTGTTCAAAAGTAATTGTTGACGGTTTAAAATGAACAAAGTGTTGACGAAAATTTTAAAAGGTTTTGTACTTGCATTTTTTATATTTTTATTATTATTATTATTATTATTATTATTATTATTATTATTATTATTATTATTATTATTATTATTATTATTATTATTATTTTAATAAAAGAAATGGAAAATCTTTTTGTGTTTTTATCAAAAATATTTACAAAGATAGATTTGATATTTGACTCTGATTAAGTGTTTTTGAGTAAGTTTTCCAAATCATCAGGAGTCAGACATCGCATGCCAATTTGGTGAACCAGTTCCACAAACCTTGCATGAGGCAAAGCTTTGGTGAACAGATCCGCCAATTGGTGTTCAGTACCCACAAAGTATAATTCAACAGTACCCATTTCCACATGCTCCTTGATGAAATGATATCGTAGAGCAATATGCTTCGATTTGCAGTGTTGAACGGTGTTGCATGAAATAGCGATGGCACTCTTGGAGTCACAGTACATCGGAATCTTGTTAAACACGAATCCGTAGTCCATCAACTGAGATCGCATCCATATGACTTGAGCACAGCAGGCAGACATGGCGACGTATTCTGATTCTATGGACGACAATGATGTACAGTCTTGCTTCTTTGATTGCCAAGAGACGAGCTTGTCACCTAAAAATTGTACTCCCCCTGATGTACTTTTTCTCGTGTCTAAGCACCCTGCATGGTCAGCGTCTGAAAATGCAACAAGTTCAAACCCAGAATCCTTCGGATACCAGATCCCCAAATGGATGGTTCCCTTTATGTATCGAAGGATTCTTTTAACGGCTGATAAGTGCCGCTCAGTTGGTCTTGACTGATATCGGGAGCAAAGATACGTGGCAAATACAACATCCGGCCGGCTAGCTGTGAGATACATGAGAGACCCAATCATACTACGATATTTCGTAGGATCAATGGGTGTGCCATGTAAATCAGCATCTAGCTTTGGGGATGAGGAGGACATAGGGGTGTTATAGGTGTCACAGCTGGTCATACCATGCTTTTTCAGGATTTCCTGAGCATATTTGGACTGACTCAAGAATATACCACGGGGTGATTGATGAACTTGCAGTCCTAAGAAGAACTTTAGTTCACCCATCATGGACATCTCAAAGTTTTGTTTCATAAGTCTTGCAAAAGCATTTGAGTACTTTTTATGAGTTGATCCGAAAATGATATCATCTACATAAATTTGTACGATGAGAATGTCCTCCCCGTGTTTTTGTATAAACAGAGTCGGGTCCACAGATCCTTTAGTAAAATGATTGGCTAATAAGAATGCAGACAGTTTGTCGTACCATGCCCTCGGGGCTTGTTTAAGGCCGTAGAGGGCTTTCTTGAGTCTGTAGACATGGTTTGGATGCTCTTGATCGACGAAGCCCTCTGGTTGTGAAACGTACACCTCTTCTCGGAGTTGTACATTGAGAAATGCAGTCTTCACGTCCATCTGGTATACCGTGATGTTCTTGTGAGCAGCGTACGCCAGGAACATCCTAACAGCCTCAAGACATGCCACTGGTGCAAACGATTCTTCGAAGTCAATGCCTTCTTCCTGACTGAACCCTTTGGTGACCAAGCGAGACTTGTTACGAATCACTGTACCATCCGCATCTAGCTTATTTTTCTAGATCCACTTTAAACCAACGACATATAGCCCATCTGGTCTCTCGACTAATTCCCAAACTTCCAACCGTTTGAATTGATCCAATTCCTCTTGCATGGATTCAATCCAGTTTTCGTATGTAAGGGCTTCTTTAATGGTTTTGGGTTCGGACTAACAAACGGTGAGAGCATAAATGCAGGTTTCACCGTCTGTATGGAGTCGTTGTCGTGTCATTACAGGGTTTTCTGGGTTGCCAATCACATTTACAAGGGGATGATCCTTTGTCCATTTATGTGTTGATGGGTAATGTTGATAGGTATGGTGTAGATTTGACGGTTCCAAATTGCGTGAGAACGACTCTGCAACATCAGGAATGGTGGGAGCCGGCGCAAATGGATTAAAGAATGCGTTTCCGTCATAATCTGTTGGTGGGGGTACTTGAAAAGAATGTTGGGGGGGATCCTCAGCTGCAGTCTCAGAATTAGAAGCGGTTTGATTAATTTGATGATGTGTCTGGTTGAGGTGCTTCTGCAACAACTGCTGTGGTAGTAGTAGTCACTGGAGTATCAGGTTCTTGATTATCGATGAGTGGTTGTGCAACGGAACTTGTGGATACATCTTGAGCACGACTAACCATAGTGTCATCAAACAATGGAGCAAACAAGTCTTCTAGATCTTTGCGGTTTAGAGAGAAGGTTGCAGCTGAAGGATCAGGAAAGTTGAGACGGTTGGTTGCGGGTTCTAAGCTGTTTTGATCAGAAGCCAATTCTGTGAGCTCATCAAAATTAGCATGGATAGTCTCCTGAATCTCCCGGGTGCGACGGTTCCAAATTCTGAATCCCTTGGAATTTTCACAATAACCGACAAAAAATCCATATATCCGCTTTGGCCTTCAATTTTCCGAGGTCATCACGATCATTCTTTGGATAACAGAGAACTCCAAAGATATGAAAGTAACTGATGTTTGGTTTTTTGCGGTGAACAATTTCATATGGTGTCTTGGTGTGCCTTTTAGTGATCATGCATCTATTTTGGGTGTAGCAGGCAGTTGAAACAGCTTTGGCCCATAGTTAATCCGGTAACTGAGCATTGATTAACAATGTTCTTGCTGCTTCCACCAATGTTCGGTTTCGTCTTTCAACTACGCCATTTTGTTCGGGGCCGCGAGAAATGGATGTTTGATGTTCAATACCCACTTTCTCATAATACTCCCGAAGAGTCTGATTCTTGAATTCAGTGCCATTGTCTGTGCGAATTTTTCTGACGGTGTTGCGTAACTGAACTTGAATCTTTGTGAGAAAGATGATGATCATGGACGGTGCTTGATCTTTACTGCGAAGAAAATAAGTCCAAGTCCATCTTGAGTAATCATCGACTATTACCAGTATGTACCGCTTCCCATTAATAGTTTGAACACGCATAGGTCCACATAGATCCATATGCAACAGTTGAAGTACGTGATCAGTACTGTGCTCTGGTTTAGGAGGAAAATGAGCACAAGTACTTTTTCCTTGCTCACAAGCGGGACACAGATGACCCTTGGTGTATCTGAATTTTGGAAGACCGTCTACCAACTTTTTGCGAGCAAGCTCGGTCATAGTTTTGAAGTTCAGGTGAGACATCCATTTGTGCCATAGCCAAGCTTTTGTGGGATGTGCCTTGGATAGTAGACATATTGGAGAGGAAGCCGTCATGCCTTCAAAGGAAATAGTATACAGACTGGTGCCACGTTTCCCTTTCATGAGGTCATTCCCTTCAAGATCTCGAATAAAACAAGTTTTCTCCCTAAATGCCACTTCTAGATCACCATCACAAAATTGTCCGACGGAGAACAAATTATGACCTAGGCCCTCAACGTAATATACCCTGCTAATTTCGATATTCCCATTGACATAATCACCGTAACCCATGATAGCTGCGTAATGATCATTCCCGAACCTGACAGTGCCAATGAACTTCGCGACGAAGTTTACTAGAAGCTTTAGATTCCCTGTCATGTGCCGGGAACACCCGCTATCAACAATCCATAGCATAATTTGAATTACCTGCATCACAAGAAGAGGACACAGGAGAGTTGGAACCAATGGATCCAGGTGGGTTAGTAATACAAGTTTTCAATATCTTAGGAACCCAGGCAAAACTAGGTTTATATTGCAACCAACGCTGCCACGCCCAACTAGTTTGTGCTTTCTTCTTAGTGAACATGCTAGGTGAATGGATTTTCCTAGGGGCAACTACGGGCTTGTCAATGGTGGTCTCAGAAACTACTTGAGGCGGTTTTCCAAATATGGACTTAGCAGCTGTTTTGGGCCTATTGGAAATGCCAGAAGTACGTTTCTTTTTCCTTGACAAAAGGGTCTTAGCAATGCATTTTTGATGATTTCCAGACAACATACTAGTGTGACAGAATATACAAAAAGCATCAACCATAATATCATTAGTAACATTCAAAGATTCAACATTCATTACATCAGATTCAGAATGAGACTTAGATAAGCTAGATTCCAAACTAGACGTAAAATGTTTCTTATTCAAACTACTAGCATTAACTTCTACTTCTGCTTTCTTAGATAATCCACTGTTAGGTTGCCAAACTCTAATCTTCTTGTGTCTCTTCGTTTGACTCTTGGTGGTCTTTGAGCTGCTAGCCTTAGATGTAGTGCCTAATCCTGTGGAAGTTGAAGTGTTCATATTAGTAATTTGTGATGATGCTTTCTTAGGTTCCTTGTCTACTTTGTATATTCCTGGTGCAATCACATTATCTAATACAGCTTTCCCTTTGTCAAGAACTCTGAGTTTCTCTTTCATTTCAATGATGATGTGGTTTTGTTCTTGAATTTTTGATTCCAATTGTCTATTGAACCGAACAGTGTCATTTCTGTTATCACAAACTTTAGCAATATCTTTTTCATACTCTAAAATTTGATGTTTTAATACCTCATTTTCTTTTTCAAGTTTTTGAAGTGTTGAAACACAAACATTTTGAGAAGACAAAGATTCTTTTTGACTTTGTAATGCTAACTCAAATTTAATACTTTGAGCCTGACACTTATCCAGTGTTTGATGAATTTTGAAAATTTCTTTTGCACATTTGGTTTCCACATCATCACTGATTTGTCTGAGTCGCTCATTTTCTTCTCTCAGATTTTCATTCTCAATTCTCATTGTCTCAAGTTCATCACAGTGATCATCAACAAGCATTTCATGACATGACAAATAGATAGAATTCATTATCACAGATATCACATCCGAACAAAGAACATTCGTCAAGAGTCGATCAACATCTTTTTCTAAAGCTTTCTTTTGACCTTTTTGTTTTGCAATTTTGACATCTTTTGCATTGAAAATACTCATCATTGATACAACTTCTGACTGGAGTTCCTGTTCCCATTGAGTTGCACAAAGTCGCAGGTGATTAACAAGTGGCAAGAATTATTTTTGAAAAACTTCTCGCTTTTCTTTCTCATAAGGAGAGAGAAAAGTGGAGACTTTGATTTCAGAATTTCTTTCAATAGCGTTTTCCAAAAGTTGAATGTCCTCCATAAATGTTTTGAAATATTTGAGAATGCGACATTCCTTTGGCATTTGTTCATTAACACCTTGACTTGGTAAAGGACCATTGATTTGGGCAACAGTGGTAACTGGAGCAACTTCAGATGAAGTATTTATTTCAGTTAAAGAACATGGTTGTACAGATTTCTCTTTTTGAGGTACAAAAGATTCTCTAATATGAGGTGCTTTCGAATAATCAAATGGTTTGTTATATTTTACATGACTCATCTTTGATCGACACTCGATATCATGTTCTTCTTCCTCTTCAGTACTATAAACAACCACACGTTGAAACGTATCATCAAACAATAATTCGGCACTATACAACTTAGGGTTTGTCTCGAGTGCTTTGTTTAAAAAACGAGGTTGATCACATCCGTTTGCAAATCCATATCCGCGAGGATTTGGTTTGACAGTTAGATTTCGAAGAGCTGTTACAGAATTACCCGCTTTATAAACAACGTTTTGAAAATCCTTAAGTTTGCCTTCCAATGTCACAATTTCTTCAAGATATGAATCGACACATTTCCTTGAAGCTTCTTTGTGTTCAGAAAAATTTGTTTGACAAGTTGACAATTCTGTTTTGGTTTTAGAAATTTCCGATTGGAGAATGTCAACCTGTTTTTGAAAACCAAATATTTCTTGTTCCTTTTGTGAAATTATTTCATTCTTGGAAACGGTCAATTCACGAATTTGATGTTCCAAATTTTGTACTTTTACATATGACTCTTGGAATGCAGATTCAAAACTTTTCTCACGTTTTTCTTGGTTTTCAAATTGTGAAAGTTGTTGCTTGTAGCACTCAAGGTCCTTTGTTAACAGTGCAACTTTAGCTTTTAAGTTTTTGTTAATGTCATTGCATTTGTCCATCTGGGATTTATGTGCATTCAATTGTGATTGGGTGGCAAGCAATAAGGTCATGAGTTCTGAATCTGAATCTTGCATAAGATCATTTTGCTCAAGATGTTCAGAATTGTCATCGTCAAAAGAATCATCAAAAGAAACTACTGGGTTAATTTGATCATCATCAAAGGTAACCACTGTGTTTATTTGATCATTGTCTGAAGATGAGAATGATGATTCATGTTGAGCAAAATTATCTTGTGTAGATGTAGATACAGATGGTGATGCAATTTCATGAATTAGACAATTTGCTTCAGATACCTGAGATAAGCCATCGGAGTCATATACCGGGCCTGTCTCGGTCATGTTCATCTCCTGCATGTTGGCCATTAACATGACTGCAGCATTAGCCTCCAGATCCTCCATTTCATCATCGGAGTAGACATTTGCCATAAAAATCTGCTCTCCTTCTCTGTCAAAACACCACTGGCCCTTTCATCCTTCAATGCCATGAGAAGAGCTTCTTTATGATATGCACTACCCATTGTACGCGGTTTGGGGCATGAGTTAGCCATATGACCATTTTCCCCACAATTGTAGCAAGTGATGGAAGTATTAGCAATCCCTTTCCCTTTTTCAGCAAACTGATTCCTTCTCTGAATGTTACCCATGCTGTTTCGACTACCACTTCCTGAACTAAAGCGTTGCCCACCAGAATTCCCCATGTTTCCTGAGCCAAACCTTCCTGAAGACCGATTTTGAATCTCAACTCGTCCATTGTTAACTACTGCCTGATTTCTGGTGTTTGATGATGTCCTCAGACGATTGTTTGACCTGTTGGAGAATTTGCTGAATGCACGGGCGATTAATGCAAACCCCTCATTTAAAGAATTAAATGCATCATCTTCATCAGTGTCAACATTGGAGTACATGTTGTAATCAGTGTTGTCGAATGGAACAAGTTGATTATCAGGGTATTGTTCTGGTGCTTCATAAGGGATAATTTGATTTGACGATTGTGGAGTAAACCCTGAATGAGGTGGTGGTGGTGGAACAAGCTCCTGGTTTGGTGCAAAATGTGATTGAGCCATGAGAGCAAGTGAGTTTGGATTAGGTGCTGGTGAGAATCCTCCACGTGCAACTCGATCCTTATCAACTTCAGATTGGTGTTGTTTTAGGTAATCATATAACAACCCATAAGATATGTCATTTATCTTCTTGGCTTGACGAACGAATGTGACGTACTTCTGCCAATCTGGGCCGAGGCATCCCAAAAACTTTGAGTTGACAGCAATCTTTGGTAAGGTAATGTTGTGGCGATCCAGATCAATGATGATATTGGTGAAACGATGATAGTATGATTCCAAGGTTTCCTCATGTTCAATCATGAAGTGTGTGTATTCCATGTACAACTTTGATTCCAAGTCCTCTTGATTTAGTTCAGTACCTTCCATAAGCAGATGTACGTGCTCCCACATGTCCTTGGTTGTCTTCTGGGCATCAATACTCCTGAAGATAGGGTTGGGAATCCCTTGGAGTATATAAGACATGGCTAGCTCATTGGCCTCTTGTTGTAGGACTTGTTCTGCAGTTAGTTGAGCTAGAGGAGTGGGGGTTGTTGTCGCTTCTCTTGGAGGAACTTGAGTTGGATCACCGGGAATGGTTGTTGTAGGTGTTGGATATGGTCCATCAATGATGACTTTCTTCATATATTTTCCGTGAGGTTTCCTTAGCTCAATGAAACGGAGAAACCGACTGGACCACTGCACATAGTTTCCAGGTGTGAGAATAGGTGGTGTGTCTTGAGAACCTGCTTCATGCCTCGATTGCTGACTACTTATGGCTTCACACATTTTGGTAAACCAATGTGGTTCTCTGGAAGATGGTTGGTAGTTCTGCATTGGTTGTGGAAGAAGTTGTTGTTGCTGAGGGAATTGATGTTGATGCATGAGCATTTGATGTTGTTGATACTGTGGTTGGTATGATGGTTGATACTGTTGCTGAGGATATTGCTGTTGAAATGGTTGTTGACGGTATTGTTGCTGTTGTTGATTGTAGAAGTTGTAATTGTATGGTGGTTGAGACATTTTTGTGTTTTGTTGATCGTGTAGATAATTAAGATGTGTGTTATGAGTTATGAGGTTTGATTTTGGTTAAGTGATGTTTTTGTCCAATTTTGAAAGATTACTGTTCACTATGCCAATTGCGAAAGGTCTGTCAATTGCGAAATTACAGGGAATTGCGATAACTTCAACAATTGCGAAAAGAAATTGATAATTGAAAAAATTTCCTAATTACGAAAGATCAAACAATTGCGAAAAATTATCTCAATTGCGATATGAATGGCAATTGCGATAAGTTAATCAGAATTGCGAAAGATCTAGCAATTTCGAAAGATTTTCAAAATTACAATTTCAATCACTATCTCAAATCTTATACAAGATATGAGATTTAACACCAAGTCGAAGTATTTTCACAAGCTTATACAAGCGAGGAAAATACTGAGTTCCAATTCCGAAAGATCCATAGGCTGCTGAATTGCGAAAAACCCTTGTGATTTGCGATAAACCCCTCAATTGCGAAAAACCCTCTTTTATCGAAATTGAATTGCGAAAAACCCTCTTTTCTCGAAATTCAACCAGTTACAAGAAATCCACTTTTCATCAACTTTTCGATAACGCTAACTAACTTAGATTACTTAACGACTGGAAAACAAAGTTTTACCGATTGTTTTTTGATTTCTAATGATTAGTAATCCCTAAATATGACAAAAGTTATGAGCTTTAACGATTAATATGAAAATTTGATGATGTTTATGGAACTTGCAAAGAAAGGAAAAAACGAGAGTTTAACGACTAAAAACTTGAACAAAAACTTGCGTAAACAACTAAACCAATCTTAACCACTTCTTAGTAATGATTTAAACTACTCAATAACACAATCCTAACTATCCTTTGGAGTATGATACTACTTGATGGTCCCTATGAATGACGCAACACGAGATCTAAACTACTAAACACCACGTAAACAATTACTAACTAAGCTACGTATGAAATATTAACAATAACTTAACAAATAACGAGAGATTAGAGATGATAGATGAAGAGAATAGAAGTAGAGAAGGATGATTATCATTCATACATAATAGAGACAAAGCTTCGGCACAATGAAATGAAAACCAACAAGTAAAATGAGCACCCAAGCACCCTATTTATAGGAATAAATTAGGGCGACATGTGCTTGGAGTGCTTCTCGAAGAATTATTACAAAGTGGCCGGCCAATGGACTCCTAATGGACCGAGCTATTAAACACTAACTTAGAATCCATGTAGAGCAACATATTAACGAAATGACTAAGACTTGTAATTACATAAGACGTGTTCCTAACAGGAGGAGATAACAAAAGAAAATGGGAGGACAACTCAAGAGCCAACCACCAACAAAACAAACGACAGGAAGTCGCTAAAGTTTATTGTGCTGGGCCCAGTGACCAGAGGGCCTATGCTGGAAAAGCTCCTCTTTGTAACCGTTGTAAACTCCACCACAACGGAGTGTGCTCCGTGTTAGGAATTCAGGAAATAAGATATTTCTTGTTGCTGCCGATAGTGTAAAGCTGGTTCCTGCCGATAGTTGTGGTTCCTGCTGAAGCTCATTGCTGCTGATAGTTATATCTTGTTTCTGCTGATAGTAGTTGTTGCTGCGGGTATTGTTAGTTGTTATCCCGTATGTTTAGAATGTTTGTTAGATTTATTTTTAGAAGAGATCATGTTTATCTCTTCACACGTTTTCTTGTATGACGGGTTAGGGTTAGGGTTTCTTATTAGTATAAAAGAAACATCCCGTCTATGAGTTTGATACATCTTTTACGACTTAACAATCTTCAATAATAATATCTTTTAGTTCATTATACGATCCATAGAGGATCATAGTATTAGTTCTTTTCTTTTCTAGTTCGTACTCAGAGATTCTCTTGTTGTGTGCTTGTGATTACATAGGCATCCTACCGATCCACTAAGGCTCAAAGATCTAGCAGGTGTGTTAGATTCAACAATTGGTATCAGAGCCTCGTGAGGATCTCTGATCTAGAAGCAAAAGTTCTCAAAACAATCTCTCTAAACCCTTTCACAATGGGCGACGAAAACCCTGAATTCGCTACCATTAACAATGAAGAACCTGAACCCACAAAAGTTCAACAACAAATTGTTACAACCACTGTGTCCAACAGTAATGCTAAGTTTTCGTATCTCAAGAAGGAAGAGTATGAAGTCTGGGCTATGAAGATGGAGTACTGGATCTCCAACAGTGATCACCATCTTTGGAATGTTATCCTCACTGGGAATTCCAAGAAAAGAATTGGAAGAGATCGGAATGGGAATATCAAGATTCTCTCTCCTGCATCAGCTGAGGAGCAGCTGGCTGTGCAAAGGGAAACTAAAGCAAGAACTCTCTTGCTTCAGGCTCTCCCAGAGGATCACATGGGTGATTTTCATCACCTGGATGATGCTAGAGAAATCTGGCTTGCTGTAAAAGCTAGATTTGGTGGGAATGAGGAGTCCAAAAAGATGAGTAAATCCATGCTTAAGCAGGAATTCCAGGAGTTTAAGATCTCTGAGGATGAAGGAATTCACAAAGGGTATGATCGATTTCACAAGATCCTCAGCCAACTTAATCAGTTGCAGGCTCGACCAGACAATGAAGACTGCAACACAAAGTTTTTGAGGCCTTTACCTCCATCCTGGTCTCAAGTTTCCATAACCCTGAAAGCCAAAGGTGGATTGGATTACCTAAGTTTTAATGATCTGTACAACAAGCTCAAGACCCTAGAGATTGATATCAAAAGGGCTTCTACTTATTCATCTCATACACCTACTCATGCTGCATTTGTTAGTGCAACTAGCACTAACAAGGTCTCTCATGGTGATAGCCCAAACCCCTCATCTTCGTCTGTTTCCTATTCTCCTGCAACACCAAGATCTCAATCAAGGACTGACAATGTTGTTGAGGAAATTCTTCATTCATTTGTTGCTGAAAGTACTCCACAACAGCAATTTATGTATGATGACTTTGATCAAATTGATCAATTTGATTTGGAGGAATGGACATCAAGTGGCAGCTGGCTATGCTGTCATTAAAGGTTAACAGGTTTGAGCAGCAGTCAGGGAGGAAGCTCAATCTCAATGGAAGGGAAGGTGCAAGGTTTGACAGAAGGAAGGTGAAGTGCATCAAATGTGGTCAGATAGGTCACTTTGCCAGAGAATGCCAAGACAAGAAAGTTGATGACAGAACAAGGTATTCGGCATTCAGAGTGAAAGAATTGGAGCCAGAGGAAGCTAAAGCCATAGTGTCTGTGGATTCAATGCTGGATTGGGAACAACATGAGGAGACTGGAGCTTCACGGATTTATGGGATGATTGCTGGATATGGAGCTGAGACACATGTGGCTGGAGAATTTGGAATGATGGGCCATCCATCTCAGGTACTAAAGTGTCCTTTTGATTGTGATATTAAATATACTAAATTGCAAAAAGATAGTGAAATTAAATACACTGAGTTAAAAAGGGAGTTTGATGAGATTGAGCCTGAATATAATAAACTATTTGTTGAAATTCAAGCTTATAAAAAGGCTCTTAAAACTATGGAAAAACAAAAGGCTTGGCATGAAGCAAATCAGCTTGCTTATGAAGAGAAAATAAGGGTTTTACAGAGAGATTTAGAAAACACCACTAATGAACTTAAATATTCTGAATCTCAATTTGCTAAGATCAAATTAGAAAATCAGGATTTACAGGCTAAACTGGATATTGAAGTGGCTAGGTTAAATTCATGGCAACAATCAGAAAAATATCTTGTTAACTATAATAATGGTAATCAGTCTGGTTGGCGTAAGAAAGGGTTGGGATATGATGTTGGGGATTATAACCCTAGAATATTTGACCCTACCCCTAAGGAAGTTGATTATCAAATTTCTGTTAAGTTTGTTAAGGAAGGAGGGATGAATGCAGTTCCTCCACCTATAAGAGGTGTTTTCAAGCCTGTCCCTATCCACTCAGCCCTTGACCTTGACTTTGATGATTCACAAATGACTTATGGCAAAAAGGCAAAGAACTTGCCTGATCTTGATTGTGACTCTAATGAATTTATCTCTTGTTCTTACAGTGACAAATCTGAAGAAATCAAGACTGATGACTATGCCACATGTGGATCAAGTGAGAAGTCGGCATCAATAAAATCAGAAGATCTGTCTTCAAAAGTGGCTACTGATGAATCCCAAAGAGCTGAAGATGTTTCTTTTGATAATGTTAAAAACAATAATGTTCCTAGTTTTGGTTTTGTTTCAAACAGTTATGATTGTGATTTTAATTTTGTTAAGTATAATTTTGATTCATGTGTTGGTTTGAATTCTTCTGATTGCAATGAGAAAGATAATGTTAAGAAAAAGTCCCCTAGAAAGAAATCTTGCTTTGTGTGTCGTAGTTATGATCATCTTATTAAAGATTGTGACTATTATGAAAAACAAATGGGTAAATATGCTTGTCAAAATAGGTCTGTGTGGAACAATGTCAATGAAATTCCCCTATATATTCCACAAGCAGCAAGAATAAACTCTTGTAGAGCTTCTGTTGCTGCTGGCAAGTCAATTCCAGCTGGTAAGCCTATTGCTGCTGGCAAGCCAGTTCCTGCTGGAAAGCCGGTTGCTGCTGGCAAGTCCATTCCTGCTGGTTGGAGAAGCAATGCTGCTAGACCTTACTACAGACCTACTAGCACTTACTTTCAAAATGATATGTGGCCTGTTTATTTTGACACCTTACACATGGGAGGGGCAAGATGGGAAACTGCTGTTAAGTCCTCAGCAGGTTGTTCTTGGAGAAACAATAACCAATATATGAGAATGGGGTCCAAGAACAATGGTGGATCTCATCAATCTCCATGGTTTAATTTTTATTGATCCACAAGGCAGACCCAAGTCAGTAATGACTTGGGCCTCCCATGTATCTAACATTGTTGTATGTATTTTTGTTCTGTAGGACATTCCTTTTAAGAGTAAAGATGTAGGTATTGTTGACAGTGGTTGTTCAAGGAGTATGACAGGAAATTTGGAAAGGTTACATGACTTTGTACCCTTATATGGAGGAACTATGACATTTGGAGGAGGTAATGGAAAGATTACAGGGAAAGGAACCATTAAGACTCCTGAACTGGACTTTGAGAATGTTCTCTATGTGAAGGAACTCAAGAACTTCAATTTGTTCTCTGTCTCACAAATATGTGACAAGAAGAATGGGGTTCTCTTCACTGAGACTGACTGTCTTGTGCTCTCCAAGGACTTCAAGATGCCTGATGAAAGTGAGATAGTACTCAAAGTTCCAAGGACTCACAACCTGTATTATTTCAATCTGAATGATGTTAAGCATGAGGGTAAACTTGCTTGTATGGTGGCAAAAGCTTCTGTGGATGAAGCAAACAAATGGCACAGAAGAATGGCTCATGTGAACTTTAAGACCATCAACAAGCTGGCAAAGAATGGCTTAGTGCAAGGGCTCCCTTTCAAGACCTTCACAAATGAACACAACTGTGTTGCCTGCAATAAAGGAAAGCAACACAAGACTTCATACAAGGCCATTACTGCTGTGAGCACCATCTCTGAGCCTCTGCAGCTGCTTCATATGGATCTTTTTGGTCCAACTTCTATCAGAAGTAGAGACCATAATTATTTTTGTCTGGTGATTACTGATGCTTTTAGCAGGTTTTCTTGGACTTTCTTTTTAGGTACTAGAAATGAAACCTATTCTGTGATTAGGGATTTTATTACCTTAATTGAAAACCAGCTAAATAGAAAGGTTAAGGCTATAAGGTGTGATAATGGAACTGAGTTTAAAAATTCTAATTTAATTGAATTTTGTGGGAATAAGGGGATTAAAAGAGATTATAGTAATGCCAGAACCCCACAACAAAATGGGGTTGCAGAAAGGAAAAATAGGACCCTTATAGAAGCAGCTAGATCTATGCTAGCTGACTCTAAGTTGCCTACCATGTTTTGGACTGAAGCAGTAAGCACTGCTTGCTATGTACTTAATAGGATATCTATTACTAATCCCCACAACAAAACTCCTTATGAGCTCTTATCTGGAAAGGTTCCCAACATTAGTTACCTTAAGCCTTTTGGATGTCATGTAACTATTTTGAATACTAGTGATCACCTAGGTAAATTTGAAGAGAAGGCAGATGAGGGGTTCATTATAGGATATTCTGCTCATAGTAAGGCCTATAGGGTTTATAACTTGTCTGCTAAGAGGGTAGAAGAAACACTCAATTTAAGGTTTCTAGAGGACAAACCTAATTTACAGGGTGTAGGTCATGACTGGTATTTTGACTTGGATTATCTGACTGATTTATTAGGTTATTCTAGATATAAAGCTAATCAATCTGTAGGTACACATGTTTATCCATCTAACAATGCAGGTACCTCAGATGATGAGTCTGATTCAGAGTGTGATGAACAACCTATAGTTGTTCCTTCTTTTCCCTCTAACCACTTTTCAGGTACAGAACTCAAAGATACTTCTGATAAGGCTGAAGATGATTCAAGTTTTGCAGAAGACCTTGCTAGGCTTCAATGACAAGAACATCATGCCAAGAGAGCTGCTGAAAAGTTTGGTTCTGAGTTTTCACAAGAAACAGTGGAGCTATTGAGAAATGCTGAAGCTGAAGTCAGAAGACAAATGGCTTCTGCTGGTGGTATTCCTGTTCCTGCTGATGTCAATTCTGCTGGTAGTACACCTGTTACTGCTGATACATCTGCTGTTTCTGCTGGTGTCACCACTCCTGCTGCTTCTTTGTCTACTCCATCTGTTGATTTATTGGGATTCAGTGAGCCTCCAACTAGATTCCCAAGTCCATCTGATCTTGGAAATTCACTCTCTTCAGCAGCTAAGCTGAATGATCCTCATCATCAATCAAGATCTGGAATTTTCACTCACTCTTCGTATGATGGTGAAGCAAATCCCTCTATTACTAATCAAGCCACAACCTATGAAGTAGATCCTGTTGTTACCAAGAGGATTAACACTGTGCATCCTCAATCTTTGATTCTTGGTGATCTTAATTCTCCTGTTCAAACAAGAAGCAGGTTAAGTCAATTCAAGTTTGGAGAATCTGCTTTTCTCAGTTATATTCAGGAACAGTTAAGGAGCAATCACACTGACTATCTTCATTGCCTCTATGCTTGCTTTCTATCTCAAATTGAACCAAGTAGTGTAGCTCAAGCCCTTAATAATTCTGATTGGGTTGAGGCTATGCAAGAGGAAATGCAGCAGTTCAAGAATCAGAAAGTATGGGTATTAGTACGATTGCCTGAAGGTAAACATGCAATTGGAACTAAATGGATTCTCAAGAATAAACGAGATGCTAGGGGAATTGTGGTTCGAAATAAAGCTAGATTGGTAGCTCAAGGACATAGACAAGAAGAGGGTATCGACTATGATGAGGTATTTGCACCAGTAGCAAGAGTTGAAGCTATTCGATTGTTTTTGGCTTTTGCTTCATTTATGGGGTTTGTGGTTTATCAGATGGATGTGAAGAGTGCATTTCTGTATGGAAGTATTGAAGAGGAAGTGTATGTTACTCAACCACAGGGATTTGTGGATCCACAACATCCTGATTTGGTTTATAAAGTGGTGAAAGCACTCTATGGACTTCATCAAGCACCAAAAGCATGGTATGCCAGGTTGTCTGCCTTTCTTCTTAAACATGGTTACAGAAGAGGCACAATAGATAAAACACTCTTCATAAGGAAGAATATTAAAGATATCATCTTGGTACAAGTGTATGTAGATGATATTATTTTTGGTTCTACTAATGAAGCTTGGTGTAAGGATTTTGAGGAATTAATGAAAAGTGAATTTGAAATGAGTGCTATGGGGAAGATGACATTCTTCTTGGGCTTACAGGTTCAACAACGACCAGATGGTATCTTTATTAGCCAAGAAAAGTATGTTCATGACATACTTAAGAAGTTTGACTTGGAAAGTGTCAGGACTGCTACAACACCTTATGAAGCTTCAAAGCCTAAATCCAATATTGAACCTGATGATGCTGTAAATGTTCACTTATACAGGTCTATGATAGGTTCTTTGATGTATTTGACAGCTTCATGGCCTGATATCATGTTTGCAGTCTGTGCTTGTGCTAGACATCAGGTTACACCTTTCACTTCCCATTTAAATGCTGTCAAGAAAATCTTCAAGTATTTAAAAGGACAACCTAAGTTGGGACTTTGGTACCCAAAGGATTCTTCTTTTGTGCTGGAAGCTTATAGTGACAGTGACTATGCTGGAGCTAACTTTGATAGAAAATCTACTACTGGGGGTTGTCAGTTTTTGGGAAGAAGGTTGGTTTCTTGGCAATGCAAGAAGCAGACTATTGTGGCTACATCTTCTACTGAGGCAGAGTATGTTGCTGCTGCTAGTTGCTGTGGACAGGTCCTTTGGTTGCAAAATCAATTGTTAGACTATGGGTTCAACTTCATGAACACTAAAATTTTCATTGACAACCAAAGTACCATATGTATTGTTAAAAATCCAGTGTTTCATCAAAGAACAAAGCACATCGAGATTAGGCATCATTTCATAAGGGATGCTTATGAGAAGCATCTCATTCAGGTGCTTAAGATAGACTCTGATGAGAATGTGGCTGACCTGTTGACTAAAGCATTTGATGGTCCAAGATTCAACTATCTGGTGGTTCATATCGGCATGCTCAATCCTTAGGTGCTGAGATTAAGGGGAGGTTTAAGCTTAAGGGGAGGCTTGTTGTTGTTGTATATCTTTCTTTCTTTCTTATTTTCTTTTGGTTTGTTTCTTATTTTCTTTTAGTTCAAAAAAAAATCTTGTATATTTTGTGTGCTAATAAGTTGGTTTTGAGCAACACCTTGCAGGTACAGTGTTGGTGTTTACACCTACACACCAAATGGTATTCAACTCACCATGTCTCACAGACAAGAAAGAGTTGACTCACCATGAGGGTACGGCTCTGGTGTGATAATCAAATCCGTTGATAGCTGTAATAGCTTGCTCAAAGCTATAGGGTACTTCAACTCACCCATGGTTCATTCCTGAGAGTTGAAATGGTTCTCAATTCACCATGGATGTAACCCTTTATGGGATCCAAAGAATTGGCTAGTCCACAAAAGTATGGTTTGTGGTAAAGACACTTGGTATCCATATTTGGTATTCAATTCACCAAGGTTCAGTTGAAACCAAGAATTGGCTAGTCCTGAGCAAACGGCTACAGGTAAAGACAAGTCAAATCCGTTTACAGTTGCTGGTTTACTTAAAATCAGATGGTTATCAATGTACCATGGTCTTACACACCTAAACATTGGCTACTCCAGTAGTGATGGCTATTGGTAAAGAGACATCAAATCCATTAATTTTCAATGATTCACCTCTCACAGGAGTTAACACACCTGGATGTGATGAGAATAGTATGAAACTTAAATGATTTGATGTACACTTTGTCATGGTTGCTGTAAAGAAGGTGCCTGGTTGCTGCTGATATTGCTTAGGATGTTGCTGCTGATCACTTTCTATTACTGCTGTTGGATTAAATCCTCTCTCTATGGACTTCCAAGTACTTTCAGAGATCCAAGAACACTTAGGGAATCTTGCAAGTTAACCTAGTCAACTTCAAGATTAGGGGAGGATTGTTAGGAATTCAGGAAATAAGATATTTCTTGTTGATGCCGATAGTGTAAAGCTGGTTCCTGCCGATAGCTGTGGTTCCTGCTGAAGCTCATTGCTGCTGATAGTTATATCTTGTTTCTGCTGATAGTAGTTGTTGCTGCGGGTATTGTTAGTTGTTATCCCGTATGTTTAGAATGTTTGTTAGATTTATTTTTAGAAGAGATCATGTTTATCTCTTCACATGTTTTCTTGTATGACGGGTTAGGGTTAGGGTTTCTTATCAGTATAAAAGAAACATCCCGTCTATGAGTTTGATACATCTTTTACGACTTAACAATCTTCAATAATAATATCTTTTAGTTCATTATATGATCCATAGAGGATCATCGTATTAGTTCTTTTCTTTTCTAGTTCGTACTCAGAGATTCTCTTGTAGTGTGCTTGTGATTACATAGGCATCCTACCGATCCACTAAGGCTCAAAGATCTAGCAGGTGTGTTAGATTCAACACTCCGTGAAATGTGGAAATTGTCAAAAGATCGGTCATATGACCAGAAATTGCAGAGCACCCATTCTTGTTACTGCTCAAAGGGCACCAGTGACTATTGAAAGAACTCCTAACTTCAAGGACAAATCCTCCCTTACCTTCTTTGGGTGTGGGGAAAAAGGGAACTTCAAGACTGAGTGCAGGAAATAGAAAAACCAGGGTAACAATGGAAATCAAGCCGCTGGAGGAAACCAGGGTTATGCAGGGAATGCCCGAGGAAGAGTGTATGTGGTTGGAGGAAGAGAAGCACCGGAGGACCCGAACGTTGTTACAGGTACGTTTCTTCTAAACAACCGCCATGCATCTATTTTATTTGATACCGGGGCAGATAAGAGTTTCATATGAAACAAATTTAGTCAGTTTCTAGATATCATCCCTACAGCTTTAGGTATTGGTTATGACATAGAATTAGCTAATCGTAACGTGGAAAGAGAAGACACTATAATCCGAGGTTGTACACTAAATCTGTTAAACCATCCGTTCAACGTAGACCTTATGCCAGTAGGACTGCGCAGTTTCGACGTTATTATTGGAATGGACTGGTTATCTAAACATCATGCAGTGATCATCTGCGACGAGAAGATTGTTCGAATACCGTACGGCAATGAAGTATTGGAAGTTTTAGGAGATAGAAGCGACCGTAGGAATACAACTCGATTGAACATCATATCATGCACCAAAGCTCAAAAGTACATTGAGGACGGATGTCTGCTCTTTGTAGCACAAGTTGAGAAGATAAAGAAGGAATCTAAAGAAACCCGCCTAGAAGACATGACAGTCGTACGTGACTTTCCTGAAGTCTTTCCCGAGGATTTGCCTAGACTTCCACCAGTCAGGCAACTAGAGTTTCAAATTGACTTAGTACCAGGTGCTGCACCCGTAGCACGAGCACCGTACCGATTAGCTCCTTCAGAGATGCAAGAATTGTCAGAACAACTACAAGAACTCTCAGAAAAAGGTTTCATCAGGCCTAGTTCCTCACCGTGGGGAGCCCCTGTTCTATTCGTAAAGAAGAAAGACAGATCATGCTGGATGTACATCGACTACAGAGAACTGAACATGCTAACAGTGAAGAACCGATACCCACTTCCTAGAATCAACGACCTATTCGATCAACTACAAGGTTCCAGCGTATATTCAAAGATCGACCTTCGATCTGGATACCATCAACTACGAGTTCGAGAAGAAGACATCCCAAAAACAGCCTTTAGAACTCGTTACGGACACTACGAATTCCAGGTTATGCCATTTGGTTTGACAAACGCACCAGCAGTATTCATGGATCTTATGAACAGGGTGTGTAAACCATATTTAGATAAGTTTGTGATTGTGTTCATAGACGATATCCTGATCTATTCCAAGAATAAGGATGAACATGAAAAACATCTCAAGATGATTCTGGAATTGCTTAAGAAAGAGGAATTGTATGCAAAATTCTCAAAATGTGATTTCTGGATCTCCACAGTACAATTTTTCGGTCACGTTATTGACAGCCAGGGTATTCATGTGGACCCTGCAAAGATTGAGTCAATTATGGATTGGGCAACACCAACAACGCCGGCAGAAATACGCCAATTCTTAGGACTTGCCGGTTATTACAGGAGATTCATTGAAGGATTCTCCAAGATAGCCAAACCATTAACCACTCTAACTTAGAAAAACATAAAATATGTCTGGGAAAAGACGAAGAAGAGGCATTCCAAACGCTCAAAGAAAAGCTGTGTAGTGCACCCATATTGGCCTTACCTGAAGGAAACGATGACTTTGTCGTATACTGCGACACTTCGCACAAAGGTTTAGGTATTGTATTGATGCAGAGACAAAAAGTGATAGTTTATGCATCACGACAACTCAAGAAACATGAAAAGAATTACACAACCCATGATTTAGAACTGGGAGCAGTTGTATTCGCTCTTAGGATATGGCGACATTACCTGTACGTAAGGCTGAGCATCAGGCCTAAAACCGACCCATCCCGACTTAGCCCAAAACCGAGAAGCACGAAAATTCTATACCGAAACTGAACCGAATTGTACTCGGGTCGGTTCGCTTATTATCGGTTTAATCGGGTCGGTATTTGGGACAGTGGGCCAAAAACCGAAAATGCTAATATTACAAGCCCTGTTTTTTCCCAGCCAATTACAAGCCCAGTTTTACAAGGCCAGTTTTTTCCCAGCCAATTACAAGCCTAGTTTTACAAGTTCCAAACACAAGTTCTAAATACAGTTTCCAACTACAAGTTCCATGCCAAATACAGTAGCTTAAATGGAAATACAGTAGAGCATCATGCTGCAACATTCTTCTCTTTTCCATGATTGAGTTCTCCCTTTTGTTTGTCTAACCCATCTTGAATTTCTAGCAAAAACATAACAATCTATTATCATTAAACTATTAAAGTAAAGTATGACAACAAACAATGATATACACTAACTATACCAAAGTTACTGGTTTTGGATCAGCATAACAAACAGTTCTAATCACATTAAGTCATTAAGGGGGTGTTTGGATGAGCATTTGATACTACCAAAGTTACTGGTTTTGACCCGTTATATACCCAACCCATCTGGCCAACTGATTTTCTCACTTTTCAAACTATACTTCAACAGAATTTGCTTCATCATACGTGCTCAGGATATACTAAACTAACAGCAAGTAAACACAGAACATGATATTGCAACAATATTTTTGATTATCTATAATACTTAATCTGGTTTTATAGTATAACGCATATAGTCCAAACTCCTAGACGACTACCCATTACATTCCCCTATTGCAGCAGTATCATACAACCGCTCATTATTTTCAAGACCTTATAGCAGATACCATTTTCATTATAGCCAAGCATATTAGACCCCAATGACAGCATGGGAATTGAGTTCCCGACCCTAAATGGACCATGTATTGGTGTCCTCTAATTAAATTTGACCCACTCAAACCCCAAATAAACATTTCCCAATACCCAAATTCATATATACCAGCATTCAAACAAAATAACCGGCTTCCTCAAGATCTCAAGTTCTTGCACCAGCCATCTTTTCTCAGCTGTAAAACACAATAGCAAAATCATTCATAAATGAACACTCCAAAATGGGTACTGCTCCGCACAATGAAAGGAAACATGCTGCAATTGCCGTCTTGCAGCATAGTTAAAAGTTAGAGCTTAGAACCAGGGTATGCACACAATGAAAGGAAACATGCTGCAATTGCCGTCTATGCTAAAATTTGTTTCGTTTAATCTTATACAGCATACATATTCTATCTATTACACTATGCACAAACAATATCACATAAACTTATTTCCGACTTTATAAGTCCTAAAATCATCTCATAACTGATAGTAACTGTCATTAAGAGACTCAACAATCCTAAAATCTATTGCAGCAAGTAAACGGATAGGAAATGATACCTAACACAGAATTATCTATCAACTTTGACCACTAAATGATACCCAACAATCCTAAAATCTATTATAGCAAATATTAAAAAAAAAAAATCACTAAAATTTTAAAAAATATATTGCAACAAAGTTTACCTTTAGCAAGCTCGTCGCCTTTCATTAAATCTTCTAACGTATCCACAGTGATGTTCCTACTTGATGTACGAATCCAATCTTGTGTGCACACCAAAGCCTCAACAATGTTTGGCGCTAAAGAATTCCTATACGGGTCCAAAATGCGACCACTCGCGCTAAGGGCAGATTCGAAAGCAACGGTTGATACTTGGATGCACAAGATATCTAAAACAAAGTTAATAAAAAACATAAGTTATTACATTTATAGCAAAACTAAATTTAATAAAAAAACATAAGTTATTACCTTTCGCCATCCTTGATACGATTGGAAATCTTGGACTGTTTAACTTCCACCAATTAAGTATGTCTAAGTCTTCGTCATCCTCTAGCTCAAGACGTGGTTCTTTAAGATATTTGGTCAACTCGTCTTCACCCCCCGCTCAACTTATTTCTAACTGTAGCTTTATAAAAAAATTTAAGAAAGCATTGCCACGGCGACTTGAGCTAGTACTTTAACTTGACATTGATTTCGGTATGTCTCTTAATGTGTTTGTGCCATATTTTTCTTTGTACATGGCAAACAATAATCCCATATCAGTCTCAACCTTCTTAACCAATTTGGCACATAATTCTTGGTTGGTTAAAAACTCAATTGGCGTCTCATCAATTTCTTCATCGACCTCTATGGGTATAGAACCATTTTCTAGCAAATGTCTAAACCCATATCCAATTATTTCCGACTTCATTGTGGGATCTAAGATAACGGCAAAGTACATATAATGATTAATTTTTTTGTAATCACCCCAATATTTGTCATACTTTTTTCTCATATCTTGAATCATTTCCTTAAAAGAAGCATTTTCTTCCCACTCACGAAGATGCTTATCAATATAAAGTGCCTCTCCAAACCACAAATGAGCTACGGGACTTGATACGTTTGACACAAGCTCTGTTGTTTCCTTAAATATCTCCAAAAAAGCAACTACCTTCTTACAAACCTCAAAATCAGCCCGCTTAGGTATTTCCTCAAGGTCTCGAGCAAAACAAGAGTTACTAAAATCATAATAAAAAAAAGCTTCTTTTAACTCAATAGCGGTTTTCAACATATCATGTGTGGAATTCCATCTTGTAGGGCATTCGGCAATCAAAAACTTATTTGAACTACAAGACTTTTCAACACTTTCTTTAAACTTAGTAACTCTTTGGCTCGAATGTCTTATGTATTTCACGGCCAAGGCTATGGTATCTACTTCCTTTTTGTATGTTCTAAGACCATTTTTGACAACTAGGTTTAGAATATGAGCCATATATCTTATATGAAAATGTTTACCACCATCATACTTAGTTGGTAAATTTTCTATCAAGTATTCAAGAGCTTTGTCATTTGAAAGAATGTTATCAACCGTCATGGTCATAACATTCTTTATACCCCATCCGGTTATACATTCCAAAAGTGCCCTACCAATATCCACCCCTCTATGGCTATGAATTGGTCTAAAATTAATAATTCTTTTGTGCATTACCCAATCATCATCTATAAAGTGGGCGGTTAAAACCATAAAATTCATTCTTTTACAACTAGAAGTCCAAGTATCGGTGGTTAAATGAACTGTGGTGGCCTTATTGCTTAAGAAATTGAATAGGCTCTTCCTCTCGTCAAGATAAAACTTAGAAATATCCCTAGCAATAGTAAACCGATAGGGCATATTAAATCTAGGTTGCATGTTCATGGAATACTCAATGAATGCCGGGTGTTCTACAAACTTAAACGGAAGCTCAGCAAGAAAAATTAACTTAATCAACGACTGTTTAATCACTTTTTCATCATACTTCCAGGTTTCTAAAGTCCCAATGCTACTGCCACCCTCATCCTTCTCACCAATCTTTTTTTTAAATGCTAGTTTTTTCTGTTTCTTAATTTTCTCAACATCGGGGTTTATATCACAGTTTACATAATGATTATTCAAGTGTCGCGTACCATGTATAATGGAGTCGGCTTTGAAAACCGCATCACACCATTTGCAGCAGGCCATCTTAATCAAAACCCCATCTTCATCTGGTTCAAACTTTTGATCAAAGTATTTCCAACACTCAGAAGTCGTTTTCCTTGGTTTGGCTGGGGCTTTCCTTTTGCGTTTATTATCATCACAGTCAATCGTCTCAACGTCTATCGTTTGATCCTAAACAAACACATTAAAACAAAAAATTAGTAACACATATCTATTTTATAAAACCTTCAATCATATCTGGAGATGTTACTACCAAAACTGCATCATAAATGTGATGTTGTTGTACTTTATATGTATATACCAAAACTGCATCATAATTCATAAACGGATGCATAAATTTCCTATAAATATTGAGTTGACCTCTACATGCATAAATTTCCTACCAAAACTAACTAAACCAAAAAAGCAAACTAATTAAACTAATCGGTTGAGTTAGGTTTGGTCTCATGATTCACAGATTTAGTAAACACAAAACGTTCAAAGTGCTATAAGTAGAACAACTATACTTAAAACAAATACAGCTATAATTAAAACAAATACAACACTGAACACTTACTTCCATTGCATTGGTCTCATGATTCACAGATTCATTTGTAGCCGTAGGTACAGAAGATGAGATTGATTCATATGTGGTGTTTTTGAAATAAGATTGATCCATTCATAAGACAATCGGTGTGTTTTGTTGGGTGTGTTCTTCAGAAGATGAGAGTAACTGAGTGTCTGAGTGACTGAGTGAATGGAGGGGCGCGCTCTTTTTACAAAACCTAATAATTATTCGGGTTGGCGGGCTACATTCGGGCTTAAGTCGGTTCCCGTCCCGAACCGACCCAATACCGACATATACAATTTTGTGAAACCGAGTACCGACCCTAATCCTATCGGTTCGGTATCGGGCCTACTCGGGATCGGTCGGTTTTTCGGGTCTTTTCGGTTTTGGTCGGTTTTGCTCAGCTCTACCTGTACGGCACTAAGTGTACAGTGTTTACAGACCACAAAATCCTGCAACATATCCTAGACCAAAAAGAGTTGAACATGAGACAACGTAGGTGGCTAGAATTACTCAGTGATTACGACTGTGAAATTCGTTATCACCCGGGAAAAGCCAACGTTGTGGCAGATGCTCTTAGCCGGAAAGAACGACTCAAACCCTTGAGAGTTAGATCACTAGGAATGATGATCAGTTATCCTCTCCCATCAAAAATCCTCACTGCTCAAATTAAGGCACTCAAAGAAGAAAATAGACCAAGTGAAAAACTTTATGGTATGCCAGAAAACGCAAACGACTTTGTAAAGTGATCAGATGGAGTACTGTGCTTCAACGATAGAAGCTGGGTACCACTCTACGGTGGGATACGAGAGTTAATTATGCACGAATCGCATAAGTCCAAATACTCTATTCATCCCGGAGCTGATAAGATGTACCTTGATCTTAAGAAACTATATTGGTGGCCTAACATGAAGGCGGATATTGCACTATATGTCAGTAAATGCTTAACTTGTTCTAAAGTTAAGGCAGAACACCAGAGACCGTCCGGATTACTAGTGCAACCTGAACTCCCTGTATGGAAATGGGAACGAATCACTATGGACTTCATAACCAAACTACCAAGAACATCCAGTGGATACGACACGATTTGGGTGATTGTTGACAGACTCACCAAATCTGCACATTTCCTTCCCATAAAAGAAACTGACAGCATGGATCAACTCGCTCGTTTATACCTGAAAGAGGTAGTCTCCAGACATGGAGTACCAATTTTGATCATCTTCGATCGCGACAGTCGTTTCACTTCAAACTTTTGGCAGTCACTCCAGAAAGCTTTGGGAACTAAACTCGACATTAGTACAGCCTATTATCCCCAAACTGACGGCCAAAGCGAAAGAACCATTCAAAGCTTGGAGGATATGCTCCGAGCTTGCGTTATAGACTTCGGCAAGAAATGGGACGGACATTTGCCCCTAGTCGAATTCTCGTACAACAACAGCTATCACACTAGTATAAAAGCTGCACCATTCGAGGCACTCTATGGACGTAAGTGCCGATCACCCATTTGTTGGACAGAAGTGGGAGACAGTCAACTCACAGGTCCCAAACTCATTCATGAAACAACCGAAAAGATTGTGCAAATTCGTAACCAGATGCAAGCTGCACAAGACAGACAAAAGAGCTATGCTGACAAGAGACGTAAACCTCCTGAGTTCCAAGTAGGGGACAAATTTATGTTAAAGGTTTCGCCATGGAAAGGCGTGATACGTTTTGGCAAACGTGGAAAACTAAATCCTCGTTACATTGGACCTTTCAAAATTCTAAAAAGAATTGGACCGGTAGCGTACCGACTTCAGCTACCGCAAGAACTAAACAACGTACATGATGTCTTTCTTGTATGCAATCTAAAGAAATGCTTGTCCGAGGATACTCTTACTATTCATCTCGAAGAAATCGAAATTGACAATCGACTACACTTTTTTGAAAAACCTGTTGAAATCATGGATCGAGAGGTCAAGAAATTGAAACATAGTCAAATACCAATTGTCAAGGTTCGCTGGGATTCCCGAAGAGGCCCTGAATTCACTTGGGAACGTGAAGATGAATTCAAGACCAAATATCCCCATTTTTAGTATCTCCACCTGATAACCTGAGTTGAATGTTGGGACGACATTCAGATAAGGTTGGGAGACTGTAACAAATGGTAATTTTCCATTTTAATAATAATGATTAATTATCAGAAAATGCGCATTATTTATTTTCTGACACTTGTTAATGAGAGGTTATCTCATTTAATTATTTTATCACTCTACGATAACTTAAACACATTGATACATGATTACAATACCATGGAACGAGCTCACACACGGACCACCTAAAATCAATATATCTTATAAACAACCAAACGGACCATTACACTATTCCTGGCCCAACTATTTGGCCTGTTACTATTCATGGTCCAATCCAAATTTCATTTTCTTTTATTTCACTCGATATAGAACACCCAAGCGTTGCCTCGATTTCTTGCAAATTCGACACATAACATGTGAATCTTTTTACACAACTCGATTCTCCATACTACAAGTAAACAGGATCAACAAACCTCATGACATGATTCGAACGTTTGGTCATAAAACGGGACGCGAAGTAGAACACAACTGAGACCTACACAAGTTCAACCAATAATGGTTCATTTTTAATAAACTCGATCAAACTCAAATTGTACCTATGCACTTTATGTTTTCTAGTCGATTATGAGTTAATAAGATTATTTCTCACCACTTTCTAGCTTTTGGTCACGTTACAAATTGTTTTGGACACTTTAAAAAGACATACGATACATATATATACATACTTTGATCATAACCGAACCCAAGAGCAAACCCTCCCCTTAAGCTCCATTGTACTCAATTGAAACTCCATCTTATCTTCAAGAATATCTCTCAAATCTCTGCTAGGGGAATATATTCCCACAACTTGCTCAATATTTAATAATAAAAATCATATATGCATGTATATATACACTCGACATAGACATACATGTCCTCATTCACACTTAGACCCTTTCAAACATATTCTCCCTAGCTTCTACCCATTGCCGAGACCTTCAAGGAACCAGAAGAAATTTCTAAATCCATTCAAGCCATATTCAATCATATACTCTTCATACGAACCCTTTTTGTGATCGTACTACAAGAGAAGTGCACCACCTTCGAGTTCTAAGCCATTTTAAATGTGTAACAAACCACCTAAAGTGTTGTAATTTGACTCTCATTCATTTCCTACTCATATATATCGATTTCAATACCTCATGCATCATATTTCATTTTATTCGATCGTGCATTTACTTTTATACATTTATACGTTTTTCTTTTATTTATCTTTCGTACATAATCATTGACCTACTTCATGAATGGCTAGATATACGATACACACCTCTATTCGACACTTACATTACTGTTTTATTGCTTATCGAACTTACTTTTGATCATTCATTACATCGCATAATTTATATATGTCATTTATGTATTTTCGAACATGTATTAATCAAATAAGAATCGACCAAATATAATCGAATCTATACATGTACCATATTGTTTTTATTGTTTGACCTATTTCTTTACAAGATCATCTAACAAATTGATGTTATGAGTTTCCCCTAATAAGCTCATATAAGCTATTTTTAAGACCCAAACTTATCGCTAATTGAACCTACTAAAAATCCTTTATAATTTCCGATTGGGCTTAAATTCAAATAACAGGCCCAATAAGCTATAGCGATTAAGCTATGGTATAAGCAGTGTGAACGTGTTTTTAAGTCCACTTAATAACCCCAAGAATAAGCCTAAAACCCTTTTAAACCCAACGGATCGAGAAATGTTATTGGGCTTTGGTTTAGTTCGTTAGAAGCCCAATAAGTGGAAAATAAGTTATTTTTGAGAATAAGCAGTTCATATTGACTTTAATAAGCATTATAAAAATGTTACAACTTTCGGAAATTCAATTACATCTTTTTTGTGAAATTTGGACTTGTTTTGCAAACATATTTTACTATTCGGGTTAATTTTGTACATTTCGTATAAATATGTTCCAAATTGTAAATCTCATTACTTAAGGGTGGAAAATGATAAACAGTAAACAGGAAACATAATATGTCAATTTGGAAACTTTTTGGACTAAATGTGTAACATGTAACTAACGGAGGACTAACGGTGCAAAACCTACGCTGTTAGGGTAGAAAGTGTAAATTCTATGAAAATACAAGGACTGAACAGTAACATTATTCATATTCATTTCTATTTCATGTTTTACTCATTTCATATGCATTTTGTCATTCATTTCAGTATATTTATTTTTCGTTACGATTATATTTATATAACGAACTTTTAACGAATAACTTAACGTATTAATTCAACGACTTTTGAGGAAACGATAATTGTGAAATCAAAAACATAAAAAAAAGATAATATTATTTTTGAACTTTAAGCATTTTAAGCATATCAAACATATTCATCACAAACCAAATCGTCATCCGTTACACATTTTCACACCCATTATTTGTGTTGAGCCAAAACTGTAAAAATCTCCGACTTCATTATTAATTCAGGTCATGTGTTTGATCCGTTCCCATAACTTACTTGATTTCATATTTCACCTTGCCAGTATTACTCAAGGTGAGTCATAGCCCCACTATTACTTTATTATTCTTTTTTTTTTTAAACTACTTGGGGTGAGAAACATGCTTACTTTTCAGGACTATTTAAACAATGCTTTTGTTTGACAAAACTATTATCTGCTGTCCTAAGTACTATATTCATTGCCCCGATTTATGTACCGTTAATTCCTGCTGGAAGCACGAATGTTATAAATAGATCTATTGAGGGTGACACCTCCATCCGTGTTGAGGATACTACAGTCCAGATAGGACAAACGGATGTATACCATGTCGAATTACAAGTGACTAGAGATAGATCACTTGCCGGCTGTATTTTACATGTGCACTTTGCATGCACAATGTCGTAGCTTCGGTAGCATGAGACTTAGAGAAGAGTAATAGCACTTTAGTAACATTTCGCGCTTTGAAATGTTGACTCATGAAACTTACTAGTCCAACTTTACTTATTATGTAAACCTATGAACTCACCAGCTTTTAACTGACTTTTAGCATGTTTTTCTCAGGTGTTTAATTGACTGATATATGATGATGCAAGGCAGTGCGTGGCAGGGGCATAGGCACACTTTTGGAGTATACTCATAACACTCATGACCAGGGTTTTTGTACTATGGGACAACTAATAACAATATTGGGCCTTTTTTTCCGCATTTAAATTATGTAAAACTGATGTTTTATTTAATAAAGCATTTAAAACGAATTTGATAAATTCGTTCTCTATTACTTAAGTTACGATACAATTAAGTAGCACCCCAGATGTTATTTCCGTTGTGATCAGATTTGGGGGTGTTACAGATTGGCATTAGAGCTACGGTTATAGAGAACTAGGTACACATAAAACCTAGACTATAACCGCTTTTTACAAAAAGTCACTCTATGACCGCCAGTGCCAGCCTGCCTTACTTGCTACTCTACTTATTTATTTCAACAAGTTTAGCACATACTACGTGCTACTTTGATGAACACATACTTCGTGTTAAATGCTTGGCACATACTACGTGCTACTTTGATGAACACATACTTCGTGTTAAATGATTGGCACATACTACGTGCTACTTTGATGAACACATACTTCGTGTTAAAATGCCTAGCATATACTACGTGCTACTTTGATAAACACACACTTCGTGTTAAATGCCTAGCATATACAACGTACTACTTGAGGACACATACTTCGTGTTAACTGTATACATATACATATGTATTTATATTATGGCTAATACTTTCTAGCCTTACACTAAAGATTTTAAGTATTTTCTATATACTTATGCACATATAACATCTTTGTCACAGACCATGTCTTCTAAATCATTTGATACCACTGAAACTATTCTCCGTACTACTCGTACGACACCTACCTTTCGGATCACTCCAGATGCTGAAGATCCCTATGTGCAAGTGTCACAACCGCAACCTAATACGGAACTTACCCTAAACACATCATCACCTACTCACTCACCTCCACTTAGGAGAGCTACTAAGTCTTATTCAGATGAAGGATTTAATGGTTGTCCGACAACATTCGAAATTGGGCAGAGTCCGAGGGGAACGCACCAAGAGATAAATTGGAAAGATGTTGAGTCAAACTATGCACTATCTAACGTTCCATACTCCCCAATGCCAGACATCCCAGATGACGTATCTTCACTTAATCCCCCTGACTATACTATAAGTACTCGTAATTCAATATGGATCCTTCTTCATCAGCAAGCCAACACACTAGACGCCCACACTGATCAGCTGGAAAGGCTACAACCAACACGTTTCGAATGGTATAATCGAAACCTTGACACTATGTTTAAAAGAGCTGATGCTGAGAGGCGAGAAGTGTTTGACTTAGGGATGAAGGTTGATAAAATACAGGACACTTATAACTATGAGCTTAGAAACTTGGATTCCAGAGTCCGCTGTTTGAGTAGAGACCATAGTCAGGTACATGGTAGGATAGAAGGCGTTGAAAGGACCCTATGGTTAGCCAGAGACACGGCAAGGAACCAGGATCAGAAGATTTCATCCCTAGAAGCCATGTTAGCTACTCAGATGAGGATGTGCCAGGAATTCCAGAGATGCTTCGCAAACATGGAAGCTGCACAACTGGAGCTTGAGGCAGAAGTTAGACGTTTACGTCGAGGACGTAAATAATCTTAGATTATTATGTATCGTTTCTGTACGCACTAAACCGAGTAATCTTCGGTTAGTGTCTAATGTATTTTCCAATAAAGCTTGTAATTTTCACATCTTGTAACCGAATTTTAATCTAAAACAAGCTCATTTTGTTATATCTCTCTGTTGTGATTTAATCTTTTCTGTCATACTCTACTGTAATGTTGCTCATTCATGTGATGACTTTTCATACTCTTATGCAAAATCTCATCATTGGTTGCTTTCTTTTGTAGACAAATGGCTCCACGCAAATCAAACCGTACTCGCAACACAACTAATGCCACTCCCCCTCCTAATGTAGTCAACTAGCCAACTTTGGCACAACTTGGGTCACAGCAGGTGGCAGAAGCCATGGCCGCTGCTGCCAACGTGGGATCAAGCACAAACACAGGTGACAGAGCCACGAGACCCACTAATGTCAGTCGGGCCTGCACATACAAAGAATTTCGTGCTTGTGATCCAGGAAGTTTTAGAGGAACTGAGGGAGCTGTCAGCTTAGCAAGATGGCTAGAAAAGTTGAAAACTGTGTTTCGCATCTGCAATTGCGAAGAAGATTCCAAAGTTAAGTATGCCTCGTATACTTTGACAGGCAGTGCTTTAACTTGGTGGAACTCTTACATGAAGTCATCAGGAATGGATATTGCTTACGCTATGGCGTGGGAGCAATTCAAAACTTTAATGCTCCAGAAATATTGCCCTCGCACTGAGGTCAAGAAAATGGAAGCAGAATTTTGGAACTTGAAGGTTCAAGGCACCAACATTGTGGTGTACACACAACGTTTCCAAGAATTAGCATTACTGTGTCCCGAATTGGTTGCTACTGAATCACGAATGATAGAGCGTTACATCGGAGAATTGCCTATGAACATTAGAGGAAACATATTAGCTGCTAATCCCAATGACTTGCGTAACACGATCTCCATCTCTCACAACTTAATGGATCAGGTGATCCAGGATATGGCAGAAAAAGGCGGAGATAACAAAAGAAAATGGGAGGACAACTCAAGAGCCAACCATCAACAAAACAAACGACAGGAAGTCGCTAAAGTTTATTCTGCTGGGCCCAGTGACCAGAGGGCCTATGCTGGAAAAGCTCCTCTTTGTAACCGTTGTAAACTCCACCACAACGGACTGTGCTCCGTGAAATGTGGAAATTGTCAAAAGATCGGTCATATGACCAGAAATTGCAGAGCACCCATTCTTGCTACTGCTCAAAGGGCACCATTGACTAATAAAAGAACTCCTAACTTCAAGGACAAATCCTCCCTTACCTGCTTTGGGTGTGGGGAAAAAGGGCACTTCAAGACTGAGTGCAGGAAACAGAGAAACTAGGGTAATAATGGAAATCAAGCCGCTGGAGGAAACCAGGGTTATGCAGGGAATGCCCGAGGAAGAGTGTATGTGGTTGGAGGAAGAGAAGCACCGGAGGACCCGAACGTTGTTACGGGTACGTTTCTTCTAAACAACCGCCATGCATCTATTTTATTTGATACCGGGGCAGATAAGAGTTTCATATCAAACACATTTAGTCAGTTGCTAGATATCATCCCTACAGCTTTAGGTATCTGTTATGACGTAGAATTAGCTAATGGTAACGTGGAAAGAGTAGAAACTATAATCCGAGGTTGTACACTAAACCTGTTAAACCATCCGTTCAACATAGACCTTATGCCAGTAGGACTGGGCAGTTTTGACGTTATTATTGGAATGGACTGGTTATATAAACATCATGCAGTGATCATCTGTGACGAGAAGACTGTTCGAATACCGTACGGCAATGAAGTATTGGAAGTTTTAGGAGATAGAAGCAACCGTAGGAATACAACTCGATTTAACATCATATCGTGAACCAAACATCAGAAGTACATTGAGGACGAATGTCTCCTCTGTGTAGCACAAGTTGAGAAGATAAAGAAGGAATCTAAAGAAAACCGCCTAGAAGACATGCCAGTCATACGTGACTTTCCTGAAGTCTTTCCCGAGGATTTGCCTGGACTTCCACCAGTCAGGCAACTAGAGTTTCAAATTGACTTAGGACCAGGTGATGCACCCGTAGCGCGAGCACCGTACTGATTAGCTCCTTCAGAGATGAAATAATTATCAGAACGACTACAAGAACTCTCAGAAAAAGGTTTCATCAGGCCTAGTTCCTCACCGTGGGCAGCCCCTGTTCTATTCGTAAAGAAGAAAGACGGATCAATCCGGATGTGCATCGACTACAGAGAACTGAACAAGCTAACAGTGAAGAACCGATACCCACTTCCTAGAATCGACGACCTATTCGATCAACTACAAGGTTCCAGCGTACATTCAAAGATCGACCTTCGATCTGGATTAAATCAACTTCTAGTTCGAGAAGAAGACATCCCAAAAATAGCCTTTAGAACCCGTTACGGACACTACGAATTCCAAGTTATGCCATTTGGTTTGACAAACGCACCAGCAGTATTCATGGATCTTATGAACAGGGTTTGTAAACCATATTTGGATAAGTTTGTGATTATGTTCATAGACGATATCCTGATCTATTCCAAGAACAAGGAGGAAAATGAAAAACATCTCAAGATGATTCTGGAGTTGCTTAAGAAGGAGGAATTGTATGCAAAATTCTCAAAATGTGATTTCTGGATCTCCACAATACAATTTCCCAGTCACGTTATTGACAGCCAAGGTATTCATGTGGACCCTGCAAAGATTGAGTCAATTAAGGATTGGGCAACACCAACAATGCTGACTGAAATACGCTAACTCTTAGAACTTGCCGGTTATTACAGGAGATTCATTGAAGGATTCTCCAAGATAGCCAAACCATTAACCACTCTAACTCAGAAAAACATAAAGTACGTCTGGGGAAAAGTCGAAGAAGAGGCATTCCAAACGCTCAAAGAAAAGCTGTGTAGTGCACCCATATTGGCCTTACCTAAAGGAAATGATGACTTTGTCGTATACTGCGACGCTTCGCACAAAGGTTTAGGTGCTGTATTGATGCAGAGACAAAAAGTGATTGCATATGGATCACGACAACTCAAGACACATGAAAATAATTACACAACCCATGATTTAGAACTGGGAGCAGTTTTATTCGCTCTTAGGATATGGCGACATTACCTGTACGTAGGGCTGAGCATCGGGCCTAAAACCGACCCGTCCCGACCTAGCCCGAAACCGAGAAGCACGAAAATTCTATACCGAAACTGAACCGAATTGTACTCGGGTCGGTTCGGTTATTATCGGTTTAATCGGGTCGGTATTCGGGACAGTGGGCCAAAAACCGAAAATGCTAATATTACAAGGCCAGTTTTTTCCCAGCCAATTACAAGCCTAGTTTCACAAGTTCTAAATACAGTAGCATTACAAGAATACAAGTTCCATGCCAAATACAATAGCTTAAATGGAAATACAGTAGAGCATCATGCTGCAACATTCTTCTCTTTTCCATGATTGAGTTCTCCCTTTTGTTTGTCTAACCCCTCTTGAATTTCTAGTAAAAACATAACAATCTATTATCATTAAACTATTAAAGTAAAGTATGACAACAAACAATGATATACACTAACTATACCAAAGTTACTGGTTTTGGATCAGCATAACAAACAGTTCTAATCACATTAAGTCATTAAGGGGGTGTTTGGATGAGCATTTGATACTACCAAAGTTACTGGTTTTGACCCGTTATATACCCAACCCATCTGGCCAACTGATTTTCTCACTTTTCAAACTATACTCCAACAGAATTTGCTTCATCATACGTGCTCAGGATATACTAAACTAACAGCAAGTAAACACAGAACATGATATTGCAACAATATTTTTGATTGTCTATAATACTTAATCTGGTTTTATAGTATAACGCATATAATCCAAACTCCTAGACGACTACCCATTACATTCCCCTATATCAGCAGTATCATACAACCGCCCATTATTTTCAAGACCTTATAGCAGATACCATTTTCATTATAGCCAAGCATATTAGACCCCAATGACAGCATGGGAATTGAGTTGCCGACCCTAAATGGACCATGTATTGGTGTCCTCTAATTAAATTTGACCCACTCAAACCCCAAATAAACATTTCCCAATACCCAAATTCATATATACCAGCATTCAAACAAAATAACCGGCTTCCTCAAGATCTCATGTTCTTGCACCAGCCATCTTTTCTCAGCTGTAAAACACAATAGCAAAATCATTCATAAATGAACACTCCAAAATGGGTACTGCTCCACACAATGAAAGGAAACATGCTGCAATTGCCGTCTTGCAGCATAGTTAGAAGTTAGAGCTTAGAACCAGGGTATGCACACAATGAAAGGAAACATCCTGCAATTGCCGTCTATGCTAAAATCTGTTTCGTTTAATCTTATACAGCATACATATTCTATCTATTACACTATGCACAAACAATATCATAGAAACTTATTTCCGACTTTATAAGTCCTAAAATCATCTCATAACTGATAGTAACTGTCATTAAGAGACTCAACAATCCTAAAATCTATTGCAGCAAGTAAACGGATAGGAAATGATACCCAACACTGAATTATCTATCAACTTTGACCACTAAATGATACCCAACAATCCTAAAATCTATTGCAGCAAATATTAAAAAAATCACTAAAATTTTAAAAAATATATTGCAACAAAGTTTACCTTTAGCAAGCTAGTCGTCTTTCATTAAATCTTCTAACGTATCCACAGTGATGTTCCTACTTGATGTACGAATCCAATCTTGTGTGCACACCAAAGCCTCAACAATGTTTGGCGCTAAAGAATTCCTATACGGGTCCAAAATGCGACCACCCACGCTAAAGGCAGATTCGGAAGCAACGGTTGATACTTGGATGCACAAGATATCTAAAACAAAGTTAATAAAAAACATAAGTTATTACATTTACAGCAAAACTAAATTTAATAAAAAAACATAAGTTATTACCTTTCGCCATCCTTGATACGATTGGAAATCTTGGACTGTTTAACTTCCACCAATTAAGTATGTCGAAGTCTTCGTCATCCTCTAGCTCAAGACGCGGTTCTTTAAGATATTTGGTCAACTCGTCTTCACCCCCGCTCAACTTATTTCCAACTGTATCTTTATAAAAAATTTAAGAAAGCATTGCCACGACGACGACTTGAGCTAGTACTTTTACTTGACATTGATTTTGGTATGTCGCTTGATGTGTTTGTGCCATATTTTTCTTTGTACATGGCAAGCAATAATCCCATATCAGTCTCAACCTTCTTAACCAATTTGGCACATAATTCTTGGTTGGTTAAAAACTCAATTGGCGTCTCATCAATTTCTTCATCGACCTCTATGGGTATAGAACCATTTTCTAGAAAATGTCTAAACCCATATCCAATTATTTCCGACTTCATTGTGGGATCTAAGATAACGGAAAAGTACATATAATGATTGATTTTTTAGTAATCACCCCAATATTTGTCATACTTTTTTCTCATATCTTGAATCATTTCCTTAAAAGAAGCATTTTCTTCCCACTTACGAAGATGCTTGTCAATATCAAGTAACTCTCCAAACCACAAATGAGCTACGGGACTTGATACGTTTGACACAAGCTCTGTTGTTTCCTTAAATATCTCCAAAAAAGCAACTACCTTCTTACAAACCTCAAAATCAGCCCGCTTAGGTATTTCCTCAAGGTCTCGAACAAAACAAGAGTTACTAAAATCATAATAAAAAAAAAGTTTCTTTTAACTGAATAGCGTTTTTTAATATATCATGTGTGGAATTCCATCTTGTAGGGCATTCAGCAATCAAAAACTTATTTTAACTACAAGACTTTTCAACACTTTCTTTAAACTTAGTAACTCTTTGGCTCGAATGTCTTATGTATTTCACGGCCAAGGCTATGGTATCTACTTTCTTTTTCTATGTTTTAAGACCATCTTTGACAACTAGGTTTAAAATATGAGCCATACATCTTATGTGAAAATGTTTACCACCATCATACTTAGTTGGTAAATTTTCTATCAAGTATTCAAGAGCTTTGTCATTTGAAGCAATGTTATCAACCGTCATGGTCATAACATTCTTTATACCCCATCCGGTTATACATTCCAAAAGTGCCCTACCAATATCCACCCCTCTATGGCTATGAATTGGTCTAAAATTAATAATTCTTTTGTGCATTACCCAATCATCATCTATAAAGTCGGCGGTTAAAACCATAAAGTTTATTCTTTTACAACTAGAAGTCTACGTATCGGTGGTTAAATGAACTGTGGTGGCCTTGTTTCTTAAGAAATTGAATAGGCTCTTCCTCTCGTTAAGATAAAACTTAGAAATATCCCTAGCAATAGTAAACGAGAGGGCATATTAAATCTAGGTTGCATGTTCGTGGAATACTCAATGAATGCCGGGTGTTCTACAAACTTAAACGGAAGCTCAGCAAGAACAATTAACTTAATCAACGACTGTTTAATCACTTTTTCATCATACTTCCAGGTTTCTAAAGTCCCAATGCTACTGCCACCCTCATCCTTCTCACCAATCTTTTTTTTAAATGCTAGTTTTTTCTGTTTCTTAATTTTCTCAACATCGGGGTTTTTATCATAGTTTACATAATGATTATTCAATTGTCGCGTACCATGTTTAATGGAGTCGGCTTTGAAAACCGCATCACACCATTTGCAATAGGCCATCTTAATCAAAACCCCATCTTCATCTGGTTCAAACTTTTGATCAAAGTATTTCCAACACTCAGAAGTCGCTTTCCTTGGTTTGGCTGGGGCTTTCCTTTTGCGTTTATTATCATCACAGTCAATCGTCTCAACGTCTATCGTCTGATCCTAAACAAACACATTAAAACAAAAAATTAGTAACACATATCTATTTTATAAAACCTTCAATCATATCTGGAGATGTTACTACCAAAACTGCATCATAAATGTGATGTTGTTGTACTTTAAATGTATATACCAAAACTGCATCATGATTCATAAATGGATGCATAAATTTCGTATCAATATTGAGTTGACCTCCACTTGCATAAATTTCCTACCAAAACTAACTAAATCAAAAAAGCAAACTAATTAAACTAATCGGTTTGGTTTGGTCTCATGATTCTCAGATTCAGTAAACATAAAACGTTCAAAGTGCTATAAGTAGAACAACTATAATTAAAACAAATACAAATATAATTAAAACAAAGACAACACTGAACACTTACTTCCATTGCATTGGTCTCATGATTCACATATTCATTTGTAGCCGTAGGTACAGAAGATGAGATTGATTCATATGTGCTGTTTTTGAAATAAGATTGATCCATTCATAAGACAATCGGTGTGTTTTGTTGGGTGTGTTCTTCAGAAGATGAGAGTGACTGAGTGTCTGAGTGACTGAGTGAATGGAGGGGCGCGCTCTTTTTACAAAACCTATTAATTATTCGGGTTGGCGGGCTACATTCGGGCTTAAGTCAGTTCCCGTCCCTAACCGACCCGATACCGACATATACTATTTTGTGAAACCGAGTACCGACCCGAATCCTATCGGTTCGGTATCGGGCCTACTCGGGATCGGTCGATTTTTTGGGTCTTTTCAGTTTCGGTCTGTTTTGCTCAGCCCTACCTGTACGGCACTAAGTGTACAGTGTTTACGGACCACAAAAGCCTGCAACATATCCTAGACCAAAAAGAGTTGAACATGAGACAACGTAGGTGGCTAGAATTACTCAGTGATTACGACTGTGAAATTCGTTATCACCCAGGAAAAGCCAATGTTGTGGCAGATGCTCTTAGCCGGAAAGAACGACTCAAACCCTTGAGAGTCAGATCACTAGAAATGACGATCAGTTCACCTCTCCCATCAAAAATCCTCACTGCTCAAATTGAGGCACTCAAAGAAGAAAATAGACCAAGTGAAAAACTTTACGGTATGCCAGAAAACGCAAACGGCTTTGTAAAGCGATCAGACGGAGTACTGTGCTTCAACAATAGAAGCTGGGTACCACTCTATGGTGGGATACGAGAGTTAATTATGCACGAATCGCATAAGTCCAAATACTCTATTCATCCCGGAGCTGATAAGATGTACCTTGATCTTAAGAAACTATATTGGTGGCCTAACATGAAGGCGGATATTGCACTATATGTCAGTAAATGCTTAACTTGTTCTAAAGTTAAGGCAGAACACCAGAGACCATCCGGATTACTAGTGCAACCTGAACTCCCTGTATGGAAATGGGAACGAATCACTATGGACTTCATAACCAAACTACCAAGAACATCCAGTGGATACGACATGATTTGGGTAATTGTTGACAGACTCACCAAATCTACACATTTCCTTCCCATAAAAGAAACTGACAGCACGGATCAACTCACTCGTTTATACCTGAAAGTGGTAGTCTCCAGACATGGAGTACCAATTTTGATCATCTTCGATCGCGACAGTCGTTTCACTTCAAACTTTTGGCAGTCACTCCAGAAAGCTTTGGGAACTAAACTCGACATAAGTACAACCTATCATGCCCAAACTGACGGCCAAAGCGAAAGAACCTGTGAAAATGTAGAGGGGGGTGAATACGTTCCTGTTTTAAAATCTTAAAACTTGTTGTATCAAATTTCCAATTTAGCTTGTTCTAATATGAAAGATGCCAATTGTAGTTTATGACTAGTATATACTAAACAAGTTGTCACACAAGTATAATCACTAAGTCACAATACAAGCAATCATATAATGCAAACATAAAAGTAAAGCTGTAAGTAAAAGAAAGCGCAAACCGAACACGATGATTTATAGTGGTTCGGTCACGGAGCTCCTCTCCGTCCTACTCCACTCCCTGAGTACCCAACTTGAGAGTTACTTCACTAGATCAACAAGCTCCCTTCTCGGCGGAGAAAAACCTTACAATCGTCACTTATACTTTTTTCGGTACAAAGCTAAATACCGGGTTCTAGTTCGAGGTAGTACCAACCTGATGTCGCTCATACCATTTTCGACACTAAGCTAGATGTCGAGTTCTTTTACAAGGGTACAACCACTCCCGCTATGTTTTATGGCCCAACATAAAAACCTTGTGTTTTATGGCATAAACACATAAACCATCTAATCTAGTTTGGTGTTTAGATTGTGATGATGCTATGATGTTTACAATGATGATTCATGACATAAATGTCCACTGGATATGAATGGCTAATCTAAATGAACTTCCATTGATAGTAAGCCTTCAATGGATGAAGATCACAAGCTCCCTAAACTTGTTGTGATAGATCTTCATATATGTATGTATGTGAAATCTACATGAACTTCTTGAATAAGAAGTCTTCAAACATTGAGGATGACAAGTGCCCTTGAATCTTCATATGTTGGTATGCTTTGGTGGATGATGACTTCAAGATCTCCAAGCCTTTTGATAGATCAGGAGGTATGCTATGCTTATGATGGATGATGAATCATGATCTCTGATCTTGCTTCACAGGATCATTTCAGAGTATGCTTACAACATAATGAAAGTTAGTAACATTATGATCATGATGATAAGGGAGATTAATGTGTGTTACTACATGGTTAACTAATGATCTAAGTGTATGCAAAGGGTAGAGAGAATGTATGTTCAAGTGGTGAGTCAATGGGTAAACAATGGGCTACTATTTATAGGCAAACTGTAAAACCAATCCACGGATTTGGCGGAACCAAATCCAGGGGTCCATCCCTTAGGGGTTTTGGTTCCGCCAGAGCCTGACAACATATCTTTCAAAATCTTTCCCAAATCTTGCCAAGATATTATCAAATCTAATTCTTTGCTTGAAGATCTTTCCATTATATTCTCTAAATCTTCAAGATATCCTAAGGATATTACTATGATGTATGCAATGATGTCATGTACATATTTCTATTTTAAGAATTAAAATGTAAATTATGTAAATGTAAATGTATGTAACATGTATGTACCATTTATAAGTAACATGTATATACTTATGCTACTAAAGATGTTAAACTACTTATGCTACTATGTCATTAACATCATTTTCATAAGTAACCACATTTGTCTTAGTTTTACGCCTAAAGTGTACTTATCCTATTAAACTTAAGAAACATGTTGTACAAGTTAAAGTACTTGTATATGCAAAATGTAAAATGAGGTTCTAAGTAGAATGGTTAATCTTTTTAAAATACTTAATGACCTAACCATATTTTAAACATTCTAAATGGTTTGTTAAAGGGTTTGATCATAATGCCACATAACAAACATGTACGAACCTGTGTTGTACCATACGAGGACTTGAGAAGTCGAGAGGTGTTGAATGTATGTTGAGACAAAATAAGATTACAAGTAACTTGTACATTTTACGTTATGTATCAAGTTACATGTTTGTCATCAATCAAAACAAACGAGACTGTATAGATTAAATATCGTAATATTTGTACTAACAATCTCCCCCTTTTTGATGATGACAAAATATGTAAACGTGATAGAAAGTAAAATATAAAAAGTTACTTGTGTCCGTACTACCTTTTACATTACCTTATCCGTTTACACTCTTCTCAACTCTTCTCCCCTATTACTTTCTCCGTTTACACCCTTCTCCCCCTTTTGTCGAAACAAAAAGGGTATGTCCTTAGAGTTAACTTCATTTCTCCCTGAAATGGCGAGCTTGCAACATCCCTAGTGAAGTTAAGCTGTCTACTCCAATCTCCTATGGTTGTTGCGTCCCCTAGGTTGTTAGCGGATCCATGGATCAAATTAAGATTCTTAACCTACATCAAGGTTAGTGTTGTGCAACAAAACAAAAAAATATATGAGAAATGCATGATGAATGAAATGCACATAGCAAACGCTACATGTGTGTAGGCTATGTTGGACTATCTCCTCCTTTTTATCGAAACACAAAGGTGTGTTGAAGAATGAGAATTAGTATGAATGCGAGCATGCTCCCCCTTGGACAATACTCCCCCTAGTTGGAGTGCCAAGTATATGATGTATGAAATAAGAAAGCTACAAAAACAAAGGTTAGTGCATGATTAGCTCCCCCTTGATCAATACTCCCCGTTGCTAGGGTACCAACGTATATGATGCAAGGATGAAGAATCCTACAAAATAAAGGTTAGTGTAAAACAATATTTGCCCTTGGACGAGTATGTGATATACAACAATTCGTGTATATGATGCATTCTATAAATGTTTGACGGAAGCTCCCCCTTGCTCTAGGGCGTCAAGATGAACCTGCAAATCAAAATATTAGTATAATAGAAGCTATGTCTTAAGAAATATATGTCATATACGACCAAGTGTATAGACGATGCAATATGAGTGCTTGATAGATATTCCTCCTGGTTTGAGGACGTCAAGAAGCACCTACAATAAAAGAAGGAAAATAATCGATGCAAAATTCATCCTTAGATGAGTATGCTATATACGAACAAGCGTATATGATGAACCTACAACGAAAAGATTAGTGCAATATATTTCATCTTTTTGACAAAAAAAAATGAGATGTATATGATGCAATATATCAATGATATAATCACAAGCAACTCAAGATGAAAAACTATTATTATTTAGTAAACCATGTTATAAGGTGTAATCTTCTAATAAGAATTACAATCACAAGAATATAATATGATAAAATCCTACAAAATAATGCCTATGAGGAGAATATGAAGTGGAGTTAAAGTGAGTGGTGCTAGTGTTGGTGTTGGTTTACTAGTAAGTTTTTCGCTAATCCATGGGTTTGATGATTAGTGAAAGAGGTGATGAAAGGTGGTGGTTATAATGAATGCAATGAATTCAGAAACTCTACTTTATAGCAAATGCTATAAGATTATTGAAGACGGTTAAGGTTATGACATTATCATCTACCAAAGATCATGCCATAATATATGCTTGAATGGAGTTAAGATGAAGTGAAGACAATGATCACTTAGGAATAAAAATTCCATATGCAAAAACTAGAAAAGCTAGATACCTATATGAGGATGAGAATGACATCATATGATGGGAGAGTGTTGGTTGGACCAACGTGTTGCGAATGATGGTTTTGACGTATCTTTTGTACTGACAATAACATGCTTGATATGTATCAGGAATGAAAGGGATGAGATCCTATGATTGTTTTCTAGACAATGAAGTTGTGAGATTAAGATCAAAAAGAAAATCCTAGACTTGTTGGTTGTGAGAGGGTTGTTTGGTTTAAATGGGTTAAAAACTGAACCAGGTACCCGCGGATTGGGCGGAACCAAATTTTTGGTTCCGTCCGTCTTATCGAAGGGTACCGTGGGACCAGAATTGGTTTGGTCACGTTTTGTCATTTTTGATCAAACGAAGGTTCAAGCTAAGGTCTAATTACTTATAACTACGGATTTGGTTTCACTAAATCTAGTCAAAGTCTAAGGAGACTTAATGGTTCATGTTTAAGAGGTTTGTCAAATACATTATGTGTTTTTACTTGACGAGGTATTGGTGCAAAACTGTGGTGTTGAGTTAAGAAGGTTTGAAACACTTGTGATTTTGTGAGCTGATTTTAACTGAATGGTGTGAACCTATGTGTAGGAGACATGAGTAAGTGTTCTTTAATACAAAAAGATAATTATGTGAATGAATTTCTCTCCCCCTTAATCGGTGGACATTCAACATAATATGTAATGTATCGAATGAAGAATGAAAATGTAGGTTAATGAAAGTGATGAGCTTAGTGATGTTTTTACGGATTTTGGTTAGCATACAAAGAACTTTATCCTTGAAGTTACGTAGCTCTTCTCTATCAATGCGAGATGATCGCATGACGAGGCATGTGGTTTCCTCATGGAAGATGTATAGTTATAACTAAAAGATGATGGAGATGTTGTTAGGAAAGCGGAAGCAGTAATGAGTTTTAGAAAGAGGTCGATCGAAAGATACGCAAACACAAATTTCAAGCCTCTAAAACTTAATCGTATTAGCTTTTAAAAGCTATATGCAAGTGAAAGGGTCTCATAAACATATTACTAATCTACGTAGCAATAAAGGGATTACAATTATGCAAAATAGGCATAACAAAGTGAGATAACAAATAATTTGTTATCAATCTACAAGACAAAAGTGTTAATGAATATGATAGAAATCAACAAAACACCATATTCAACTACTAGACAAGAAGTTATCACATATCATCAAGACAAATAATCATGTAATTCAAGAATATGACATTATATGAAATATTTCATTGTGAAATTGTTTTGTCGTTAGGCTTAGACACTTAAGCATACTTATCTATAAGTAAATACGGCAATCTATGTGATTAATATGTAGCATGGAAAGACTTTTAAAAGTTTTTCATACAAACAACATTTTGACAAATTATAAGTACACGTGTGGAAAACAAATAGTGTGACAAAGTCACAAATGATGCAAAAGTTTCATACAAACTATTTTAACATTTGGAACAAGCATCATTTAGGCTATCCTATGAAAAGACTTAACAAAAGACAAGAGCTTGCAAATATAGAAACATCATATAAAACATGACATATCATGAGTTAACAAGAAACATGTTAATCTTGCGAAATATCATACAACAGAAGAATAAGAATATCATACAAATCATGTTATCATTTAGTAGCATGAAACATATAAGCATGCAGACAAAACCTTTCCAAGGTTTACACATTAGACTATTACTTAAATAGTTATCATGATAACATCAAGATACTATATCAAATAACAACACGTAATTAACACATGTAAGTGTGATGCAAGTGATTCTAATAAACTAAAGAAAAATCACATCTACTACTTGTTTGATTAATATTCCTAAGACAATATAAAATATCTTATTTTAATACTTACTTTAGGCAAGTATAGGAATACAGATTTTTCAAGTTGGAGAATGAATATGAGACTATTACTAGCAGTGCTCAATTCAGGCTAAACACGACCATTTTTACGGGTGATTCCACATACCCAACTTCTCTTCTGGAAGCAATTTAACCGTTAGGTTAAATTGAGTTTCTAGTGCAATAGGTTCTCTAGTAGTCGTTCTCATGTTAGAAAGATAGGAATTCCTATTTTTGCCTATCAAAGTATATAAAACATGATAGTTCACTAAAATTTGGCTTAATGAGATTCAACTATATCTATTAAAACTAAGGTGATGTTGTACATGAGAATTTGACAAATATGTGTCAACATATTTTAATCTTGTGTTTGGAATCTAAGGCTATTTCATGATCTAACGAATGACATCTTTTATGTTGAGTTTAAGTATGTGTTATGAAAGTGATTTGATCATCTAAGATTAAGAAATGTGTTTGTGGGTGATAATGGACTATGTTAAATTAAGAACGTTCTCAAGAAAGTTCTTTGGAACAAGAATCTAATTAAAGTTACCAACTTTAATAGATCTTGTGTATGCTCCAGAGATGTGTAGTTTTAACATTGGATATGCACACGGTTTGAACTAGATTATGAGCAAGGTTTGGTTATGATGTACGCTTGAAAGGAAATAGATACATATAGTATCTTTCAACAAGTAAGATTATCTCATGGGATAAAGTTATCATGCTTATGAAAACAAATATGACAAGATGAGGGAGACAGTTCATAGAACTTGTAGGTGTAATGAAATCACAACCGTTCATGTTGCAAGAATGATGCATAGGATATACATTATCCTTTTAGCAAGATGAGAACTAAACGCATGATTTCTTAGGCATAATGTTTTCCCAAAATATCATGTTTTCCTAAATGAAGATATGAAGCCAAAGTATTTGAATTTGATAGTCCTATCCTAAATAAACTTGGTTTCAAGATTATATTCACTTAGATGATGACAAGGAGAATTCACTTGAGTTTCTTATGTATACTCCTCAAGAGTCATTGTTACTTTGAGTGCATGAGGTTGGCTTTGAGATTGCATTTTAACATATGTTATTAAAATGTTGATTTAAGGTTTAATGATACTTATGCAGAAGTTCAACGACAAAGTATTACTAATACTTTAATAACGTGTGAAAGTGATACTACTTAAACCTAGTGGGAATTGATAAACAATGATTGTGAGCATCATGCTCATTTGATGGTGAAGGTTCTAATCCTATACGTGGTAAAGTGTGTTTGAGTTTGTTCAGCGTGCATTTGAATGAGTGTTGAACAAAGAACTTTTTGAGCAATGCACTCAACAGATTCAAATGAAGATAAGGATTGTGGTGTTGTAGGGGTTTGTTGTGCTATGAAGGCACTTAGGTTTCATGGATGTTGAAAACAACAAGGATGGAGACTAATTCTTGTGATCCATAGGTTGGTACAACTAGTGTGTGATGTGATCTGAAGCTTAGGACCTGAGATATATCACAAAGGTGAATGTGACGGGATGATGGTGAAAGAACAAGTGTATTTAGGTGATAGGATAAGTGTTTTAACATATGTTGTTAAAATACTTGGGTGTTGATTCTTTTGGATATGACTTTTAATGACTACAGTCAAATTTACTTGAATATTTCAGACGAAATACTTAAGTTGTCAATCCTACTTTGTTGAGATTGGATAGTATTCAAGGATAGCAAGACTTGATAATACATCTATAACCTAAGTGTGAGTTATGACTCGATGTAAATCTTTATCGTCCTGACGGATGACATATTAACCAAGTAAGGCAACATATGTGAATATACGATAATATTTACAGTCATGAGTTGGTCTTGTGATCTATGATATCTTTGCAAATAATGAGTTTGGATTTTTTAGGAAGTTGTCAATTAACAAATCAAGCTAATGGATGAGTAAAGGACGAAAGAATGCAGTGAGTGTGTGTAATGATCACAAATACTCAATGGTCCACGGATTGCAAGGAACCAATTTCAGGGTTCCTTCCTTTATGGAGAAAGGTACCTTGGAGCATTTTCGTGAAATTTGAAAGTATGGTTAGAGATGATTATCCTATAGGTGCAAGTGAGATGTCCTAATCCTAATATGAGTGAACATCATTGAAAAGAATCCTAGTGATGAAAGTGAGTGATCTTGAGTGAGGGATTTAAACGAAAATTTAAAAATCTAGCTGTTTGTTCTGGCGGAACCAAATGACAACAAAGACGGAACCCTATTTTTGGTTCCGCCTGATCCGTTGGGTGAATTATGGCGGCACCAAAACTTTGAACAGATGGAACCATATTTTTGGTTCCGCCATATCCGCCAATCAAAAAAAGTTTACAGAGCGGATTTCTAAAGGTCCTAAACCCGTTCAAATCCCGTAAATTATCCTAAAACATATGTAATTAATTAGTTGTGATTGATTAATGACAAAAACACAGGTATAAACACATGTTAACATAGAGATCAAACAGACGATTTTGAACTTACTAATAAAGGAAGTTTAGCCAAACAGTGGCTTAAACATGGAAAATTGATAACATCAAAGTGTTATCGTCCTGCATGACACGGTTAGTTCACATGATCATTCAAAGGTAAGTTTCTATCCTATGACAAGACAAATACATTAAACATCATGATTAGAAGCAAATGTACCAATCACCATTTTCAAAGATACTACATGTTTACACATTTTAACACTTGAACCATTAAGTGAGAGATTGTGCAAGACAATACTTTTCAAGATACTTAACTAGTTTTACTTAGTTCTTATTTCTAAGTAAATTATGCAAGGCTTTCAAATAAAACATGCAAATAAAAATATCTAAGTTTATAAGTAAAACAAAAATAGTTTACCAAATTAGTGCACAAGATCTACCAAATGTCCTATTGTGCATAAACAAGAAATTGATAAACAAGCAAATGAAAATCATGACAAGATACTTATGTATCACAAACAAACAAATGTAATCACAACATTCAACAAGCAAACAACATGTATGCAAACAACTAGAACAAGTAGTCACATATAAAAAGAAAGATACTTTTCGTCACTTTGTGTTTAAATATGACGATGTATACCAAGCTTGATTAGTTTCCTTTACATAAATAAATATTACCTATTCTATCATCATTTCTACTTATGTGACTTATCAAATCATTTACGAAGGGATTTTTCAACTAAATTAATAGTTATCCCAAACACTCCTTTCAAAATCGTATTTTTCATAAATTTGCTTTAAGCACACAATTTGACACTTAATTCTTTTGAGACATCTTCAAGCTTGTATACAAAGTAACATTTAACAACAAAATTTCTAAGTATACTTAGCGAAACATTTTTCATATTATATTCCGCTTCAATGGTAATTTGATACATGGATCGTACTCCATTTTAAAAACCATTTGTTTTGAAAATAAGAGCCACGAGGCTCTGATACCAATTGTGAAAAAGTAGAGGGGGTGAATACGTTCCCGTTTTAAAATCTTAAAACTTGTTGTATCAAATTTCCAATTTAGCTTGTTCTAATATGAAAGATGCCAATTGTAGTTTATGACTAGTATATACTAAACAAGTTGTCACACAAGTATAATCACTAAGTCACAACACAAGCAATCATATAATGCAAACATAAAAGTAAAGCTGTAAGTAAAAGAAAGCGCAAACCGAACACGATGATTTATAGTGGTTCGGTCATGGAGCTCCTCTCCGCCCTACTCCACTCCCTGAGTACCCAATTCGAGAGTTAATTCACTAGATCAACAAGCTCCCTTCTCGGCGGAGAAAACCTTACAATCGTCGCTTACACTTTTTCCGGGACAAAGCTAAATACCGGGTTCTAGTTAGAGGTAGAACCAACCTGACGTTGCTCATACAATTTTCGACACTAAGTTAGATGTCGAGTTCGTTTACAAGGGTACAAACACTCCCACTATGTTTTATGGCCCAACATAAAAACCTTATGTTTTATGGCATAAACACATAAACCATCTATGTTGTTTAGATTGTGATGATGCTATGATGTTGATGAACTCAAATAAGTACATTTTATTACTATCATTTATCCTATTAATTTGACTTGTTTTACTATATTATGCATGAGGATTGATACTTAATCATTTACTTTTGTAATTCTCAGGTAAAAACAAGCATTTGGTGAAACTTAGCAATTTTGGACTAATAATGGAGCAAAACGTGCATAAAGTGAAAGTCTACTGACATGGACAAGATTAAGTCAATTCTGCTCCAGATGCGCCGCATCTCACTCTCAACATGCGCCGCATCTCTATCAAGATATCACCAGATACGATCCAAGATACAAGAGGACATGCGCCGCATCTAATCATGGAGTTACGCCGCATCTTCTGGTGGTGTACGAATATTCCTGAATATTATAATCTTGGACCCCACGCGAAGTTAAGTACATGCGCCGCATCTACTTAGTAGATGCGCCGCATCTTCCCTCAGACAGAAAGTATAAATACCCCGTAGACCAGACGAATTACAAGTTCCGAACCTTATAACCTAAGTCCGAACAGAAGAACAAAAGGACGAATTCAGTCAAGGAGGCAGCACAAGACACACCCAAATCAAAGATACAAGAGCTGTAAGAAGGTGCTGCATATGTTTAATTCATTAAGTAGTTTTGTTTTATTGTGTTAGTAAACTTTAATTCATCAAGATTGGTGGCTTGTGTAATGTGGCAACGGAAAGATTGCACTCCCTTAAAACTGCTTTCTCATTAATTAAAGTTTATATGTTGATGTCTTTGGTTACTACTTATTAGTGCATTGATAACCTCTGTGTTTATTAGTGGCTTGCGGGCATTTGACTGCGGGACATAATGTGGCTCCCACGGTTGTTTCTAAATTGATCACTTAGGAATAACTTTTAGACATAAGTAATCATTAAGGGTTTACTCGCCGATAAGAATAGGACCAACGAGAAAGGGTTAACTACATACACTTCATATAAAGCTATCAATAAAACAAGTGACAATCTACTTAATCATAAGGACAGCCCTCTTATTGTCTCAAGTATTTATCTGTGTACGTGTGTGCTACTTGCTGATTCGTGCCTATTGGTTTATTTTATTATTTAATTGCAAACAAACCGTGCCAGTCTCTCGGGCTGAAACCCCCTTGCGTTAGGATATTAAAATACTGATTAGAATAACGAGATAATACGTTCCACTCTTAGTGATCGACACTCTACTTACCATTATCTTCATACTGACCGGGTACACTGCTCGTTAAGTGTGTGTGTTATTGATAAGTCGGCTAAATATAAATTTAAAACTTGAGTAGGCATTAAAACTGCTAAACCGCAACGACACATCACGCGCATCAAGTTTTTGGCGCCGTTGCCGGGGAGTGAATTGTTATTATCTGTTAATTTGATTAGTATTTTAATTAGGTTTTTCTTTTTTTTATTAGATTAATTGCATCATTGTACTATTTTGCATATTTGTTGTATTGTGTGTTAATTGTTTTCTTTTATTTTTGTGTGTTTTATTTTTGTTTGTGTGTTTAATTTTTTGTTTTTATTTTTCGTATTTTTCTGTTCTGCTATCGTTGTACTGTGCTAAATCAAACGATACGGCGCATCTGATCTCTCAGATACGGCGTATTGCGTTTAATTTTTTTAAATACAACGCGTTTAATTAATTCGATACGACGCATCTTTTCCCCAAGATACAGCGTATCTGTTTTTAACAAGAAAATTTTTCTAAGCGATAAAGTAATACGACGCATCTGCATTTGCAGATACGGCGTATCTGTTTTTAATAAAAAAAAATTTTTCTAAACGTTAACGCCATACGACGCATCTGCTTTTGCAGATACGGCGTATCTATTATTTTAATTAAAAACACTTTGCGAATTATTAAACAGATACGGCGTATCGATCTCTGTCGATACGGCGCATCTTTCTGAATCAAAAATCTTTTATTTTTAAACGTAACGAAAATACGGCGCATTAACTTTTGTTAATACGACGAATATAATTTGATAAATATAGTTGATTTTTGATATTTACTTTGATCGGTCCGCTACTCTCGTGTGCAAGTTGTTTATTTTCAGGATAAATGATGACTCGAGCATCACCAAGAAGGACTACATTCTGAACCAAACCAAGAGACGCTAGCTGAAGTGACCGAACATAAGACAACAAGAGTGGAGGAAAACTCAGTACTGGTAACATTGAACTTCTTAAATTCTTGAAATAGAATCCCAGGTAAACTCTACGATAATTCAACTGCCCAAAGGAAAGTTCTCTACACTATGATCTCAGTTTTATTATCCATATTATACATCTGATTCAAATCGTAATCTTAATTTTGTATGCTCAAAAACGATATTTGTTCCTAACCTCGGAATAAATCCTTATCCACTAAACAATAAGATTACAATTATTAATGAAACGTTTATGCCTATTGCTCTTATTTTGAATTCATCTATATGGTGTGCCGTTTAACCCAAATTTGATGTATAAGGAACTGTGTTGCGGAGGCCAAGGTACGTTCTTCATTTAAATTTCGTCAACTAACATAGAGATACGGCGGATCTAAGTATCCAAAGCGCCATATCCCTGACCAACTAGGACTTATTGACTAGTCAACGAAATTAAATAGATACGGCGCATCCCAATTTTCTAATACGGCGCATCGTGTCGCCCTATAAATACGACGGGAATGCGCCGCATAAACACACACAGTTAAGAACACGCACTAAAATTATACTCGAAATCCGATCATCTTTCTTAAACCCTCCTTTAATCCGATCTATAATCTTTCACCCGATCATACAATTAAGGTAATTTATTCTATTTTGATTTAATTTCGTTTAATTATAAATTAGGGTTTATATGACCAATTCGATTAGGGCTTAAACGATATAGGGATATGATTAGAACTTGGCATTGATTGTTTCCCCTAAGTTAATTTTAGAATTGGGCATCGAATTTGGCACTAATTAAATCGAACGAAAAATAGGGTTTTGGGTGATTGTTTTTAAATTTTAGAGGGAAAGTGTGATAGAAGTTTTTGATAGGAACAATTCAGTAAATTTGGTCTGTGATATAATGCGGGAGTTTACGTCACGGATACGGATTCTTGAAAAACGTGCCTAACCCTTTATTTTATACTGATATGCTTTTAGATGCGGCGCATCTAGGTTGATTAATGCGGCGTAACGACCTATTTCAAAATTGATAAAATTATAGATACGCCGTATTGATTAATCTAGATACGACGCATCTACATACGCCGTATCTATTGTCTTGCACCACATCTCTTATACTTTATATAGATACGCCGCACTGATTAAATCAGATGCGCCGTATCTACCTATTTTGCAGACTATTTACTGACTGTGAATATCTATTTCAGATGGCATTACCAGAGGTCACACTAAGGCATCAGTGGCTACAATTTGAGAACATGGGACTTACTCCGGCCGCTCTAGAGGATTACTTGCATAGGCTTGACTCGATTTACTTCAAGAAAATATTCAGAGTCCAGGTTTTGAATTTTGACGATGTGGGATTGGTCGGTGGTGGACATGCAGCTGCTAGCTTACAGGATCGGATGGAGATGGTAGTTGTTGGAGATGATGAGGAGGCAGTGTTTAGGTCTAGTGCTTGGGAGAGACTATTTAGGATTGACGAGCCTCTGATTAGGGAACTTATGCTGGAGTTCTTTAGCACGATTCATTACAGGGAAACGGATATGGAGATTGATACAGCTGACACACTGGTGTTTAGGTTAGGAGGTGTGCATAGGCAGATGTCGATGAGGCAGTTTATTTTGGCCATGGGGCTACACACTGAGGAGGAGCTTGGATCTGCTGGGTTTGCCAGGTATTGGGCTGAGAGTTTACGGGTTGTCCCTGACAGAGGGGTATTCAGTGACTACTGGGTTAGGATTTCTTCGATGGGTGACATCGTTACTTCCACCCCATCCTACACATTGATCAGAGAGCCGATGAGGCGGCTATGCCACCGTTTGATTGCACTCACCATCGCTGGGAGGGGTCAGTCACCTGAGAAGGTGACCACTCTGGACCTCTTCCTCTTGAGGAGTATGGATGAGGGGATGTCAGTGAACATCCCCCACTTTTTAGCGCACTACCTACACCGATCTGCTGCAGGGAGAGATCGGAGGAGCCAGATGACTGGCGGGCATTTTGTTTCGAGGCTGGCCCGCCATTTTGGAGTTATTGGAGCAGAGATCCCAGCGGGGCTGGAGGTTATTGTGGCCCGTCTCCCGGTTATCGATAGGGACTATTTGGTTAGACTCGGGATCTGCCAGGTTGCTGCGGGAGGCCACTTTTGGGCAGCATTAGGGCCCGCCAGAGCTGCAGGGCCAGAGGCGGAGCAGGGAGGACCTCAGGAACCTCCGGCTGCTGCTCCTGCCGACGAGGAGGTGCCACAGGCACCAGTACCCCCACGCACCATTGGTCAGAGACTTGAGGCAGTCGAGGGAGAGTTGAGAGCCCTGAGGAGAGACTCAGAGTGGGTGGTCATGAGTGTGAGCAGACTACTAGAGCAGCAGGGTATTACACACGTTCGTCCAGATGGTACTGAGGTTGCGGGAGTGACACGTGCATACGAGCGCAAAGTCCGCCAGAGGACTGATGGAGCCAGCACTTCCGGGACCCATCCAGACGACCACACTCACCCATGACCTTGCTCTTTTGATTTCATAGACATTGTTCCACACATTATTATTACCTTTTGGATTGTACTTATCGTTATTCTTATGTTTATGTTTAATGTTTCAGTTTATATTTCTTGTTATGTTTGATGAAGACTGGCATTAAGTTCAGCATGAGAGTACGAGAGGACGTATGAGATTAGACCGTGGAACGAGTCATTTTACAACAGACTGTTAACAGTCTGTTTGGTTACTACATGCGCCGTATCTGCCTAAACAGATGCGACGCATCCTATCCTTTATTTTGTTTTATTTTTAGTTCAGGCCCGCATTAGGATACGGCGCATCTCAATTCTGAGATGCGACGCATCTCCTGCAATGGTCATATCTTATTTTATTTTTCTGCATTTTTATTTTCAACTTTAAAACTATTTATCAGTTTATTTTAATGCGGCGCATCCCTGGTTAAGGATGCGGCGCATCTTTATTCTGATCCGTATTAATTCCAGGCTCGATACGGCGTATCTTCTTCAATAAGATACGGCGCATCGACTGACCTGATGATTTTCAGTTTTAATTTTTAAGTTTTATTTTTCCTAACTACTAATGTGTTATGCAAGTTGAACCTTTCTTATCTTAGGTGTGTTTTAAAGTATTGGTGGTATTATAGTTTCCTGGATTTCCTGTGGATACATCAAGTATGAAGCTTTAACGTTCTAATCCACAAGAAGTTGATTTTTGCTCTTATACTAATGGAGGATCATACCGAGCAAATCTCAGGGGAGTTTTTCTGTTCTAATTCTTTTAATTTCCAGTTTTTAACCTTTTATACAAACAACGAGGACGTTGTTTAACTTAAGTGGGGGGATTGGAGAATTAGAACACTTAACAATTACTTGTCCTAAACTTTTTCAAAAATTATGCTTAAAATGTGCTTAATATATCAAACTTAAAATTTTTTTTAGCATGTTTTTGTTTAAGATCTAAGTTGCATAGCTGCACACATGACGTTATTTTCAAAAAATTGTGATTTTCCAAAATTCACAAATCTATGAGTGTGCCGGTGACTTGTAAACTTTAGAACTTGGCTTGTATACTATTCGAGACCACCATAATAAGTATTATTTATATAATTGGAGTGACTTGTCTAACTTGGTAAAATTCTAGGATTACACCCAAAAAGCCTATATATGTTATGTGTTATTAGCTAACTACACTGGTTAGTTAACCCCCGTATAAACCCTTTTGTTACTCTCATTTTTAGAGTAAGATACCCCTAGAAAAACACTCAGAGCCATTCCTTTCGTTTCTTACACCTATGTTTAAAATGTTTCGTTACACCTTACACCTTAGCCTACCCTGTAGATTAGAATCCGTGGTTGGTTAATTGCTATAGGCAAAGTGTGTTTCCTTACATTACCTGTGTTCGCGTGCGTAATTCATTATCTTTGGTTAGGTCGGGAAATTGCACAATGCAATTGGAGTGAAAGTAAATATTGTATATTTTGGAGTTTATTTTTCGTGTGTTTACTACTTTCACTATCACCATTATTTCTGAAGTCATGAAAAGTATGGAAAAATTATCCGGAAAGAAAGTTATAGTGATGTGGTGAAATTTCACACATCTATGTTTATGTTTAAAAAAAAAAAAAAAAAAAAAAAAAAAATCGAAAAAATAAGAAAAGAAAAAGAAAGAAAGAAAAGTTGGAAGTTAGTTTTAACCAACTTATGTAAAGTTATGTAAGTGGTCGATATCACCACTATTTGTTGTACTATATCTATGGATTGAATGGGAATTGGCAGTTATGGGAACGCCAATTAAGGTTTATTCTTTGATTAAGATCTTGTTGAGTATAATTCGTGTCTACCTAAAGCGTGTGTTTCAAGTGTTAAAGCGTGAGTTATCCGATGATATGAGTCTTGTTCATGGGATGGTTGGGATAGTGATTAACCACACTTAGGATTTTAATTTATTTGTTTTGTTTATTTTTATTTTTACACCAATTTATATCCCAAATATTATCCATGCCCTTTATTATTCTTTATCCAACCGAACCTTTGATTTATTGAGATTGGGGATTTGAGCAATCTTAAGTATCGTAGTCGTGGATTCGGCTATGTATTTATGATTTTGTCGCCCTTTTTGATATATTATTATTGGTGAAGTTTGGACCTATCTTTAGCCTATTCGAGTTAAGGATTTGAGCAATTGCAAGTATCGTGTTCGTGGATTCGATCATGTATTTGTGATTTTGTCGCCTTTTCTGGAATTTGAGATCGATAGTGAAAGAGAATAATTAACCCTTAAGCCTAAAAACCCTTTTACCGCTTTAGACTTGTTATTCCTTAGCTTTAGTGGTGGAGATGTGTATACTTGCCAAGCTTATGATAGAATATTCGTCGCGACTGGACAGTTAAACGATTAGATTTGCTTTTATCGACTTATTTTATTTTACTTCTAATTCGTTAAGTGTTTAGTTGTGTGATTATGAAATGAACGAATACATGCTTAAATATAAAAATAAATCCTAACATCTTTTAGGATACATTTTCATAAAAGAAACTCTAAGGTTTACTTGGGGACAAGTAAAGTTCAAGTGGGGGGATATTTGATGAACTCAAATAAGTACATTTTATTACTATCATTTATCCTATTAATTTGACTTGTTTTACTATATTATGTATGAGGATTGATACTTAATCATTTACTTTTGTAATTCTCAGGTAAAAACAAGCATTTGGTGAAACTTAGCAATTTTGGACTAATAATGGAGCAAAACGTGCATAAAGTGAAAGTCTACTGACATGGACAAGATTAAGTCAATTCTGCTCCAGATGCGCCGCATCTCACTCTCAACATGCGCCGCATCTCTATCAAGATATCACCAGATACGATCCAAGATACAAGAGGACATGCGCCGCATCTAATCATGGAGTTACGCCGCATCTTCTGGCGGTGTACGAATATTCCTGAATATTATAATCTTGGACCCCACGCGAAGTTAAGTACATGCGCCGCATCTACTTAGTAGATGCGCCGCATCTTCCCTCAGACAGAAAGTATAAATACCCCGTAGACCAGACGAATTACAAGTTCCGAACCTTATAACCTAAGTCCGAACAGAAGAACAAAAGGACGAATTCAGTCAAGGAGGCAGCACAAGACACACCCAAATCAAAGATACAAGAGCTGTAAGAAGGTGCTGCATATGTTTAATTCATTAAGTAGTTTTGTTTTATTGTGTTAGTAAACTTTAATTCATCAAGATTGGTGGCTTGTGTAATGTGGCAACGGAAAGATTGCACTCCCTTAAAACTGCTTTCTCATTAATTAAAGTTTATATGTTGATGTCTTTGGTTACTACTTATTAGTGCATTGATAACCTCTGTGTTTATTAGTGGCTTGCGGGCATTTGACTGCGGGACATAATGTGGCTCCCACGGTTGTTTCTAAATTGATCACTTAGGAATAACTTTTAGACATAAGTAATCATTAAGGGTTTACTCGCCGATAAGAATAGGACCAACGAGAAAGGGTTAACTACATACACTTCATATAAAGCTATCAATAAAACAAGTGACAATCTACTTAATCATAAGGACAGCCCTCTTATTGTCTCAAGTATTTATCTGTGTACGTGTGTGCTACTTGCTGATTCGTGCCTATTGGTTTATTTTATTATTTAATTGCAAACAAACCGTGCCAGTCTCTCAGGCTGAAACCCCCTTGCGTTAGGATATTAAAATACTGATTAGAATAACGAGATAATACGTTCCACTCTTAGTGATCGACACTCTACTTACCATTATCTTCATACTGACCGGGTACACTGCTCGTTAAGTGTGTGTGTTATTGATAAGTCGGCTAAATATAAATTTAAAACTTGAGTAGGCATTAAAACTGCTAAACCGCAACGACACATCACGCGCATCAGATGTTTACAATGATGATCCATGACATAAATGTCCACTAGATATGAATGGCTAATCTAAATGAACTTCCATTGATAGGAAGCCTTCAATGGATGAAGATCACAAGCTCCCTAAACTTGTTGTGATGGATCTTCATATATGTATGTATGTGAAATCTACATGAACTTCTTGAATAAGAAGTCTTCAAACATTGAGGATGACAAGTGCCCTTGAATCTTCATATGTTGGTATGCTTTGGTGGATGATGACTTCAAGATCTCCAAGCCTTTTGATAGATCAGGAGGTATGCTATGATTATGACGGATGATGACTCATGATCTTTGATCTTGCTTCACAGGATCATTTCAGAGTATGCTTACAACATAATGAAAGTTAGTAACATTATGATCATGATGATAAGGGAGATTAATGTGTGTTACTACATGGTTAACTAATGATCTAAGTGTATGCAAAGGGTAGAGAGAATGTATATTCAAGTGGTGAGTCAATGGGTAAACAATGGGCTACTATTTATAGGCAAACTGTAAAACCAATCAACGGATTTGGCGGAACCAAATCCAGGGGTCCGTCCCTTATGGGTTTTGGTTCCGCCAGAGCCTGACAACATATCTTCCAAAATCTTTCCCAAATCTTGCCAAGATATTATAAAATCTAATTCTTTGCTTGAAGATCTTTCCATGATATTCTCTAAATCTTCAAGATATCCTAAAGATATTACTATGATGTATGCAATGATGTCATGTACATATTTCTATTTTAAGAATTAAAATGTAAATTATGTAAATGTAAATGTATGTAACATGTATGTACCATTTATAAGTAACATGTATATACTTATGCTACTAAAGATGTTAAACTACTTATGCTACTATGTCATTAACATCATTTTCATAAGTAACCACATTTGTCTTAGTTTTACGCCTAAAGTGTACTTATCCTATTAAACTTAGGAAAAGTGATGTACAAGTAAAAGTACTTGTATATACAAAATGTAAAATGAGGTTCTAAGTAGAATGGTTAATCTTTTTAAAATACTTAATGACATAACCATATTTTAAACATTCTAAATGGTTTATTAAAGGGTTTGATCATAATGCCACATAACAAACATGTACGAACCTATGTTGTACCATACAAGGACTTGAGAAGTCGAGAGGTGTTGAATGTATGTTGAGACAAAATAAGATTTCAAGTAACTTGTACATTTTACGTTATGTATCAAGTTACATGTTTGTCATCAATCAAAATAAACGAGACTGTATAGATTAAATATCGTAATATTTGCACTAACAGAACCATTCAAACCTTGGAGGATATGCTCCGAGCTTGCGTTATAGACTTCGGCAAGAAATGGGACGGACATTTTCCCCTAGTCGAATTCTCGTACAACAACAGCTATCACACTAGTATAAAAGTTGCACCATTTGAGGCACTCTATGGACATAAGTGCCGATCACCCATTTGTTAGACAGAAGTGGGAGACAGTCAACTCACAGGTCCCGAACTCATTCATGAAACAACCGAAAAGATTGTGCAGATTCGTAACCAGATGCAAGCTGCACAAGACAGACAAAAGAGCTATGCTGACAAGAGACATAAACCTCTTGAGTTCCAAGTAGGGGACAGAGTCATGTTAAAGGTTTCTCCATGGAAAGGCGTGATATGTTTTGGCAAACATGGAAAACTAAATCCTCGTTACATTGGACCTTTCAAAATTCTAGAAAGAATTGGACCGGTAGCGTACCGACTTCAGCTACCGCAAGAACTAAACAACGTACATGATGTCTTTCTTGTATGCAATCTAAAGAAATGCTTGTCCGAGGATACTCTTACTATTCATCTCGAAGAAATCGAAATTGACAATCGACTACAATTTTTTGAAAAACCTGTTGAAATCATGGATCGAGTGGTCAAGAAATTGAAACATAGTCAAATACCAATTGTCAAGGTTCGCTGGGATTCCCGAAGAGGCCCTGAATTCACTTGGGAACGTGAAGATGAATTCAAGACCAAATATCCCCATTTTTAGTATCTCCACCTGATAACCTGAGTTGAATGTTGGGACGACATTCAGATAAGGTTGGGAGACTGTAACAAATGGTAATTTTCAATTTTAATAATAATGATTAATTATCAGAAAATGCGCATTATTTATTTTCTGACTCTTGTTAATGAGAGGTTATCTCATTTAATTATTTTATCACTCTACGATAACTTAAACACATTGATACATGATTACAATACCATGGAACGAGCTCACACACGGACCACCTAAAATCAATATATCTTATAAACAACCAAACGGACCATTACACTATTCCTGGCCCAACTATTTGGCCTGTTACTATTCATGGTCCAATCCAAATTTCATTTTCTTTTATTTCACTCGGTATAGAACACCCAAGCGTTGCCTCGATTTCTTGCAAATTCGACACATAACATGTGAATCTTTTTACACAACTCGATTCTCCATACTACAAATAAACAGGATCAACAAACCTCATGACATGATTCGAACGTTTGGTCATTAAACGGGACGCGAAGTAAAACACGACCGAGACCTACACAAGTTCAACCATATTGGTTCATTTTTAATAAACTCGATCAAACTCAAATTGTACCTATGCACTTTATGTTTTCTAGTCGATTATGAGTTAATAAGATTATTGCTCACCACTTTCCTAGCTTTTGGTCACGTTACAAATTGTTTTGGACACTTTAAAAAGACATGTGATACATATATATACATACTTTGATCATAACCGAACCCAAGAGCAAACCCTCCCCTTAAGCTCCATTGTACTCGATTGAAACTCCATCTTATCTTCAAGAATATCTCTCAAATCTCTGCTAGGGGAATATATTCCCACAACTTGCTCAATATTTAACTATAAAACTCATATTTGCATGTATATATACACTCGACATACACATACATGTCCTCATTCACACATAGACCCTTTCAAACATATTCTCCTTAGCTTCTACCCATTGCCGAGACCTTCAATGAACCAGAATCTTCATTTGAACTTTGTTCATTTGAAGAGCTTATTCCCAGTATCCATCAACTGAAAAAGTTTATTCCAAGCATCCATCAACTGAATGCTTGTTCTTATTATTTGCTGAATAATAAGACATGTTAGCTTCTCAAAAAGCTGACATCATCATCTTGTATGCTCTTGTCTTTTCTTTAACTTGATCAATTTGAGTTTCCTCCCCTGATTCTGAGCATACATAACCACAATCTTTTCTTCCCTTATTGGATAATCTTCCTCCCCTGAGATTGGAAGATCTCTCACCATGTACCAAAATATTTCCTCCCCTGTTTGGAAGATCTCTCACCATCATCTGATTTACCAATTAGAACATGTTTTCAGACAATGTTGTACATGAAGCCATCAATTCCTTAATGTGCTGCCCTCATCACTTCTAGGTGTGTTAACTACTATAAGAGGTGATTCATGGGGCATTGACTCATTATCCATCATTTGATGGTTATTCTGAGCCACTTTGAAAATCATTTTGAAGAAACTTTTGACTTAGCAGTATGAATATGATTTTATTATGAAAAATCATACTACTTACAACAATTTTGAAGGGATTAAGTGTGTAACAGACACTTAATCAAGAATTCGTTTTAAGATAACCTCTGGTTGTGTGAGAACCAATGTTTTCAGTTATAAATAACTGCCTATGTAAAGATAAACCTATTCAAAAGGCTTTCTTGACAGGGTTTCTAGCTCATAGCAATTGTTACCTCTAACACAAGTGTTAGATTCACGTTCGCTAGCTGTTCTTTCTATCAGATGTCCTTAGACTTGCTCATTATACTAATTAAAGTATAAAATAATAGAAAGTGAGTTGTGTCAGTTACTATCTGACCAACTGAGCCATCAAGTCAATGTGAAACATCATAATCAGGTTTCAAGAAAGAAGTTTTAAAGAATTTATTAACTTAGATGTAAACCTTTGTTAATGAATTCCCAAACTCAGTCCATCATAAACCTATTATATCAACAACTAAGATAATCATTCTGCTGCTTCCATTTCACTTGAAACTTCCTTTGTGCTCAAACGTTCATACCTGAAAATGTTAGTCCAAAACCAAGAAACAAAATGCAAAACATTTGTCTTATAGCAGTATCAATATATGACTAACAGTATGAACTGACCAAACAAAATTTGTACTAGCAGTACAAACTGTTCTATAATAGTACCAATTTACAAAGCTAGCAGTACAAACAAAAATTTATATACAATAACATAGAGTTTTAAATCATTGAGGATTTAGCATCCCAATACTTGCTACCAAGTATTGAAACCTTCCAACATCAAAAACTTTTGTGAGAAGATCTGCAAAGTTGTGATCAGAATCAATTTTAAATACTTGAATCAACTTTTTCTCATTGCAGTCTCTAATAAAATGATGTCTAATTTCAATGTGTTTTGTTTTAGAATGTTGTACTAGGTTTTTAATTATGCAAATTGTACTACTATTATCAATATGTATGACAGTGTTTAAGAAATTGTACCCACAGTCAAGAAGTTGGTTTTGAAGCCATAGGACTTGACCACAGCAACTTGCAGCAGCTACATATTCAGCTTCAGTTATTGAAGTAGCCACAATTGTTTGCTTCTTACACTGCCATGACATAAGTCTACACCCAAGGAATTGACATCCTCCAGTTGTTGACTTTCTGTCCAAGCTAGCACCTGCATAATCACTATCTGAAAATGCTACCAAGTCAAAAGGTGATTCTCTAGAATACCATAGACCCAACCTAGGTTGACCCTTGAGATATCTAAAAATCCTCTTGACAGCTGTGAGGTGAGAAACCTTTGGAGTTACTTGAAATCTTGCACAAGCACAAATAGAGAACATGATAACAGGTCTTGATGATGTAAGATACATCAAAGAGCCTATCATAGATCTGTATGTGTGTACATCTACATTTTCTCCATCTAAATCTTTAAGAAGTGGCTTCTCAGAGTCCATTGGTATGCTTGCTACTTTTGAATCAGCAAATTGAAATTTTCTAAGAATCTCTGCAACATATTTATCTTGACTGATAAATATTCCTTCACTTGATTGCCTAACTTGCAGACCCAAAAAGAATGTAAGTTCCCCCATAGAACTCATCTGAAACTTATTATGCATAAGTTTCTCAAACTCCAAACACATCTCCTTCCTTGTAGATCCAAAGATGATATCATCCACATATACATGAACTAGCAAAAGATCACTCTTATGCTTCTTGATGAATAATGTCTGATCTATCTTCCCTCTTTGAAATCCATTTTCTATTAAATAGGAAGCCAGTGTTTCATACCATGCCCTTGGTGCCTGATGAAGGCCATAAAGAGCTTTAACTACCTTGTACACTTTGTCTGGATGATCTGGGTTAGTAAACCCTGGAGGCTGTGAGACATATACCTCTTCTTCAATAGTACCATATAAAAAAGCACTCTTGACATCCATTTGATAAACTGTGAAGCCCATAAATGAAGCATAAGCCAAAAATAACCTAATGGCTTCAATCCTTGCTATTGGAGCAAAAACCTCTTCATAGTCTATCCCTTCTTCTTGTGTGTACCCGTGGGCTACTAATCTAGCCTTATTCCTAATCACTATGCCCCTTTCATCCATTTTATTTCTAAAAACCCATCTAGTGCCAATTACCTTTACATCCTTAGGTAAATCAACTAGCACTCATACCTCCAGAATCTTGAACTGAAGAAGCTCTTCTTGCATAGCTTCTACCCAGCTTGAATCATCTAGGGCTTTAAGAACATTCTTTGGTTCTGCTTGTGATATAAAACATACAAACAAGCAAGATTTTGCAAACTCATGCTGCTTTGAAGCATAAAGAGCATCAAGAAGCCCTTGTTGGTCTGAAGACAACAGTTTTTGCCTTGTCTTCACCCCTGATTATACATCTCTAATCACATTATCCAGGGAGTGGACTTTGTGAATCCTTGTGTGTGGTCTTGTAGGAACATGATAGTTAGGTGGAAGATTATTGAAATCCACCTCTTCTTCTGAGAAATCTGCTTCTGTTAAGACTGATGGGCCAGCAGTAGAAACATTTGGCCTAGCAGTATGAACTATTTGCCTGGTAGTATCTTGCTCTGTCTCAGGAGTATGAACTTTTGGCTCAGCAGTAGGAATAATGATTGTACTGCTAACTTGTTCTTCTTGTTCATCTTCCTTGTTTTCATCTTCAATCCCTTCTTTAGCTTTATCAGTAGAAGGTTCATCATTTGTTAAAGTTGAAGCCACACTTGTACTTTGTCCATATTGGCATCTATACATGATCTTGATCGGTCTCTTTGTCTAACCCTGCCTCATTTGTTGTTTCATATCCTTTTGAACCTAAAAACTCATTAGTTTCTGCAACAATAGGCACATAATTCATAGAATGGGTTAGAGTCTCAAGATCAAATAGCCAATTGGGACCTTGACCTGCTACATTGGATTTATTCTCTAAAAATTCCACATGCAGGTTTTCCTCTACTCTTCTAGTTCTTGAGTTGTATACTCTAAAAGCTTTGCTATTAAGAGAATATCCAACTAAGAATCCTTCATCTGCTTTACCATCAAACTTTCCAAGATGGTCTAAGGTATTTAGAATTGTCACATGACATCCAAAAGGTCTAAGAAATCCTATTGCAGGAGTTCTACCTCTAAAAAGTTCATATGATGTCTTATTGTGAGATTTGACAACCAAAACCCTATTCTGGACATAGCAAGCAGTATTAACTGCTTCAGCCCAAAAAGTGATAGGCAACTTAAAGTCGGCTAACATGGTTCTAGTAGCTTCTATGAGTGTTCTATTTCTCCTTTCAGCTACTCCATTCTTGTGAGGAGTTCTAGCAACACTAAATTCTCTCCTAATACCTTTTTCCTTGCAGAAGTCATCCATAACTCTATTCTTAAACTTTGTCCTATTATCACATCTAATGACTTTTACTCTTTTGTCTACTTGGTTTTCTATCTGTGTAATGAATGTCTTAAGGATGCTAGAAGTCTCATCCTTAGAACCTAAAAAGAAAACCCATGTAAATCTACTATAGTCATCAGTAATAACTAGACAATATCTTTTATGCATCATACTACTAACAGAATTAGGTCCAAATAAGTCCATATGAAGCATAAACAATGATTGATCAATAGAGTTAAAAATTTTGGGCTTATAAGAGGCTTTGTTTTGTTTGCCTTTAAGACAAGCAATGCATGTTGGTCATTTTCAAATCGTTTTTAAGGTAAACCTCTTACCAAACCATTCTTAACAATCTTATTTATGGTTTTGAAGTTAATGTGACAAAGCCTCCTATGCCATTTCATAGATTCATCCAATGTGGCCTTTGCAACTAGACAAGTAAGTGCCTCTTTAGGAACAATCTTCTTCATATCAACACTGTACATGTTGCCCTTTCTTGGAATTTTAAGTAGTACTTGACTTTCATTAGGCATCTTAAAATCAGAAGAAAGTACAAGACATTCAGTGTCAGTAAAAAGAACTTTGTTCTTTTTGTCACACATTTGTGAGACACTAAAAAGATTATACTTAAGCTCTTGCACATAGTACACATCTTCAATATCTAAATTTCCAGTTTTAATTGTACCTTTACCAGAAATTTTGCCACCAATACCTCCTCCAAAGCTAACATATCCCCCATTTATTAATTGAAAATCTAAGAGATAAGACATGTTGCCAGTCATGTGCCTTGAACATCCACTATCTGAGTATCCTTGATCCTCTTGTTTATCAGTTGAATGTTCCTGCACAAAAATGAGGAATATTAGTTTTCTTTGGGGACCCAAGCCATTACTGACTTGGATCTGCCTCGTGCATCAATGTAATTTAATCTCTTAAGAATGTTTGATGCACCATTGGGTTTAGTTTGTCTCCAAACCCAACATGCCGAGGCCTTAACAGCATTTGCCCTGTTTTCCCTAGCAGCAGTATGAACTACATGCTTAGCAGTAGAAACTGCTAGCTTTGCAGTTGTTCCCATTGGTTTCCAAACTTGTTTTTGGACCACTGCTTTTGTTTGAATGGGCCTTTTAACAGTTGTAGATGCCTGATTGTAAGTTGTTTTTGCACCTTTAACTGTTTGTTTTGGGTAAACAGTCATAAATGGTTTAGCAGTAGGAACTGCTTTTGAAACTGCTCTGGGTTTTGTTCTATTAGAATTAGAGTGAAAGTGAAATTGAGAAGTATGCCTTTTTAAGTTCACTCTATTGTTTGTATACCCAGATACCCATTGGTTACAGAAAGCAGCAAGATGATCAAAACTACCACAAGTGTAACAAGCTTTGTTATAAAAGGCAAAGTCATCACCTAGTTGGTGAGACTTGAGGTCATTCCAATTTCTTTGGTTACCTCTAAGCTTGTTAGTGGTTCTATATTGTTCACAATATCTAACTAGTTGCCTAACATGTTTAATATTAGATTTAGGCCTAACAGCATCAATTTTGACCACTTTAGGAACACTTGTTCCTGCTTTCTTAACAACTTTAGGTTTAGACATAACCTGTTCTTCCTCATCACTATCAGATTTCCAATCCTCAATGACTACAACATCTGATTTCCTATCAGAGGACACTTTGTCCTCAGGAAGTGAAGTATTACATATAATTTCACTTACTTTCTCTATCTTATGACTCTCAGTAGACTTAGAACCATATTCCATTATTGGGTCTTGAAATTCAGCTAATCCTGTGTGGGCTAGGTCAATACCTGGAGGTGAAGGAACACCTCTGTATGGTGGAGGAACAGAATTGTAACCTATACCAGATTTAGCTTTATTAACAACTTGAGCTTCCCAAATCTTATTGATTCCATCTGAGGCATAAGCTAGTGTATCAACTGTTATCTTAACATTTTCATTTGCCTTTTTGTGCTTTGCTAGTGATTCATTCAGCACAATAATGCACTCATCTTTGAATTCTATGTTTCTTTTTAGTGCAGCCATGTCATCACTAAACTTAGATTCATTTCCTTGAAAATGTAAGATTTGTTTTTCAAGAACAGCTAGACCTCTTTTATGATTAGATAAATTAGCCATTGTTTTTTATGCGTGGTTTTGCGACCTTACAACAGGTTTTACCTCTCGAGGGATCTCAAGAGGCTTGCAATCCCCACCAGGCAGTGTACCTGACCGATGTAGTATAGTGTAGTGGCAAGTACCGGGGGATTGATCGTTCTCTAGGGGAATAGTGTCGTTAGGATTGAAAAACTACTCTAATAGGTCTAAGGGTGAGGGAAGATTCTTTTTTGTATTTTTATAATTTTTATGAAAGCAAGTAAAATCTCGGGTTTGAAAGAGTGGGCGGAATTAGTTGCTAGTCAACTAACCCAAATGACTACTAATGCAAATAAAATAAAATAACTGAAAATGAAAAGGTTGTGAAATTTATATGGGGAGAAATGTGTTTACTTAGATTTCCTTACTCCCTAACTATCTTTTACCGGTTGATTAGTGTGTATTAATTGCGTGGATGACGGGTGTATTCCTTAATACCAATTGTGGGGTGGCGTACGTACTTCCCCAACTCTACAAGCTCCTACTTCACTCCTATGTCGAGCCGGCTAAGAAGCTCCTAACATGGGATCACTAGAATTCGCTCATGCATTAAATACAACCATATAAACCTAGTACGCATTGGTTCATGTTTCTTAAGACATTCAAGCAAGTTACCGTATAGGAGGTTAGCCAGTTTTCTTAAGCCTAACATCGATAAACAATCATCCAATACAATTAATAACACACTAATAACCGATAATCAATAGTTAGGTTTCATTAGATCTAAGCAAACACAAGATAAATCTAGCCTAGCATGTTAATCAAAAGACAAGAACAAGATATAATCAAACAACACATAGACATATTGATTGATTAAGTGATTACTTATCTTCAATTAAACATGGGAGATCCAAGGGTATGAAAACCCTTAAAAATGGCAGAAGTTCGTCTTAGGGTTTCTCCTCACAAAGTTGCACACCAATGACAAAAAAATGCAAAACTATATATAGAACTTAGTATCTGACGGCGTCACGTTATAGATCTTGACGCCGTCACCTCGCCATGTCTAGGGTTCCCGGATGGTCTTCCTGACGCCGTCCCTCTTTAGTCCTCCAAAATCCTCCCTGGCTTATCAAGGCTTGACGCCGTCAGAATAAAGCTTGACGCCGTCTCTCTTTAGCTTAAACCGTGACGACCTTGATCACTTCAAAGGGTGACGCCGTCAGACTTCCTTTGTAAAACTCCCTGGCTTATCATGTGTATTTTTCATATCCACCTCTTTTGCCAAGCCATGACGCCGTCAGGAGCAATCCTTGACGCCGTCAAAGGTACTTTTCCAGCCGATTTTGAGACTTTGTCGTTTTCTTCACTTTTATGCTCCAAAAACGTCCAAAATGCTTCCTTTTCCAGATTTCTTCTCCAAAGTACCTAAAATGACAAAAGGAACGATTTAGGGCTTAAATGACCCCCTAAAAGCGGTACACTTTTCGCTTCATCAAATACCCTTACACTTGAGATTTGCTTGTCCTCAAGCAAATGCGCTTTTATTCTAATCAAAATACAAGTTAGGGGTCATTTAATGCTAATATAAAAGTAATTACAACAAATAGTCGTTCCACTTTAATCATAATAAGCACGGAGATTACAAACTAGCACCTCACAAGTAGTGTTTAGATACTCACATCTCTCAGGTGTCATCAAAATAAATCTCATAAATGAAAACGGATAATATCTCTCACTACCTGTCATAGCAAATAGATTACCATAGGCTTGGGAAAGGATCAAAAACCTCCTCCACTAGGCGTAAGCACCTAAGATAAACTATCAAAGAGGGCTTTTAAACGGGTTATAACGTGAGGTGTAGGGATATGATAAACACGGATTTGTTGGATAAGGGATATTTTACTGGTGGCGAGTTAAAGATCTTGATTAATTACATGTACAATATGGCGTTGCTAAGCCAAGACTAGACTCGACTTAAGCTAAAAACAAAATAACAAAAACATAAAATAAACATAAAATGAAATGGGATGGTAGTCCGTATGTTTTTTCTACTTTTCTTTTTCTCATTTTTTTTTTTTTTTTTTTTTCATACACTCTTGCCCTACCATCCAAAATAATACATCATAGGGGCGTTGCATCCCCTTACACTTGAACTTTTACATAACTTTACAATTACTATTCTAATGACTCGAATTAAGATAATCGAAACACTTGGAGTACTTTTAAAATATTTAGCACATATGGGGGTAATAATGTTCTTCCCCATTACTCCATTACACTAGTACTTTACCCATGAGTCCCAATCGTCCCAAAACAATATGTACAAGGATATGACTCGACTTAGCAACCATGTAATCAATTAGATAATTAACTTGGGGTTTAAACAAATGTTGTCACAATAATGCACTAAAGATGAGTGCATACAAGGTAGGCTAAGGCGATTTGGGTGTACATTTAAGTGGGGTGTAAACAAATTCTTCCTTTAAGTAAAATGCTTAAAGGTCGAAACGAAAAGATAGGCTCTGAGGGGTGTACTAGGGGTATCGTGTACTAAAAATGAGTACAACGCAAAGGGTGTGGGAGAATTACTTGACCAATGTAGCCAATGTAATTATAACAAAAACACAGGTGTAAAACAATGGGTTAATCCTAATGCCTCTTATCATGTAGTAAATCTAACTGCACGAATGTAGTCTCACTTGTGGCCTCGGAATGGTCCTAACGCAAGTTCTAGAATCTAAGTGCTACCGGTACACACATCATAGCATAAATGCTTTTCCTACCAATTCTAGGGGCGATCCTCACATATTTGGGGGTGGAAAATTTTTTAGTGGTACGGTTTTGTGCTAGTCATATAACTTCCTATCCATGAGACGCTCATTAAGACCAAAGTTTCACTCCTAAATGTTGTAAAAAATTTTAAATTTGGCACTAAAATTGCCCTAACAAGTATTTATCTCAGTTTTATTACACATCTACCATCAAACAAACAAAAATCAAGCGTAAAAGCATTCTCTAAAGTATCGTACTTTACCCCCCCCCCCTTTACACTTAAGATGAACATTGTCCCCAATGTTCAAATAACAAGATGTAAAAGTAAATAAGGTAAAAGAATGAAATCAAATACTCCCCTGATTCGTTTGGTGGATAAAGAGGTAACATGGTTAGATCTTCTTCCAAGAGAATGTAGAAGCTTCAAGACTAAAGCATCGCCAAAAGCTTGATTCCACATACATCTCCTTGTCCAAAATAACCTGTTAAACCTGAGAAAACAAACACGAAAACCTGCATAACATCGGCGGGATAAATTCTATATAAGGATATAATGCTTGTGGAATGATAATTTTGCAGATTCCTGGAGTTTATAAGTTAGAGATTTAATAAAAACTTTTTATGAAAACAAAACTTTCAAAAATTTCAGAAAATTAAAACCTGACGCCGTCAGAAATGATCTGACAGAATTCTCATGTTAAGTTTCCGGAAAATTTCTGGAAAAACCTATACCTTACTTCCTGGAAATCCTGCAAAATATCATTATGACTCGATACAAGCATTTGACTCAAACAATTACTAATATGTATGTTAATTTAATATTATTACGATTCATGTTCATTTGTGTTCTAATAAACCGATTTGGATTTCCCTTACACTTATCTTTTGCAAAATACCTTTATATGTAGTTAAGACGAAGTTAAAAACAAGATAAAGCATTTTCACAATTTAGTTTTTGAACATGAATCAATAATAATAAAAATTAAACACACATACGGAAGCAAATAAAATCAAACAAGCAAATAAATTAACACACAAAGCAAATAAAGCTTGGGTTGCCTCCCAAGAAGCGCTTTTCTTTATTAACGAGTCTTGTAGCTAGACTCAAAGTCCCCGTACATTACGTGATTCCATCATTGGGCACGGTTCCTAGGCCATTCTCCTTTCCAGTTTTATATTCCGGTCCTAATTTCAAACAATCCTTGTAGAAACCGGATATCCTTTCCATAACATAGTCTACTCCTTTATTTCTATCCTCATCATTCCTATAGTAGACCGCTTGCTTAAGCTCCTTCTCAACATTTGACAAGTGTTGGAATTGCTCTATCTTATATGGCATTTGGTAGTTTACCTCATCGGTCTCATCCTTAAATCTAACTATCCCTAAAGAAGGTTTATAAGTCATTCTAGAGACCTCAACAAATGGTTTTCCAAAAACTACTTGAGTTAAGGATGCATCGACTATTGGGCGGATATCTTCTACAATTACAAATTCGGTGACATAGGTGAGGTTTCCTACATAAACCGGTAATCCCTTAACTCTTCCCGTGAAGTTACTCATCCAACCCTTATCAGGGAACATCCTATACCCAAGTTGATCTTTCATTATCAAGTTGTAGTGGGCTCTAGTCATGATGTTTATGGACGATCTAAGGTCGATGTAAGCTTTTCACACATGCAAATATCCGATGTTGCATGGTATGTTGAGATTAGAAGGGTCGCCCATTTTTATAATTGATCTACCTAGGAAGTATGGTATCTCGGGGTCATCGAATAAGTTTGTATGATATGCGCGCTCTTCCTTAGTGGGTAGCCTATTGAAGTAGTCCTCATCATCATCTACTTCTTCAATCTCACTCTTCCTAACTTCTTTATCAACCTCGACTTTCTTAACCTTATCCTCAGGTTCACCATTATCCTCATTCCTATCAATTGGTTTAATAGTGACAATGTTGACGAAGTGGACGTGTTTGGATGAAGAGGGGTCTTTTACTTGGGGTCCGCTATTTGTGTTCCTAGCGTCCTTATGTGGAGGTGATAGCACTTGGTTGTTGAGGGCTTTCAATAAGTTGTCAATTTTATTGGTCATCTCCGTTTGTTGTTGATTGAATTTGGATTCAAACTTGGCTAAACGAGCTTCTTGAGATGCCATAAATTGGGCCATCAATCCTTCAAAGTTATTGGTATTACCATAATTGTTAGAAGGATTGTTATTGAAAGTACGGTTCGAGTTGGAACCGCTTGATTGGAAACGATTAGGTGGGTTGGAAGAATTGGTTTGTTGTGCGTTTTGATTTTGTTTCCACCTAAGGTTTGGGTGATTCTTCCATGAGGGGTTGTATGAATCACCGTAGGGGTTTGGCTCGGGTTTGAAAGTGTACCACTTGTCTCCCGCTCCGTCGGTACGCGAGGATGCGTAATCCGCAAAAGCTTGTTCGGGGAGTTCCACGCAATCACGAGTGTCGTGGGGACCACTACATAATTCACATGAAGAAGTGATTTTGTTCACTTGGCTTGAAGGTTTAGGAGCCTCGTAGGATTTCATAAGAAACTTGACTTGGTCTTCAAGTTCTATGATCCTACGGTCGGAAGTGCTTGAATTGTTCGAAGGCAAAGATATTGCCTTAACCGTTTTATTCAAATCACGGGGATCACTCCAACTTTCGTTGTCATAAAGAGCAAGATCTTCTAGGAGAGCCCATGATTGTTCCGCACTTAGATCACGTAGCTTACCACCGGCCGATTGGTCAATGGTTTGCCTCGTGAAGAGATTGATATGGTCATAGAAGATTTGGACTTGGAGCCAAAGTTCTATGCCATGGTGAGGGACTTTTTGGAGTAAGTCCTTGAATCGAGTCCATGCCTCGTAGAGGGTTTCGCCTTGACGTTGTTGGAACATCAAGATATCATTCCTTAGCTTGGTAGTTCTTCCTGGTGGGAAAAACTGAGCAAGGAAACGAGTTGTGAGATCATCCCAAGAGGTGATGGATCCTGCGGGTAGACGCTCTAGCCATTGACTAGCTTGGTCCCGCAGAGAGAATTGAAAGAGACGCAGTCGGGTCGTCTCTCGAGTGGCAACATCAAGGTCTATGGAATCAACAATTTTGAGAAAGTCCTTGAGATGTTGATTAGGATCTTCGGAACGAAGTCCATGGAATGCGCATCCGCTTTGCACCAACCGGATGGTGTCGGATCGCAAGGGAGTGACATTGGCTCCTTGAGTGAGCTCAATGGTGTTTCGATAGCCATGGTGGCTAGGACGGGAGTAGTCTCCTAAGGTACGGGCTCTAGGAGGTGGGTGTTGTTGTGGTGGTGGGTTGTTGGGATCAAGGATATTACCACCTTCCATGACGTCGGATGGTAATGGTTACGAACAAAGAAACAAAGAAAAAAGATAGACTAAAGAAAATCTAGAAAAATAAAATAAAAATCTCACTAGAAAGGAATCTAGTGAGTAGACCTAATAAAATAAAAAATTCAACCTAAACAATAACTATTCCCCGGCAGCGGCGCCAAAAACTTGATGCGTAGTTTTGCGACCTTACAACAGGTTTTACCTCTCGAGGGATCTCAAGAGGCTTGCAATCCCCACCAGGCAGTGTACCTGACCGATGTAGTATAGTGAAGTGGCAAGTACCGGGGGATTGATCGTTCTCTAGGGGAATAGTGTCGTTAGGATTGAAAAACTACTCTAATAGGTCTAAGGGTGAGGGAAGATTCTTTTTTGTATTTTTATAATTTTTATGAAAGCAAGTAAAATCTCGGGTTTGAAAGAGTGGGCGGAATTAGTTGCTAGTCAACTAACCCAAATGACTACTAATGCAAATAAAATAAAATAACTGAAAATGAAAAGGTTGTGAAACTTATATGGGGAGAAATGTGTTTACTTAGATTTCCTTACTCCCTAACTATCTTTTACCGGTTGATTAGTGTGTATTAATTGCGTGGATGACGGGTGTATTCCTTAATACCAATTGTGGGGTGGCGTACGTACTTCCCCAACTCTACAAGCTCCTACTTCACTCCTATGTCGAGCCGGCTAAGAAGCTCCTAACATAGGATCACTAGAATTCGCTCATGCATTAAATACAACCATATAAACCTAGTACGCATTGGTTCATGTTTCTTAAGACGTTCAAGCAAGTTACCGTATAGGAGGTTAGCCAGTTTTCTTAAGCCTAACATCGATAAACAATCATCCAATACAATTAATAACACACTAATAACCGATAATCAATAGTTAGGTTTCATTAGATCTAAGCAAACACAAGATAAATCTAGCCTAGCATGTTAATCAAAAGACAAGAACAAGATATAATCAAACAACACATAGACATATTGATTGATTAAGTGATTACTTATCTTCAATTAAACATGGGAGATCCAAGGGTATGAAAACCCTTAAAAATGGCAGAAGTTCGTCTTAGGGTTTCTCCTCACAAAGTTGCACACCAATGACAAAAAAATGCAAAACTATATATAGAACTTAGTATCTGACGGCGTCACGTTATAGATCTTGGCGCCGTCACCTCGCCGTGTCTAGGGTTCCCGGATGGTCTTCCTGACGCCGTCCCTCTTTAGTCCTCCAAAATCCTCCCTGGCTTATCAAGGCTTGATGCCGTCAGAATAAAGCTTGACGCCGTCTCTCTTTAGCTTAAACCGTGACGACCTTGATTACTTCAAAGGGTGACGCCGTCAGACTTCCTTTGTAAAACTCCCTGGCTTATCATGTGTATTTTTCATATCCACCTCCTTTTCCAAGACGTGACGCCGTCAAGAGTAATATTTGACGCCGTCAAGTGTACTTTTCCAGCAGCTTTTGAGACTTTGTCGTTTTCTTCACTTTTATGCTCCAAAAACGTCCAAAATGCTTTCTTTTCCAGATTTCTTCTCCAAAGTACCTAAAATGACAAAAGGAACGATTTAGGGCAATATTTGATCAAATAAATACGATTTAGGGCTTAAATGACCCCCTAAAAGCGGTACACTTTTCGCTTCATCAGTTTTATATAGCTCTTCTAGTTGATCATCAGATTCCTTTTTAAGTTTTTCATAAGCTTTAAGTGCAGAGCATGATTCAGTACACTTGATTATAGAATTTACCTCTGAATCAGAAAAAGCCATCAGTGCAGTCTCAGTTACCACCATTGCAGCTTCTTTGGGTGCTTCCTCTTCATCAGCCGTGAAGCTCCAATCATAGCTAACACCATCAATGGCTAGCATAGCCTTTGGCTCTTCCACAATGACTTCCTTCTTCTTATCTTGCTTGTACCATGTGCTCCTATTTTCTTGCTTTCTTGGCTTTCTGCACTCTTTTGCAAAGTGTCCCACCTTGTGACAATTGAAACACTCTACTTTCTTCTTATCAAACCTAGCAGTTTCATTACCATTTATGGTAATTTGCTTTCCTGTTCTTTGCCAAACTTTTTTAGCCCTTATGCTCAGTAAAGCAACCTGCCACTTGATATCCATCTCTTCTAAATCATCATCATCCACCTGTTCAAGGTCTTCATGATTTAGAGGAGAACCACTAGTTTGACTAGACATGAATACATAGAATGTTGGATCTCCAAGTCCAGCAACATTCTTTTGTGTAGTATCAGTAGAAACACTATAACTAGCAGTAGAAACATCTTCATCTTCATCTACCTCTTCAGACTTACTAATGTTGGGAGATGACATAAATGCCATATTCCCAGAACTAGTACTATAGCTTCCAGACTTCTTCAGACTTTGTTCAACAATTTTGAAGTTGTTGTACAAATCATTGAGTTTCATGGTTTCAATGTCTGGCTTGTTCATCCAGACAACCACATGAGTATGGAATTCATCAGGTAGACTTCTTAAAAACTTCATGTTGAGATCTTCCTTGGCTATCTCAACTCCTAACACAGCTAACTGACTGACAAGCTTGTGTAATCTAGAGAACATCTTATCAAGAGATTCATTGCTATTTGAACTAAAGTTTTCAAATTGTTGTTTCAGCAATGTCTTCTGTGTTTTCTTGGTAGTTTCATTACCACCAAACCATGCACAAATCTCTTCAAAAAGAGTTTTTGCATCAGGATACTTGCTAAAAGAAAGTATATGTTCACCAGGAATGGTCATAAGCAACAAATTTCTTGCCTTTTGATCATTCCTCTTCTGTATCCTTTCTTCATTGGTATTTGGTCCAGAATTTAATTTTCTAATTGTTTTGCCTTCAAGAATGACATCTGTATAACCTAGTGTAAAAGAATCACCATACAGAATGATATCCCAGAGAGCATAATCTTGAACCATAAAGTATTGCTTAATTCTTAACCTCCATAACTCAAACTCATTCTGTTTGATCATGGGCAACTTTGCAGCAATATTTGTAGCATGAGTATTCTCCATGTCCATTTCTTCTTCTTCTTCTAAATCAACAATATCAGCCTGGCTCTGATACCATTTGTGAAAACTTTGATAAAAAGATTGAGCACACACTTAATATAAGTTTTCTGAACCGTTTTTGGACTCTAGGTTGTTTAGACCTTGGTCTAGGATAAGCTATGATAAGCACAATGATAATATTGGCGGAATATTCAAATGAAAGAAACAATACTATCACAACAAGGTTTTGTCAAACTTTCTCTTTGTTATAAAATCAGCCCCAATGCTATGTGATCAAATATAGCACGATTACACTCTAATCAGGGATCAAAGATCCTTGAGGCTAAACAAACCTAACAACATCAGACCCCTTGTCTGATGTTCCCATACACACTCACTGTTTGATGTTTTACATTTGTAACACACTTTGTGTTTTGAGTTCTAAGCACAGTAAAACACTCTGGTGATTAACTTCTAACCATACTGGTGACTTCACAAAAACATTCTAATGAAGCACCATTAACTTCTAAGCGAAGATCTCCCTTTTATAGAAAAAAGGAGATCATTACAAAGTTTGATAAGTCTTATCTACTACTTGCTTGTGTGTGTCAGTCATTAAGATACAACATGTATCTGTGTTTACAACTTGTTGACTGAACACATATGAAAGATATTATCTACCGTATATAATTGACTCTTATACACAAAATATCTTTTTCATTCTTATCCATTCAGCAGTAGTATGAGTCACTCAGTTATCTTCTCAGCAGTAGCTTCTTTGCACTAGCAGTACTAACTGCTACCTTCTTTGCACAAGCAGTACTAACTGCTACCTTCTTTGTACTAGCAGTACTAACTCAGTAGTTAGTACTGTTAGTTGTAACTTGAGCAAACTTCAACAATACACTAGCAGTAGAATAAAATACTCTAGCAGTAGAATCTTTTATGCCTAGCAGTAGAATCTACTTGGTGTATTTTGCTTATCTTTTCAGTAATCCTTATGTTTCATTCTTCTTGTTTTTGATCATCAAATCTATGAAATATATAAAACCCAACAATCTTCCCCTATTTGATGATTACAAAACAAACACATTCTTGTACGAATTTCCCTAGACGAAGTAGAGAAATTGAGATAATTAAATCTCACCATGAATGAAACAATCTTGTCTTCCCCTTAATTCATGCCATCCACCACAATATCTCTTCCCCTTTTTGTTATCAACAAATATGAAATATAAGCAGTAAAAACTTGGTGTAGCATATAAATGATTAAGCATCTGAACATTTAAGCTTCCCCTGAAACCCATATGTTAACCATTTGAATCTCCAATTCTGTAGGCTTTATGACTGATGAAGAAAAACCAACCATTACTAACTTGATGATGAAACAGAATAAACCAACCTTGTGTCTTATGTCTTGTACTAAAACTGACTTCGAACATATACCCATGTATAGAGAGACCACAATCTCTTGACAATAAACTCATCTCCAATGAGACACTGAGCACTACAATGTAACTCCTTTAAGTGTTTGTCAATTCGTAATCATATGAAATATCTGAACAAACGAACAAGTTATCTTTAAACGAAATGAGAAAATCGTTTAAGATATGATAAGAACACAACCTTGAAAAATTCTACTTCATCTGCAAATAAGTAACAAATAACCTTCTTCGCCAATGAAAATAAAAACAAGCCTTTAATCTTTTAAGAACATAACCCAACAATCTTCCTTCTGAGTGTGTGTTCTTCCCATTTATGTGTGTAAACAGAGAACTCTTTGAAAGAAAACCAAAAATGAATTTTTCTTCTTTCTTCAACTAAAACCTTGTAACATCCTAGATCCAGAGCCCCCCCGCTCTGATACCATTTGTGAGGAATCGTTACACCTAATAGGATGTTAGTCCTTTGTAACTTTGTGTATGTGATACTTTGAGTTAATATGGTTAAGTATGCGGAATCTACTTAACCACACTTAGAAGGTTATTTGGTTATTGGAAATGGAAAGTAATGCTTGAATAATGAACAATGAACACACAATGTTAACACCAAACGATTCAATATTATTAAGATAATAATACGAGTGATCTTCACTATCACTAGGGTTACAAACCTTGAATCTATATGTTTCTATAACTTATGATTTCTATGATATGTTATGTTCTTTTTTCTTAACAGATATTCTAAGCATATGAATTAAGCACTTGGTTAGTCACCCTTAATATCTAGTCTAAGATCTTCCTTTTATAGTCCAAAGAAGATCTTTACAATAAATGATAAGTCTTGTCGAACTACTTGCTTTGCATGTGTTGAGTGTGTCAATAGCTAAGATACAACATGTATCTATGTTTACAACTTGTTTGACTGACTACAAATCAAAGATATTATCTACCGTATATACTTGACTTTTATACACAAATAACTTTTTATACTTATCCAACCAGCAGTAGTAAACGCGACATTTATCCATCCAGCAGTAGTATAAGTTACGCCAGCAGTAGGATCAACCAACAGTACCTTCTTTGTAGTAGCAGTACTAAATTCAGTTAGTACTGTTAGTTATAACTTGAGAGGCTTTAGATATACACTAGCAGTAGGAACTTTTAGTGTATTCTTCTCAGCAGAACTAACTTTGTGAACTTGTAATTCCCAATACTGATCTTCAGAATATTTAATTCCTAAAACTATTTTTGAGAATAAGCAGTTCATATTGACTTTAATAAGCATTATAAAAATGTTACAACTTTCAGAAATTCAATTACATCATTTTTGTGAAATTTGGACTTGTTTTGCAAACATAGTTTACTATTCGGGTTAATTTTGTACATTTCGTATAAATATGTTCCAAATTGTAAATCTCATAACTTAAGGGTTGAAAATGATAAACAGTAAACAGGAAGCATAATATGTCAATTTGGAAACTTTTTGGACTAAATATGTAACATGTAACTAACGGAGGACTAACGGTGCAAAACCTACGCCGTTAGGGTAGAAAGTGTAAATTCTCTGAAAATACAAGGACTGAACAGTAACATTATTCATATTCATTTCTGTTTCATGTTTTACGCATTTCATATGCATTTTGTGATTCGTTTCAGTATATTTATTTTTCGTTACGGTTATATTTATATAACGAACTTTTAACGAATAACTTAACGTATTAATTCAACGACTTTTGAGGAAACGATAATTGTGAAATCAAAAACATAAAAACAAGATAATATTATAAATAATATTATTTTTGAACTTTAAGCATTTTAAGCATATCAAACACATTCATCACAAACCAAATCGTCATCCATTACACATTTTCACACCCATTATTTGTGTTGAGCCAAAACTGTAAAAATCTCATACTTCATTATTAATTCAGGTCGTGTGTTGGAGCCGTTCCCATAACTTACTTGATTTCATATTTCACCTTGCCAGTATTACTCAAGGTTAGTCATAGCCCCACTATTACTTTATTACTCTTTCTTTTTAAATTACTTGGGGTGAGAAACATGCTTACTTTTCAGGACTATTTAAAAAATGCTTTTGTTTGACAAAACTATTATCTGCTGGCCCAAGAACTATATCCATTGCCCCAATTCATGTACTGTTAATTCCTGCTGGAAGCATGAATGTTATAAATAAATCTATTGAGGGTGACACCTTCATCCGTGTTGAGGATACAACAGTCCAGATAGGACAAACGGATGTATACCATGTCGAATTACAAGTGATTAGAGATAGATCACTTGTCGGGCTGTATTTTACATGCACACTTTGCATGCACACTGTCGTAGCTTCGGTAGCATGAGACTTAGAGCAGAGTAATATCACTTTAGTAACATTTCGCGCTTTGAAATGTTGACTCATGAAACTTATTAGCCCAACTTTACTGATTATGTACAGCTTTTAGCTGACTTTTAGCATGTTTTTCTCAGGTGTTTAATTGACTGATATATGATGATGTAAGGCAGTGTTGATATAAATAGTGGCAGGGGCATAGGCACACTTTTGGAGTGTACACATAACACTCATAACCAGGGTTTTTGTACTATGGGACAACTAATAACAATAATGGGTCTTGTTTTCCGCATTTCAATTATGTAAAACTGATGTTTTATTTAATAAAGCTTTTAAAACGAATTTGATAAATTCGTTCTCTATTACTTAAGTTACGATCCAATTAAGTAGCACCCCAGATGTTATTTTCGCTGGGATCAAATTTGGGGGTGTTACAAAAATAAACTTGCATCGTTAATCCTTTATACTAATGGCCGTTAGCAAATAACTTAAAATTCGGTTTTCTTACGTTTTCATCCGTTTTTACACGGCTTTGTTCATTTTTACACGTTTTCGTCCGTTTTTACACTTTTCGTCTGTTTTTACACGTTTTCGTCTGTTTTTGCACGTTTTCGTCTGTTTTTGTATGTTTTTAAATGTTTTCGTCCGTTTTTACACATTTTCGTCTGTTTTACTCGTTTTCATCTATTTTTACACATTTTCGTCTGTTTTACACGTTTTCGTCCATTTTTACACGTTTTCGTCCGTTTTTACATGTCTTCATCCGTTTTTACACGTTTTCGTCTGTTTTTGCACGTTTTTGTTCGTTTTTAGACTGGAAGGCAAGGAGGGTGACCAAGTCACCTTTTCCTCCAATTCACGCGCTACTTCCTTGGCCGAACAAAATAGTCACGCGCGAGGTTGATGTTTCGAGGTCACTTAAGGTGATCGTTTCACATTGCCATCCAGCCTTACATGGTTTTGTCCGTTTACACGTGTAAAACAGATGAAAACGTGTAAAAACAGACGAAAATGTGCAAAAAACAGACGAAAACGTGTAAAAACGGACGAAAATGTGCGAAAATGGACGAAAACGTGCAAAAACAGACGAAAACGTGTAAAACAGACGAAAAACGTGTAAAAACAGACAAAAACGGGCGAAAACGTGTAAAACAGACGAAACGTGTAAAAACGGACGAAAATGTTCAAAAATGTGTAAAAATTGACGAAAACGTGTAAAAACGAATGTAGGCGTGTAAAACGAACGAAAACGTGTAAAAACAGACGAAAACGTAAGAAAACCAAATTTGAAGTTATTTGCTAACGGCCGTTAGTATAAAGGACTAACGATGCAAGTTTATTTTAGTCATATGGTTGAAGTTAGAAAAATATTTGAAAGTTTGATAGGATTCATCGTTAATAAAAAAGTAAGTGTTTAAACTCGAAAATTTTGAAAAAGTAGGTTATTATTTGAGGGTGTTTACTCCAAAAACAAATACTCAAAGGACACATATCGCAACTTATGCTTCCCTCTTTTCAACCCCAAAACCCTAAATCTCACTATCATTATAAATACACACACATAACACCAATCCATACACAAACTCAGCAGCCGACATTATTCTAGGTATCTCACAAAAAATGTTTCTCTTTAAATTTCACAACAAATTTTTTTTGTTTTTTAGTTTTTTTGTTTTTGTTAAAAGAAGTAGATTTGCTATGATGCTTAAAACTACCTATTTTATGATTTCTGTGATTAGAAATTTACCAATGGATCCTTCTGAGCATATCTACCTTTATCTTATGTTTTTGTGTTTTGTTTTATGTTTTTTTTTTAAGATTGTTTTTGAGGTGATGAGAAAGTTGTCGGAATATATTATGTCGATCGAAAAAACTTCCAGACTACAATTATCTGATCAAATCCCTTTTTTCATTATTTTTGTTTTTTTATTTTTTTATTTTTTTTTAAAGTTTAATGAATGAAGAGATGGAAGTGATGATTATTTCCCCAGATGATCGAAGATGATTATACTAAGCGCTATTTTTTTTTCTCACTTGTGAGAATCCAAGCCAGAAATCTGATCCATCTTTTGAAAAGTTATTATTTTCAATCTTTTTTTATTCGAAATTCAAATTATATCATTTAAACGTTAAGCATATTTGATTTTGCCCCACTAATAGCTGACTTAGCCTTTTTTTTTTATTTGGCCATTGCTTTTATTGCGTTGTCTATTTTTTTTATTTAGAAAACGCAATTTTTGTTGTGGTCGAAACATATAAGTAATTGATTGATTTTGTTATTTTTGGGAGTAAAATTGAAAATCTGAGAATTAATTATTTTTGGACATAGCATTTTTTGAGACTAAGAAGTTATTTTTGACAATTTGTTGTATTTTTGTGCATTATAAGTAAACAATGAAAGGATGGAAGTGATGATTATTTCCCCAGATGATCGAAGTTGAAATAACTGAGCGCATTTTTTATTCTCCCTTTTCTAGGGAGAATCCAAGCCAGAAATCTGATCCATCTCTTTGAAATGTCAATTGCTTTAGGATATTTCAATAAATTTAAAAGCTCTATTTTCGAAGTTTTTTTTTTTTTTAAAGATTTTTTTTTTTTTTTTTTTTTTTTTTTTTTTTTTTTTTTTCTTCAAGATTTTGGATACTGGTATACAGCATATTTCCACAAAATGGTAAATTTTGTGTGTTGGAATGACTGATTATTTATTTATTTATTTATTTTTTTAATATGAAATGGCCCTTTTTGCGTTCAAATTTTGTATTTGCAAAATCTTTGTCACACTTTCATTTAAGCCAGTCGTTCCATTAAAAAAGTTGTTTAAGTTTGTGTAGTTGTGGGGGTTAAACTTGAAATCTTAAAAAAGTAAGGAATTGTTGTTATTGGTTTGAGACGCTGAACCTTGTTTCTATTTAATGGTATTTCCGCTGCCTTTCATGTGCAAGTATTGAACTAGATGACTAGAATTATCAATAAACACACAAAATAACTAGTTGTGCAATGATGCTTAAAACTACCTATTTTATGATTTCGTGATTAAAAATTACTGGAGGTGGCAATCACACAACCCTTTTAGAGAAGAATGGGTTGTTATGGGTCAAAAATAAAAACTTATGAGTTGGATTGGGTTACCCCATTGGCAAAGAACATGTCAAATGGGTCAACAATTAGATTTATGTGAGTCAACAAATGGGTCGAATAGGTCAACAAATGGGTCGAATGGGTCACTTAAGGGTCCAATTAGGGCTGTAAACGAACTGAACGTTCAGTGAACATTTAATGAATCGTTCGGTAAATAGTTCGCTTATGTTCGTTTATTTATTAAATGAACGAACGTGAACAATATTTTACGTTCGTTTAGTTAAATGAACGAACATGAACAAAAGTCGCGTCCGTTCATTTATGTTCGTGAACGTCCGATTATGCGTTCGTTAACGTTCGTTTATGTTCATTTATTATTTATTTTCGTATATCATATCTTTTAATTGTATAATTTAAAAATTGGTTTGTTTATACAAAACAACACTTATAAAACAATGTATTGTGCACAATTTAATAAAGTTTATGTTTGTTTGTCTATGTAGATTTATGTTCGTTTAACGTTCGTTTAGTGTCTTAATGAACGAACATAAACGAACATGAACAACTCAATTTCTTAATAAACGAACATGAACAAGAAAATTCGTCCGTTTAAGCGTTCGTGTTCGTTTATTTGTTCGGTTAAAAATAAACGAACGAACGTGAACAAGGCTTCGTTCGTGTTCGTCCGGTTCATTTACAGCCTAGGTCCGATGATAACTCAACCACCATTAGATGTCGTGTTTTTAATGTTTTTATACGTTTCTAAAGTTTTAATATTTTGTCCTGTTTTTTTATCGTTTGGCGTTTTCCGTGTTTATCCGTTTCTTTTTTTTTTTTTTGTTTTTTTTTTTTTTTTTTATTTTCTCATCCGTTTTTGTACGTTTTCGGTTTTTCACGTTTTCGGTCGTTTTCTTACTTTTTCACGTTTTGTTTTTTTTTTTTCGCGTTTTCGTTCGTTTTTTTACGTTTTACTCATTTTACTTTTCGTATTTTTTTACTTTTTTGTCCGTTTTTTCTTTATGTTTTTTTTACATTTAGTTTTCTTGTTTCTCATTTTTACGTTTTCGGCCGTTTTTTGACGTTTTAATCCGTTTTCGTCTGTTTTTTTTACGTTTTCGTCTATTTCGTCTGTTTTTTGACGTTTTAGTCTGTTTTCTTAGGTTGAATGTTATATACAGTGCAATCTTTGAGTAGAGTGTAAAATTATTTCCTAATAAAAAATAGGCGGATGATTGTGTTCAAACTTCATCGATTTTGTAACACCCCCAAAATCGGTACAGCGAAAGCATTCAGGTCATTGGGGTGCTACTCAATTGGTATCACAACACAAAGTATAGAAAACGGATTTACCTTATCCGTTCTTGAAGAAATTTTATATTCACAGGTATACGTTTACGTCATTCCAAAAATTTGTACGGAAATACAGGCCCATAAAGAATTTAAGCGGTCCCAATTATATCAGATTCATCTATGACCATGTCATGCCAAAAGCCTCCAAATATAAGTTGTCGCCTTATGAACCTGAGAAATACATGCTAAAAGTGTCAACACGAGGTTGGTGAGTTCATAGGTTTGTATAAATATGAATGAAGAGTAAAAGTAATGTGCATTCAAAAGTGACTATTGTGTCTCTCACAATGTCATGAAAATAAATGTTTACCGTTAAGCAAGGTTTGCAATGTGTACCACAAGAGTTAAAGTTTGTTTGACCAGTTCATTCGGTTATGTGACCAGTTCATTCGGTCATGTGAACAGTTCATTCGATCATGTTACCAGTTCATTCGGTTATGAGACCAGTTCATTCGGTCATGTATGTACATAGCGGTTGAGCCAGTTCATTCGGTTATGCAGGCATAAATATTTGAAGTACTTGTGTCCATGAGAAAATAATCAAGTATATAGCAGGTAAACACATAATGCATTCGGGTAGCCAAATCAAGTATTTCAGCCAAACAGCAAAATTTGCGTAAAAAACTCACGTATCCAAATAAACAAGCATTGAGTTTAGATAAAAACGAGCATGTATTCTCCCCCAAAACAGTTATAAAACAAGTAAAAGTAGGGGCCATGAACTCACCTCAGTAAAGCAGTCTGAATAGAGTAAAGTCAAATAGTATGAGTGTGCGGCACCGACACGCGACCTAGATTAGTATGGCAAGTTTAGTTTACAGATTTATGTTTAAGACTCGATGAGTGATGTTTAAATAAGTTTGAAAGGTTTTAAGTGTTTGTGTTATTTTTGCTTGTGTGGCAGTGTTTAAGTTTAAATAGTTTTGAAGTGTTTGCAAGTATTGGCTCTTAGAAGTATATATATATATATATATATATATATATATATATATATATATATATATATAAATATATATATATATAAAAGTTTAAAAGTATACAAAACGAATGAGTATTCGTTACAAAAGTATCCAAAAGACAAGGTGCAAAACATAATCACAAGTAAAGTATCGTGAATAATAGACGTGGTCGGAAGATATAAAAATGTCGTTCGCTATTAGTGTTTCTTGAGTACAACTATACCACACAAGCTCAAACACAAACCCCTTCACATATTTTTCAAGTTGGTGGCCCATCTTATCCAAACCCTCCTTAGGGGGGGTGTTGACTTTCTCCCCTGCTGCCGCCGATTGTACTTGCTGCTTTATCGGGTTGTACATTCTCCAAAAAATAGCCGGACTCCACATATAGGGGGGTGTGGATAATAGAGGCCATTTTTCAAGTTGGTGGAGTATGATTTTAGAGAAATAGTTATACTGACTTACAATATTTGCACAATTTCGCTAGTTAAACAATTGAGCCCACTTATAAAATATATCAAAATCATTTCGTGATCAAGACTGTTGAGCAATTATTACGAATTTAACATAAAATAACTTTCATCATTGCACGGGTACTCAAACCAATTTCACACCATGGATACTATATTTATACTGTAGGTGAAAAGTAGTAAGAGGTTAATTGTTTTTGACTTATTAAATTACGAGTAGTACTATTTAAGTTGACGTAAAAAAAAAGAATAATCCATAGAAACAAATGAATCTAAATATGTCGCTTCAAAGTAACACAAAATCAACATGACCAAGTTTTTAAACCTCAAGCATAAAAGAAACATGAAAGATTTTGGGTTTATAGAATTCTTACAATGGTTTAGGTGTGGATTGATTAGAGGAAAATCAAGAACTCCCAAGAACACCAATTTACACCAAGTAAACCCAATAGTAACCAAGCTTGAATCCAAATCACCAAAGTATTCTTTGTTTTTGTGAGTTATGTGAAAAAAGAATGTGTGTTGGGTACTTGTGGTCTCGGCAGACTTTAAGAGGAACAAAGAAAGAGCATTTTGACTATACTTTCCTTGCATGAAAGAAAATGTGTGTCCAAATTAAGTTAAGGACAATAATCTCGTGTAATATACCTTTGGTTAGTGAAGTAACTCTCGAGTTGGGTACTCGGGGAGTGGAGTAGGGCGAAGAGGAGCTTCGTGACCGAACCACTATAAATCATCGTGTTAGGCTTGCGCCTTCTTACTTATCTCTTTACTTTTATTTTAGTCTTTATCACTTTATATTTATATTTGCATTGCGTTTATGTTTGTGTGGTTTGTTGCTTATAATATGTTGATTATGCTTGTGTCATGGTTTGATTATGTTTGTGTTGTAGTTTACTTTATACCATCTATAGATGTTGCGTGATCATTGTTGACACTTTTCATATTACGTCATACTTGATCGGGTGTTTGATACAAAAAGTTTTTAAGTTTTTAATGGAAACGTATTCACCCCCTACGGTTTCCACATAATAAATATAATTTATTATGTAAAAATCAGTCTTAAAAATTACGGGTGGTTACAGATTTCCCCCTCACTTTTTTACCTCTCCGTTCTGCTTCCTTTCCGAAAAAAAACTTGAGAAAAAAAAATGTCATTTAATCGGAAGAAAACGCCCCTCTTTTCCACAAGATGTTATGGACTAAAAAATATTTTTTAAGTTTGATTGTTTCCTTTGTTTTCTTCAAAATAGAAAAGACAAAATTAACTGTTAATTTTGTAAATTCTATTTCAAAGAAGGGAACGAAGTTACATAGGAAAACAACAATAGCGAGTAAAGAGAGAGAACGTCAAAAAGGTGTCTGTATATAAACCATTTTAAGCTACTTATTCCAAAATGCAACAAGCAGTTTCCAATAATCATTCAAGATCCCACTACTGTCCCACATAGATCATTCCATAACTTGAACCTTGACTAGAAAAGCGAGACCAGACAATCGCATTATAACTTATAATCCAAACAAAAACCCAACCCATTCCTAGGGGGTGTTTGGGATTGCTTCTTAAAACTACTTTATCACCTTATTGCACTTTAATACAACAGATAAGCAATTTCTTTAGTATCGCTTCTTAATACTAGTTATTACATTTGGATACAGCAAATAAGCATTTTGTATACATCCATAATTGCTTATCTCATTTTTTGCAAGTGAAATAATCCGTTTTAATCTAGTTATTCCAAAGAGCGATAATCAGTTTCCAATATTAATCCCCCTATCTCATAATCTAACGAACTAACTCACAAATCTTATTACTCTAAACTAACGCAGTAATTATTTATATATCAAAAGTGCGATAATCAGTTTCCAATATTAATCCCCATTCACCCACTATATATACCCAACCCCCCACTATATATCAAAAGAGTAATAAGACGAAAACGATCCTAGGTAGGATCCCGATCTTGAACATACATTATACCTAAACATATGTTTAAAACGATAGTTATCATGTAAACATGCACTTTCCTGGACGTCATCCGGTCAAAGTTTGTAAGTGATATGTGCAAAAAGGTCACTTTCCATAAAGGAATTCCTAAACAAGATATTGTGTCGTGTTTATATTACTTTTTTTTTTTAAATGCAATAAATTTTTATAAAATTAAAACTATCAAGATGCTAGGAATTACATCAAACTCGATCAACAGTGATAACAATGACCCTCACAAACTACAACCATAAACACGACCCTCAACAATGACCCTCGCTAAACTACGATGACTATAAAATCTCTATCCAAAAAGATCCTTTAATCGACAATGGAGATCCAACAAACAAAGGAGAACAACTTGTCTACAAACTCTAGCACAACACCTAACCACTTAAGGGAATCAGCCGATTTAAGAGCATGGAGATTGGTTAAAAACCCGACCACGACCTTCACACACAACCTTGACACTGCCGAAACCTCAAACATAAACTTTCAACCATGCAAACAAATCGAGTGGTGGCATAGTGATATGTAAAATCCGTTGACGAAGAAGAACCTTATGATTGTAAAACCACCACACGTCAAAACTAGTCGACCTTTGCTCACCTGACCCAACACCTCGACCCACATGAAACTACATAACTAGCTCACACCCACATGAAAATCTGAACAAACACAAGATCCGTACCACAAACTCTACAACGACCCAAGAAAAGCTAAACCAACCAAGCACACTTAATCGATGAAAAACAACGCCTAAACCCTCAACTCTCGACCCTCCTGAATGAAACCATCACTACCACACAATCTTGTCAATCTCACGACCTCATTATCTTAACCATCCCACGATCTCACTATATGACCCATCTCCACGACCACAATCACTACCTCACACTCTGAGCCATCTTCACGAACAGAGCCATGTCACGACCTCACGATTTGAACCCATCACACAACCTCACTATTTGAACCATATTCACGACCACCATCTTACGACCTCACGCTTTGAAACCATCTCACAACCTAGCTAACTCAAGACCTTACCATATCACGACCTCACTATCTTAACTATCTCAAGACCTCACTATTTGACACTTCGCCACGAGCACATTCATATCACCAGAGCCATCTCACGACCAGAGCCATCTCAAGACCTCACTATTTGTATCCATCACACAATCTCACTATTTGAACCATCGTCACGAACACCATCTCACGACCTCACGATTTGAACCCAACTCACAACCTAGCTAACTCAATACCTTACCATCTCAACCGTCTCATAACCACCTCACCATCACACGACTTCACCATCACATGACCTCCCGATCTGAACGACACAACCACTTTGACCTCAAAACAACCGATCTGAACCACCGAGCATCTGACCAAAAAAAAATCCTAACCACATCGATCCTAAAGAAATTGATCTGGAAAACTGGGCAAAAAGAACGATCTATAAACCTTATTTATTCGAACTGAAAAGAAATGATAAATTATCTACAAAAAAGAAGGGCTGGAGAGGGTCTCTCCGGACCATCGGCCGGAGAGATGATGGCGGCGGCGGCGGGTTTAGGGTTAGGTTGGGTTAGTTTTTTAGAGAGAGGTAGGAAGATTTTATCATTTCTTTTTTGTAAGTACTTTGGTATCAACTAGAATAAAATAAGACATCATGCCTCAAAATACATGTCACTTCGATAAAATCTATAACAAACAGAATTTTGTAGATGTTACCGAGGTCCCAGTTTGTCCCTTTTCGTGTCATTATATAGTGTTTGATACTTTAATTGTTTTGATCTCAGAAGACTACAATCTAATGAACAAAGTTCAAATAGTTCTCTACTTACATTCAAGTAAAATATGTTTCGGGCTATCTGAAGATTAAGGTTCTTTTGTTGCTAATGATGGTATACACTACTATGTCAGTTCCTAGTCAGCCAACTACCCCAAAAGGCGAAAGTCCTAGAATGGGACATAGGCCAAACATCCTTAACAGATCATTTTCGGGTCAAAACCTAAGACAGAATGCAAGAATACAAAGAGCGTACTCCGACAACAATTTATGTTATGTTAATCGTGTTCAGGCTTTAATGAATCAACCTAAGTTGAAAAACAACCGTTCCATCTGTCTTTTTGACTTGATTACCCCAAATACGTTCAAGAAGTCATGGTGGGTCCGTTGTGAATGAAAAAAACCACACAAGAACAAAGAACAAAAGAGTTTTGATAAACCCTCAAAGGGTGCCCAAACGGGACTTTAAGAGAAACCTCTCTTTTTTCTATAAACTCATCATAACTTGTTTTTTAAAACTTAAACCTATTACCTTTACTTATATTTTAAAAGTGACTTGGAGAGAAAGCCAAGAATCACTAATAACCTTTAAATAAGGAAACAAATCAAAAAACATAACTCCTAAAAAATAACACAAATACTAATACTAGAAAAGATAGATTACGACAATTATATATTGCCGTTTTTACCCTTTAATCTATTCGAACTAGTTAAACACATGACATCACATATTGATCGAAGAACCGACGGCTAAGTTAGAGGAGTTGGAGCTCGGACATGCCCTACATCAAGAAGTCTTTATTTGAATATGAAACAAGTTACGACACAAACACGGAGACTGAGACAAATACGGAAGACAGTGAGGAAATGATTAGTGATATTAAAATGGTAAATATGAGAAGAAACGGGCTAACTGGATCGAAAGGCTACTGGAAATTAAAAGCAGGTGGGTTGAAAAAAAAGATGATGAACTTGATGGTGATAACGAAGAAGAAAAGGGATGTGATGAAGATGGAGACGGTGATGGTTGTGAAGTCGATTATAATGATGATGAAGATGATTTAAAGATTAATCAGGAAACATTTTCGAGCATGTTAAAGGAAGTTTCTTGGTCTGATACCAAGCATTTTTCTCAACTGGCCTTTTTATGCAACATGGCGTATGTTATCTCAGAAATTGAGGTATGTTATATGTTCCAATTTATTGCACGTTTTTGCTTCTAAACAGAGCAAAAGAGAATAAAAATATCAAAACTTTGTAGGAGGACGACTTTAGAAGATACTATGATTTGACATTTGTGGCATCGTCATTGGAGAAAAAAGCATTAGCTGAAGCCATTGCACGTGATTTGACACGTGCAACTGTGAATGATTCAACAACCAATCAGAAGCTGGAAAAGCGGATAATGCGCACTTCTGCTTATGAGATAGCAGCATCAACAGCAATATATATTCAATCACAAGCAGGTGGCCTTATAAACCGTGAGGAAGGTGATGAAAAAGCATATTGTTCTTCAAGAGTTTACAATTCTGAGATGGCTGCGTATATGGCAGCTTCTACTATGATAGAAGTTGTTGCGGCTCCGGAGAAAGAAAAATAGGAGGCCGCAAGGGATCTTCAGTCACTCCATTCTTCGCCTTGTTAATGGTTTATTTGTGATGATACAAGTTTATACACTCGGTGTTTTGTTATCCAGTTATTTGTAACACCTCCTAAATTATGAGTTAACAGCGGAAGACTAATCGGGGTATTACGGGGAGGATCATTGTCATAATCATAGAAAATGGCTCAAAAGAGGCGTTTTGAAAGTTATTGTCATTCAAATAATAATTCAGTTACAAAGGTGAAATTTCAGTGTTGTAATATTCCACAAAAAGGTGAAGTAGTTTTAAATGAATGACATAATTTATTTTACACCCCAAAAACCATCAGTTTAATGCCCACTCCGTGCCTTGAGTGCTCCATTAATTACCTGAGATAAACATGCTAAAAGTCAAAAAAATTGTACAGTGAAATCATAGTGTTTGTAATTGTAATAAGTTTGAACACAAGTCTATAATTGCATGTGAATTACAATCATAATTTGAAATAAAGTGGGTCTCGTTTTGGGCTTATTTCAATGTCTTAAAAACATTACAAAAGAGCTTATTAGGATTGCTTATCGATTGTGATTATTTTTGGCTTGTTAGGCTTAAAAGCCCATGTGGAAACCGTAGAGGGGGGTGAATACGTTTCCATTTAAAAACTTAAAAACTTTTTGTATCAAACACCCGATCAAGTGTGACGTAATATGAAAAGTGTCAACTATGGTCATATAACATCTAGAGATGAATATAGTAAACTACAACACAAGCACAATCAAACCATGACACATACTTAATCAACATAACATAAGCAACTACCACGATCTACCCGATCTACCCTTGATCCACTTGATCAATACACACAAGCCCAATGGCTTCAAGAGATCTCCAAGATCTCGACAAGATCACAATGATCTACTCCCACTTGACTCGATCTACCCAATCTACCCTTGATCTTCTTGATCAATCACACAAGCCCACAAGCTTCAAGAGATCTCCAAGATCTCGACAAGATCACAATGATCAACCCTCACTTGACTCAATCTACCCTATCTACCTTTGATCAACTTGATCAACACACTAGCCCAATGGCTACTAGAGATATTCAATATCTCTATAAGATCACAGTGATCTTCCCTCACAAACTCTCAAAAGAAAAATGATCTTGATGTATGCTATGATACAATCAAGAGTGTAACAAATGTTACAAGTGCTTCTACCTACAACTACAACACTTTGTATCTACTTGGATACCTTGTGTTCTTCTCTTGCACTTGAAGAGAAATGACAACACTTTGTATCTACTTGGATACCTTGTGTTCTTCTCTTGCACTTGAAGAGGAATGAAGAGGATCTCTTGGTGGAATGAAATGATCACTCTTAAACAAACTAAGACTCTCTAAATGATCAAAGAAAGTGTTCTAAGTGAGGAGGGATTAGACCAGAGAAAACTGACTAGAAAAATCAAGTTGGAAGTGTAAAATGGTCCACTATTTATAGGCAAGGGGAAAACTAGCCGTTATAGAGGCACGGCTCCACTAATTGTCACACGGCTCCACTAAATTTAGTGGAGCCGTCGGTACTTTAGTGTTACCGAGGACGCTCCTCCGTTTGTTTTTAGTGGGGAAGGTTTATTTAGGAATGTTTGAAGCTGTTTGGGGGGGAAAAAGACTGTTGGGAGTTTTTAAACTTATTTTTCAAAATAAAACATTTCTTTTTAATTCAAAAATAATTTGTAAAATATATTTTTGAAGGAAATGTTTTGTCACATTAAAAATGTGCAGTTTAGAGAAAAATATAATCCTTTGATCATTTGTCAAGTAGTAGATTTGTTTGTCCATACCTTGAGTGATTTACGTCGGGATGAAAATCTACGAATTTGTTGAAGCATACTTGAGACGTCGGGAGGTGTTGATGTAAGTATGCATTGATGATTTGTGTTTACAAGTAACTTGCACATTTTACGTTATGTATTACAAGTTACATGTTTGTCATTATTAAAACCGAAGAAATCGTTTAGTTTAAATATCGTAATATTTGCACTAACAATCTCCCCCTTTTTGATGATGACAAATATGTAAACCGTAACACATAGTAAAATGTAAAAGTTACCTGTTTACACTACCCTTCTCCCCCTTTTGTCGAATAAAAAAGGTAGTTGCCTCGAGCGCTCCCTTGAATTTACTCCATACTCCCCTTATTACACTACTATCCTTTCTCCCCAGAAAGGCGACCTTGCATAATTCCAGTGAAGCCTTTTATCACCACTTGTGAAGACGACTCCATGCTATGTATTCAGATACTCCCGAGCTTCCCCTAGCTCAATGCTCCCCTATGGTGACTTAATCCCCTTGTTTATTTACCTTAGTATCTAGCGGATCCATGGATCAAATTCTTACACAGGCTTTTCCTACATCAAGGGTTAGCTTCGTGCAACATAATATATAACAGTATAGGAGCAAAATTATAGGGATAGAATACACATAGCAAGACATGCAAGGGTTAAATTATGTGAGTGACACAACCTAAAAGTGTGCCAAAAGGGTAAAGACTAAAAATAAAGCCCAAGAAAGTTGAGCGACACAAAAAGATGAATGCATATAGCAATTCAAAGACACTTGAGTGTCATAACCCGACCGACAACCTAAGGTGTAATTGTTCAATCAATCACACTAACAAGAATGAGATTCGTTCATTGACTGACACATAAAATGTCTTCTTCCAAGTTATCATTGGGAAGGCAAGTTCTAACAAACCTTTTGAACAACATAATCATCTACCTAAGATGATTGGTGTTGGGATGGTTTAGATTAATATATCGTTTGCACTGACAATGAGATGCATGATATATTTCGAAAGAAAAAAAAAAGTGACCCTAACAGGATTGGGGGTGGATATCTCTAACGGGGTTGAGGTAACGAAGTTCTAGATTTCTAGTTTGGATTATCCTAGGTGTGTGTCAGAGATAATTTGGTGTATGAATGGTTTCGTGTGATTGTGAGGATTGAAGGTTGGTGAACTAACTATCACTTATCCAAAGTGAGGAATAGTTGTAAGGTTCGAGTGTGATGATTGATGGGTTGAAGGTTCTTTAGACTAACTATCACTGTCAAGAGTGAAGTGTAGCTAAAAGGTTTGAGTAGGATTGATATAAGGGTTGATCCTAGTTGTGTGTTAGAGATAATTTGGTGTATGAAGGGTTTCGTGTGATTGTGAGGATTGAAGGTTGTTTAACTAACTATCACTTATCCAAAGTGAGGAGTAGTTGTAAGGTTTGAGGGTGATGATCGATGGGTTGAAGGTTTTTAGACTAACTATCACTGTCAAGAGTGAAGTTTAGTTATAAGGGTTGAGTGTGATGAGGAATGATGTTAATGTAAGGTTTGAAGATGAGATGCAAGATAAGCTTGCAATGGTGATGCCTTATGTAGGCAAGAGTTGTGGGATTCAAATTAAAGTTGGTGATAGAGTCCTATGGTGTAGTGAGGGAATCCTAGGGTGTATGTGAGTTTGCAAAATCTTGCAGGTTTGAGGTTAGGGATGCAGGGATCTGGAGGGAACAGTGAAAATTCGTCAAACATAGGCACGGTACCACTAAATACCACACGGTACTGTTAAATTTAACGGTACCATGACCTGGAAGTCACGAATTTTCCTGTGCAGCCTAGTTCTGGGCAGCTAAAGGGAAGTTTTCTAGGGAATAAGAACCACATTTGTGTGTTCTTGAGAGTGTTTGTTGAAAGACTATATGATTGTGTTTTCGCTCCCCCTTAATCTATGACCATCCGGACAAGATGTGTGAAAAAAATAAAGAGGAAAACAAACGTTGACGGAAGCGATGAGCTTAGTAACGTCATGACACGTGGTGGATAACATACAATAAACTTCACCTTTGAAGTCACGTAGCTCTTCTCAATCATTGTGAATATTCATAGAACATTCATATGATGAGGCATATGATCATGTGGAGATATCCTAAGGGTTAAGAAGATAAAATCTTTAGGATTGTAAGGTTAGTGTTAAGGTTCTAGTGGGGTTATCTCAACTTATCCTAGCGGTTCTTCGCTTAAAGTGTGTGGAAGGTGAGTGGGATATGAAAGCATTGGTAGTGTAGAACTAAGGTTGAAAGGTGTAGGTAAGTTGGGAAGATAATGGATACGGAAGTAACCATACATATGGTGTGTTCAGTACCATGCGAAAGTGAAAGGGGAAAAATCTAAGGAATCAGAAGATAGACATAATCTATTCTGATAGGAGTTGGTTCTGGTTCAAGACTTCATCGAGTGGGTTTTGGTAGTGTTGGTGAGAATTGAAAACAAGATAAACTGTCTCAGCAGACAACGGTCCGACGGTACCATTAAATTTAGCGGTATCGTCCCCTATTTAAGGGTACCGTGACCTGCTGAGGTCAGTTTTGACCCAGAATTAGATTTTTGACAAAGAAATTTCACATATGTTGTGATTTTTCTGGACCTTAGATTAAAGGAATTTATACCGAATAAATTCTTTTATGAATGAATCCAACGGGATTCGATGAACGTTAATCGAGAACGAGAAATGACATTTAATTGCATTTCGCAAATTAAATATACTTTAAATATTTCGGATGAAATATTTAAGTTGTCATTGGAGTTTAAGAGGATTTTACGAATAAATCTCGCATATTTAGTAAGACTTTTCGACACGAGGAGAGAATTTATACCTAATAAATTCTTTGAACGGTACTGGACGAGAAAAGATAGAGGGAATGACTTGATATTTCCAGTGAAATATCTAAAAGTCATGACACGAAATAGAAGAGATGATCTCAATATTTCCAGTGAAATATTCAAGTGATCATACGAGGAACGTGAGAGATGACTTAATATTTCCAGTGAAATATTTAGATAGTCATGAGAGGGATTTAAAGAATGACTCAATATTTCCAGTGAAATATTTAAAGAGTCATGAGACGAGACGCACGAGATGACTACAATATTTCCAGTGAAATATTCAAGTAGTCATAAGAGGGGTACGAGGGATGACTTTAATATTTCCAGTGAAATATTTAAATAGTCATAAGATTTATGAAATATGTTCCATCATTCCTAGACCTAGACGAGGATGGTTAGGGGATTCTCGGTTGAGAGGTTTGGTTGATTTACGGATTTTGATGTGCTTCGCACGCGAGTGTTTCACGGGGTTTTGAAAGACGTAAAGCTAGGCCTATGGTGCTGATTTGCAGCAAGGTTTGGGATCTTAAGAAGTGTATAATCACACGAGGATGAATGAAAACTACTAATCACTTATATAGTAATTCGTGATTCCTTTGTCACTCGAGGGTTGATGTTAGCTTTTAGTTTTTGGATGAGCGTTTTAACATATGTTGTTAAAAGGCTTGAATATGATGTTTCGGATATGACATTTAACAATTATGATCGCAAGTTAAACTTACTTGAATATTTCAGATGAAATATTTAAGTTGTCAACCCTACTCCGAGTTCTACTAGGTTTGTATCTAACCTTCCCATGACAAAAAGGTGTATTACTTGGAAGACGGCGAAGTGATGACTAGGGAATTAGGATAACTTTGCAACTACTTTGACTTATAGGTTTTGACACAAGTGTATGACTCTATGACTTATAAGGGTTCATAGTGATAGGCATACCTAATTCCTAATGTGTCAAAGGGACATAGTGTGGGTGTAAACTTTACAAGCAAATCATGTAAAATTCACATAAGGAACAAATGCAAACATCATGCAAAACATGATAATCATTTAACATTTAAGATCATGAAGACATTTAATCATATCTTACGAGAACATGTTATCATTTTGAAACACGTATGTGGGATGCAAGCAATCTAGGTTTGCTAAGGCAGATCCTACTTACTACTTGTTTAAAATGAAATCCTAACGGGAGATAAAGTTCACTGATGTAAACTATCTCTAGTCAAATGTAGGAATGCAAAATTTTTAAGTTAGAGAATGAGTATGAGACTATCACTAGTGGTGCTCAATTCAGGCTAAACACGACCATTTTTATAGGTTATACCACGAACCTAGCTTCTCTCCTAGAAGCAATTCAACCGTTAGGTCAAATTGAATTTCTAGTGCGATAGGTTCTCCAGTAGTCATTCTCATGTTAGAAAAATTCAATTTCCTATATTTGCCTATTAAAGAATAGCAAAGATGATATTAGCTTATTTTGCTAATACATGGCCTAATATGACTCAACTAACCATAATTTGAAAATTGGTTAAGAGAATGACATGTCTTACACAACTCCTAACAAAGGCAAGCGAAATATTTTAATTTCTTGTTTGAGATTTAGAGGTTATTTGAAGGAGATGGTGTATTTTATGATCTCTTAGACCACATCTTTGTTTGTTGAGTTGTTACATTTTATTTTAACATGATTTGGTTTCCTAGAACCAAGAAACACTCTAATGTCATATAATGTAGAATCTACTACATCGTGTATGTTTCAAGAATGCTCCTTTGCATATCTTGAGGAAGAATCTAGTAAAGGTTACTTACCTCAATAGATCTTGTGAGTATTATATTTAAAATGAGACATATTGTATATTTCAACAAGTATGCTTTTCCAATAGAAGACTTATCACTCTTACGAATGCTTAGTGAAACAAGTATTTTAGTGTATGACCAATTTTACTTGTTTATGCAATGACACATGTTGTATTAGGTTATTATTCAACTCTAATATCCTATATTTGTTAACAGGATGCAATGTATTATCTTGTAACATAACCATTCATGTTACAAAGAAAATAAGATGCATGGGATATAAGTTATCCTTTGTCAATCTTTTGATAAGAGAAATACATGTGATATTCTCAAAGATTGATGACTTACATAATAGTTAATAACATATTATGCGTGACATTTTTACTAGACATGTGACTTTGATTGTTGATTCTTTCATGAGAAAAGTTTACATATGTTGTTTGTTTGCTCGTGTTTGGTTTTTCGGAAATGACACATTTAGTAATTGCATTGCAAAGTAAATTATTTGAATATTTTGGATGAAACATCCAAGTTGTCAATCTTACTTAGTTGTGTATTTTATGCATCTTTTAAACATATTAGTTTAATGTTTGGAACACAACCATTGGACAAGAAGACTCAATATGGCATCTTCAACACTAGTGTGAGTTATGATCCGATGCATATTATTTTCGTCTTGAGAGGACGTCATTATTTTCATAAAAATCGAGTGTGATTGTGTATGTAGATTCAAGATAATATATTTCATCATATTTTGATGTTATCTTGAAGCTAAACAAGTAATGACTCCAATTTCATGTCCACACTCGAAAACTTGTCAATTAGATTCGATAATGATATCAATCATAATTTGAATAATGAATTGATATGTACTCGAAATCTTTCTTGACCCTCACGATCATTGCTTTAAAAAAGAAAATAAAAATTTAAGGAATGTGTTTTATTTATTCTAATACTGGTTGTATGTGTGAGGTTAATGACATATTAAGTTACCACTTTGATACTATCATTTATTTTTATTTGAGAAAAACTATTTATATTATTAAGTATAATATTCTTAGTTTTTCGACACCTCATTAGTATAAAAATAATTATTTTAACTATTTCTATACAACATACGTAAAATACTAAATGTTTAAAACATTTTGTATGTGTGTTTAGATCAATGCAAGTTTAATACATTTTCTTTTACTTAAATACTAATGTATTAATATGATCTTTTATCTTGTTTAGACAACCCATGGTCAAGCAAGACAAAATGATGTAATGTTTTAGAGATCGTGTTACGGATTTTATGAAAGTGTTAAGTATTTTGGGGTGATATACTTTTTACACTTAAACCTTTGGAAAAATAATTGTGTAAGACAATATTTTTTGACACACATGATCTACCAACTTAATTTCTATTCCTAAGAAAGTTACTAAACCATTTAAAAAACTTGCAACATATGCAAGAAAAATGGTCTATGCCTATTTGCAATGCAAACTAATTACTTAATATAGTGCAAGTAATTTAGCATGAGCCTTATAAATGCATAAATCGGAAAACTATAATAAACAAATAGCAACATGGCAATAAAGACACTTATGCTTATAGATAAAATTAGCTTAACTAAAGATAACAATAAGCATACACAAATATTAACCAATAATACAAAGACAAAAATTAAAACAAATAGCCATTTAGGTTAACACACAAAAATACTTGTCGTCATTTTGTGTATTAAGTATAACAATGTATACTTAGCTTGATTTTATTTGAAAATGAATTATTTTCCACCCCATTTCAAAATTTGATCAAGTTCAACACTTTGAAAAAATATGAATACATCAATGTGTGATGTTCTCTTTGTAATTTGACAAAAATTTGTGCAATTGACATGACCGGAAAAGCCTATCTGTTACGAATCAAAGACTCTTATAAATTTTACTTTACAATCGTTTTCTAAAAGTATTTTTAAATGAGAGTCAACTCAATTACGTTTAAAACGATAGGTGGCACGACTCCTACGGACTTACGGTTGATTTTTATACGAATTTTTGAAAATTACCAAATTCTGAAAATCAGACGAAGGTACCGTTAAATTTAGCGGTACCATCCATATTTAGTGGTACCGTATGTTATAATTTAACGGTACCGTGACTGTTTTTACAGTTTTGAACAAAACCAACCACATTACTATGCGACTCGTTCTATAGACATGACCGGACACTTACAAACTCTATTCTTTTAGTGGTTTAAGAAAACCTTCAAGCTAGTATGAAAAAGTATACTTAACAACAAAGCTTGTAAGTATTAAGCAAGTAAATACTTTTCATATTTTATCACCTTCATGGGTAATTTGATACATGGATCGTACTCAATTTTGAAAGCCATTTGTTTTAAAAATTTGAGCGACGTGGCTCTGGTACCAATTGTGGAAACCGTAGAGGGGGGTGAATACGTTTCCATTTAAAATCTTAAAAACTTTTTGTATCAAACACCCGATCAAGTGTGACGTAATATGAAAAGTGTCAACAATGATCATATAACATCTAGGGATGAATACATTAAACTACAACACTAGCACAATCAAACCATGACACATACATAATCAACATAACATAAGCAACTAGCCACACAAGCATAAACACAATGCAAATATAACTATAAAGCGATAAAGAATAAAATGAAAGTAAAGAGATAAGTAAGAAGGCGCAAACCGGACACGGTGATTTATAGTGGTTCGGTCACGAAGCTCCTCTTCGCCCTACTCCACTCCCCGAGTACCCAACTCGAGAGTTACTTCACTAATCAACAAACTCCCTTCAGGCGGGAGAAAACCGTACACGTCGCTTATCCTATTTCCGACACTAAGCTAGATGTCGAGTGCTAATCTTAGCTAGCACCAATCTACCACGATTTACCCGATCTACCCTTGATCCACTTGATCAATACACACAAGCCCAATGGCTTCAAGAGATCTCCAAGATCTCGACAAGATCACAATGATCTACTCCCACTTGACTCGATCTACCCAATCTACCCTTGATCTTCTTGATCAATCACACAAGCCCACAAGCTTCAAGAGATCTCCAAGATCACAATGATCAACCCTCACTTGACTCAATCTACCCTATCTGCCTTTGATCAACACACTAGCCCAATGGCTACTAGAGATATTCAATATCTCTATAAGATCACAATGATCTTCCCTCACAAACTCTCAAAAGAAAAATGATCTTGATGTATGCTATGATACAATCAAGAGTGTAACAAATGTTACAAGTGCTTCTACCTACAACTACAACACTTTGTATCTACTTGGATACCTTGTGTTCTTCTCTTGCACTTGAAGAGGAATGATAACACTTTGTATCTACTTGGATACCTTGTGTTCTTCTCTTGCACTTGAAGAGGAATGAAGAGGATCTCTTGGTGGGATGAAGTGATCACTCTTAAACAAACGAAGACTCTCTTAATGATCAAAGAAAGTGTTTTAAGTGAGGAGGGATTAGACCAGAGAAAACTGACTAGAAAAATAAAGTTGGAAGTGTAAAATGGTCCACTATTTATAGGCAAGGGAAAAAACTAGCCGTTACAGAGGCACGACTCCACTAATTGTCACACGGCTCCACTAAATTTAGTGGTACCGTGGACGCTCATCCGTTTGTTTTTAGTGGGGAAGGTTTATTTGGGAATGTTTGGAGTTGTTTGGGGGGAAAATGACTGTTGAGAGTTTTTTAACTTATTTTTCAAAATAAAACATTTCTTTTTAATTCAAAAATAATTTGTAAAATATATTTTTGAAGGAAATGTTTTGTCACATTAAAAATGTGAAGTTTAGAGAAAAATATAATCCTTTGATCATTTGTCAAGTAGTAGATTTGTTTGTCCATACCTTGAGTGATTTATGTCGGGATGGAAATCTACGACTTTGTTGAAGCATACTTGAGACGTCGGGAGGTGTTGATGTAAGTATGCATTGATGATTTGTGTTTACAAGTAACTTGCACATTTTACTTTATGCATTACAAGTTACATGTTTGTCATTATTAAAACCGAAGGAATCGTTTAGTTTAACTATCGTAATATTTTCACTAACAACCCACACGTATAAAACTAAAGGTTTTGAAACTGTTTCGAGTAGCGATAGGTTTGAGGTTTAAAAAGGACTTTTGAGGGATTATTATGAGAGCTTATTACAACAACTTATTAGCTGAGCTTGTGGAGAATTAGTTTGAGCCATTTAATCGATATGTTACATTTATAAAAATGGATTAATGGGGTTGTTTTCTAGTCGATAAATCAAGGTGTCCAATATGAAATATGACATATGAATGTGTGATATGCAATATATGATTAGAAACTTGTCTTGATAAGTAATAAAATGGAAATATGAGTGTTGAATGAATGTGTAACTTGATTATTCTAGCCATCCATAATAGGAGGTCAAATATATAACATAAAATAAATACGAGAACTCGAAAATAAAGAGAAAAGCTTGTGATAATCGAATGGAAAGTATATACAGTGCATGAAATATTAAAAACCATAAGAATGTATAGGAATGAGCTGGATTGCTTACTACATCGAATAAGGTGGTGAGAAATATGTGGATATGATCTAGAAATGGGACGAGTAGCACGTCACTTGTTAAAATGATCACTAAAGGATCGAATGAAGCTTGAATGCTTTGGAAGAGGGCTCGAATGACTATAGAAATTGCTCCTGTTCTTGGGAGGTCTCGGCAGTAAGTATAGAAGACTTAGAGAGAATATGTGAGTGAGTTTTCAAGTGTGAAAAGGGAGTGTGTATGTATATCGTATATATGCATGTATTAAACATGTATATTGTATTTTAATGACTAAAGTTGGTTTGATTAGATAGCTAGCATGATTTAGATAAGGATTTGGGAATATATACTCGAGTACTATGATATTTAGGGGGGGGGGGGGTTGTGTGTTGCTCGGTTATAGTACAAGTTGCATGTATATATATGTCGCGTTAGACATATAAGGGTCCAAAACAATGTTTTTAACGTGACCAAAATGTCGGAAAGGTGAGAAACAATGTTGTGAACTCATATTCGACTATGGGAAATTATAATGTCTAGGTGAAAACAACTTTAATCGAGTTTGGTTAAAATGGTATGAACTTGTACATGTGTCGAGTAGGGTTTACTTTGAGTCTCGTTAAATGATCAATGTTCGAATTAAAAAGTGAGACTTGTCATCCTAATTATTTGGTGTACGAGGATTCGAGTGATGTAAAATGTCGCATAGTTTGTGTGTCGAAATCAAAAGATATCGAGGCCAAGTGTTGGGGTGTTAACCGAGTGAAATATAAGAATTTATATAAGTTGGGTTGGGATTGAATAGTACCAGGCTCAAAATTGGGCCAAGTATAGCATTGTGGATCCGTTTAGTTGTTTATTAGTGTGTTGGATTCGTCGTGGTCCGTGTGTGAGCTCGTTCCAAAGTGTTTGTGAATCACGTATCAACGTGTTTGAATTAATGTAATGTAATAAACAAAATTTTTAAATTTTGCTCGTAAAAATGGTTAACTGAACTGTAATTGTAATTTAATACTTGATTAACATTTACAAATCACTGGGGAATTTTACAGGTTGCTACAGTATCCAAATACATTCCTAAATTAGCAAATATGCATCCTAATAAGAACCTGCTTTGGGTTTCGAATTGCTAATGTTTGATCGAATGACAATTTCAGGGTTCAGACTCAGTGCCATCATGGCTAGCAAATCTGTTCTTTGAACCGACTAAGTTTGAGGTTAGATGTTTCTCTGATAACTCACTTTCACGAAAATTCAAGAAAATGACCATATTCCAAATGGGGTTTTAACAAAATGTCACAAACTTTTGTGTTTATATCAAAATACCCCACATTTCCGCAAAATTATTCTTGGGTCCACTGGTCCAATCAAGTCTGCAAAATACCTATAAATTGATAAAACTAAAAAAATACACAAATTATGAACACCCAGTTTTGCAGTATCGTAAAGCACTTTTCATATTATATGGATTTATTTAAAGTCAGTTTTCGGATATTTGGGATCAGTTCTGCAAAAACCGATGAATGTCAAAAGAAAATACAAAGAATAGAGGATATTTTGGTATAAACACAAATTTTTATGACATTTTGCTAAAGAGAAACCTTTTGTAATATGGCTATTCTGATGAATTTCCCAAGTAACTATCATGACAAAAAAAAAATAAATAAATAAAAAATGTATGCGTCACAAAATTTTATTACAAAATACAGGAGTACTAGTTCATAGGGAATTTACGAGGCGACAAAGGGAATATACGAGCAACTACCTAAAAGAAGTAAATAGGATCATAAGAAAACACACAAAGAATTGTTAAAAGAAACCAAGAGAGCAGAAGAATGTGTTGTGGCCATTATATATTGACTTCACAATCTCCTCATTATTGGAGTCAAGAAACTAGAATTACAGAGAAAATGTTGACGGTTCCAGATCAAAAGAGGCTGGTTAGTACAGAGGTGGCGTGAAATGAAATCCGTTATATTGCAGGGAAAAACGGACAAAAACATGCAAAAACAGACGAAAACGTGTAAAAAAGAGGTTGGTTGTCACGCGCGAGGTTGATGTTTCGAGGTCACTTAAGGTGATCGTTTCACCTTGCCATCCAGCCTTACATGTTTTTATCCGTTTACACGTGTAAAACAGACGAAAACGTGTAAAAGGACGAAAATGTGTAAAAACCAGACGAAAACGTGTAAAACAGACGAAAACATGTAAAAACGGACGAAAACATGCAAAAACAGACGAAAACGTGTAAACCAGACAAAAATGTGTTAAAATTAACGAAAATGTGTGAAAACGTGCAAAAACAGAAGAAAACGTGTAAAACAGACGAAAACGTGTAAAACAGACGAAAACGTGTAAAAACGGACAAAAACGTTTAAAACGTGTAAAAATGGACAAAAACGTGTAAAAACGGACGAAGACGTGTAAAACGAAGGAAAACGTGTAAAAACGGACGAAAACGTAAGAAAACCAAATTTGAATTTATTTGCTAACAGCCGTTAGTATAAAGGACTAATGATGAAAGTTTATTTTAGTTATATGGGTGAAGTCAAAACAATATTTAAGAGTTTGATAGGATTCATCGTTAATAAAAAAGTAAGTGTTTAAATTCGAAAAATTTGAAAAGTTTTACAAAAACAAATACTCAATGGACAGAGATCCCAACTTATGCTTCCCTCTTTCAACCCCAAAACCCTAAATCTCACTATTATTATAAATACACACACATAACACCAATCCATACTCAAACTCAACAGCCGACATTATTCTAGGTATCTCACAAAAAATGTTTCTCTTTAAATTTCACCACAATTCTTTTTAGTTATTTTTTTTGTTTTTGTTTAAAGAAGTAGATTTGCTATGATGCTTAAAACTACTATTTATGATTTCTGTGATTAGAAATTTACCAATGGATCCTTCTGAGCATATCTACTTTTATCTTATGTTTTTTTGTTTTGTTTTATGTTTTTTTTTTAAGATTGTTTTTGAGGTGATGAGAAAGTTGTCGGAATATATTATGTCGATCGAAAAACTTCCAGACTACAATTATCTGATCAAATCCTTTTTTCATTATTTTTGTTTTTTTATTTTTTTTTTTAATAAAGTTTAATGAATGAAAAGATGGAAGTGATGATTATTTCCCCAGATGATCGAAGATGATTATACTAAGCGCTATTTTTTTTCTCACTTGTGAGAATCCAAGCCAGAAATCTGATCCATCTTTTAAAAAGTTATTATTTTCAATCCTTTTTTATACGAAATTCAAATTATATCATTTAAATGTTAAGCATCTTTGTTTTTGCCCCACTAATAGTGACTTAGCCATTTTTTTTATTTGGCCATTGCTTTTATTGCGTTGTCTATTTTTTTATTTAGACAACGCAATTTTTGTTGTGGTTTGATTTTGTTATTTTTGGGGGTAAAATTGAATATCTGAGAATTAATAATTTTTGGACATAGCATTTTTTGAGACTAAGAAGTTTTTTTGACAATTTGTTGTATTTTTGTGCATTATAAGTAAACAATGAAATGATGGAAGTGATGATTATTTCCCCAGATGATCGAAATTGAAATAACTGAGCGCATTTTTTATTCTCCCTTTTCTAGGGAGAATCCAAGCCAGAAATCTGATCCATCTCTTTGAAATGTCAATTGCTTTAGACCATGTGTAGGTGGTAATAGGTGGAGGGTGCGGGGTTATTTGACACGTGGCATGTGGGGGGTATTGTGGGGCTTTGTTGAAAAAGTGGTGTAGTGGTAAAATGGGGAAAAAACGTTCGAATTTTATGGATTGAGAGAGGGCGGGGCGTTGTCAGAACCACTGGGGTTGCGTTTTTTTATCAACAGCGCCCCCCCCCCCCCCTGTTTTGAGGTGGTAGGCGCTGTTTGGGAAAAAAATGGGTGCTACAGCGCCTATTACGGATGGTCTTAGGATATTTCAATAAATTTAGAAGCTCTATTTTCGAAGTTTTTTTTTTTTTTTTTTTTTTTTTTTTTTTTTTTTTTTTTTTTTTTTTAAGATTTTGTATACTGGTATACAGCATATTTGCACAAAATGGTAAATTTTGTGTGTTGGAATGACTGATTATTTATTTATTTAATATAAAATGGCCCTTTTTGCGTTCAAATTTTGTTTTTGCAAAATCTTTGTCATACCTTCATTTAAGCCAGTCGTTCCATTGAAAAAGTTGTTTTCGTTTGTGTAGTTGAGGGGGTTAAACTTGAAATCTTAAAAAAATAAGGAATTGTTGTTATTGGTTTGAGACCCGGAACCTTGTTTCTATTTAATGGTATTTCTGCTACCTTTCATGTGCAAGTATTGAACTAGATGACTAGAATTAATATATATATAATGCACCATTTAATACGGTGCCGTTTTGGTGCTGGGCTTCCCGCACTTTTTTTTGGCCTGCTAAAGGTGGCCTGCTAAAGGTGATAAGCCCCATCCATTACACACACACTCTTTTTAATACTTCCAGAACTCTCTACCACCGTCTAAAAAACACACACACACACTACCAACAATTATTTTGATCAAAAAAAAAAGAAAAAGAAAAAGAAACCCAGTTTGATGAAGATTCTCAAAGCTAAAAAAGAGGGGAAAACCGCGGTTGATGATGGGGTTTGTTATCGATCTTATTCCGGTATTGGAGATGAAAAAGGCGAATATTGCAACAACGGAATCATAAATCACAGGTTTGGTTTTAGTTACATAATATGTTTATTGGTTATGTGGTTCATAAAGAATTAGGGTTTCGTGTTAATTTAGAGATTTTTCTGAAATGATTCATAACAATTAGGGTTTGGTTTAAATTACGTATGTGGTTATTTAATTATTGGGGATGTTTGCCTTAGCTTTTGATTTAATCTGAATTTTGTTTGTTTTTGTTGATATTTTTACGTAGGAGGAGGAGGACGAGGAGGGACAATGGTGAGAGAATGGTTAGTTGTTTTTCATTTTTTTTTAATCACGAATTCAATAAGTATTTTGTTTTTTCATCAGCTTGATTCAGTGGGGCTTGCAGCCATGGCGGGATGTACTCTCTTATTGGTAATTTGGTATTTAATATGAAGTTTTCAATGAGATTTTGCAAGTATCATATTTAGACACCTTTTGTATATAAATATCCCAATAAGGCATGGTGTTTGCCACCACCATAATAATTGTATCATTGATTTATTTTCAGGAAACAACATTTAGTGGGAACCCAATATGGAAGAACCGTATTGATAGGAGCAACGCAGCAGAGGTAAGAGCAAATGCTCCAAGGCAAGCTGAACTTGAAGCTCAAATGGAAAAAAAGCAAAGAAGAGGCTTCGAGTGGGAAACAACGCGACAGGAATTATTGAAGGTATTGACTGGCTTATTCGTGATTGTATTTAAAATAACTTTGATTAACTCATTCGCATCGATGTACCTCTTTTTCAACAGCTGATATCTTTATGCTTATGTTTTGTTTTTTTGACAACTTAATGTTTCACAAATTATTGGTATTTAATATGAAGTTTGGTTTAGATGGCAGGTTTCATTTATTTGTTGAATATCAATTCTTTCAAAAAAAAAAAAAAAAAACAACTGTCTTGGTGCAGCTCCTTAAAAGTTGCTAAATAGCATTTTTATAATTAATTCATTGTTATTATGTGGTGTAGCGAATAATCATGTTGATAAAACTTCTATGGATGTCGAATTATGTAGGCTAAGTTCGGTGACTGGAGTGACGATGTAGGCGTTGAAGTAATTTGGCCTGAGTTTACGGATGAACTGGTATAGGCGTTGAAGTAGTGTATGCTGAGTTTAAAACACATTACTTAAAGGTACATATTTAGCTCATGAACTTTTTGGCGCTCAAATAAGCATTTCTTCATGAGCACCATTAAAAGTACTTTCCCAAACACTCATTAAGCAATCCTTTAAAACTCTATATTTTGTGGAAGGATTTTAAAGCTAAAACAATCAACTTCCTAATCTAAATTAGATGTTCTTATCTTAAATTGTGTACTTATGCTACATTATTTTATTTATTGGGACGCAAGCGTACTAACTATATCGTTGCACCTTTAATGGAATCAGGGCCATGATGCCTCAGGGAAAAAACAATTCAATTATGGTGAGTCGTGAAAGTGGAGCAGGGAAAACTGAGACAACCAAAATGCTTATGCAGTTTCTTGCATACCGGGGTGGCCAGGAAGCTACTGAAGACCGCGCAGTTGAATAGCAAGTCCTTCGAGTATGATATGGCGTATACTTCTTTATTTAATTAACCTCTTAATTATGTTATATCATATGTCACTTAATGCCTATGCATAAGCACACAATTTCGAACCAACGACGCAATCCCACACTATGGCAGGCGGACATGCGCACAAGCAGGTACAACTGTTGCATATTCATTATTAGTGCTTACACACTTTCTTTTCTGTGACGGTGATACTTATACGTGGAAGAGATAATATACTAACAATATCCTTAGTGATTATCAGTTTGTGTTTGACAAAGAGTCATATGGGACCTTCACAGTTTCACTTTGTAATTGTGACAACTATCACACGAACGCATTCAATCAGGGGTTTAAACATGTTGAACGGCAATTTGGACCAGCTTCTAAAGGTCAGTGGCAAATATAGCCTTTTCAGAAAGTCAGTAGCGAAATAACTTTTCGCACATTTTGGACGGCAAAATTTTCTTTCTTACCTTTTTTTGAATTTTATAGTAGCAACACGATAACATGGGTTTTTACTTTTTATGTTTATATATCCTGAACTGAATTACCTGATAATGACAACTTATCAAGGAAAAGGAGTCTTAAACTACCGTTGAGAAAAAAATTAAAGTAAAACATTTAAAAGTAAATCTGGCCATTTCGTGACTGAGTCGGCTTTTAGATGATGGGATTAATCATATAATCACATATTTTATACACACCTAAGTCTTGACAGGGTATGTATTACTATAGGGTATGTATTACTATTATTCAAGTGGAAACGTGGAGGTATCATAGGAGCTGCTGCTATAACTGGTGGAACCTTAATGGCGATTATTGGTGGTATGATATCTCAATATTTTGAAGTCTTTTGTGCACTTTAATGTCATCTGTAAATGGGTCATGGTATTTTACTACCATTGTTGTCTGTAACAGGTTTAGCTGCTCCAGCAATCGCTGCTGGATGTAGTGCTTTAGCACCTACATTGGGGACAATTATACCAGTAATTGGAGTCGGTGAGTTTGCTGCTGTTGCGACCGCTGCAGGAAGTGTTGCAGCTTCTGTTACAGTCGCTGCCTCATTTGGAGGTGAAGTAAATCACATCTTTTTAGTTTATCTATAAGAATTCATGACCTTTAATTGAGTACTGTTCCCGATGGATAACATCTAAATTGTTGCAGCTGCTGGAGCGGGACTTACCGGGACAAAAATGGCCAGAAGGACGGGAAGCGTTGATGAGTTCGAGTTTAAAGCCATAGGAGAAAACCATAACCAAGGCGTGAGTTCTTTTTTTCTTCTTCTATATATTGCGAGGAAATTTCCTTATAGAACTTTTATTACCAGAGGTTGGCAGTTGAGATATTAGTCTCTGGATTTGTATTCGAGGAGCGAGATTTTTTTAGGCCTGTATGCCGTAAGCACTGCCATTCAGGATTGGCTTTCATCAAGTAATTAAATCAATATAAAAAATTGATAATGCACCAACTACATCATTGGAGATATACTCATTTCTTTTAATTATATGCAGCACTTGCAATGGAATTGATGAGACGAGGTCGGTTAACGGATATTAATAACGTACGTCGTTCTGATAGTTGCTGCGAAACCAGAAGAACCTAATCATGGCCACTTCCGGTGCGTTAGCTTTCGCCATAAAACCAAAAAGAATCGACTGTTGTGCTGACAACCTGTTAAGGTAACCAACAGTTTGATCACGATGAGCATCTGCAGAAATATTATTGGCTAAAATTAGTGTCCGATCTGGATATTGAGAAGACATAATAGATGGAGCTTAGAACCGGAAACTACTGAATAGGATATTACATAGTTATCATTTTGTAAAATATTTGCAGTGGTATAGAGACGAGTCATGGAAGGTGTAGCAAATCGAGTTAATAAAAATTCGTAATATATATGTTCTATATTTCTATGTTTGATATCGTTTTCCTCCAAAAATTGCGGATAAAACGACGCCCCGCCGCAACGCGGCGGATCGTCGCCCATCTCGTTATCAATAAACACACAAAATAAATAACTAGATGTGCAATGATGCTTAAAACTACCTATTTTATGATTTCATGATTAAAAATTACTAGAGGTGGCAATCACACAACCCTTTTAGATAAAAATGGGTTTTTATGGGTCAAAAATAACAACTTATGAGTTGGATTGGGTTACCCCATTGGCAAAGAACATGTCAAATGGTTCAACAATTAGATTTATGTGAGTCAACAAATGGGTCGAATGGGTCAACAAATGGGTCAAATGGGTCACTTAAGGGTCTGATTAGGGCTGTAAACGAACCGAACGTTCTGTGAACATTTCATTAACCGTTCGGTAAAAAGTTCGCTTATGTTCGTTTATTTATTAAATGAACGAACGTGAACAATATTTTACGTTCGTTTAGTTAAATGAACGAACATGAACAAAAGTCGCGTCCGTTCATTTATGTTCGTGAACGTCCGATTATGCGTTCGTTAACGTTCGTTTATGTTCATTTATTATTTATGTTCGTATATCATATCTTTTAATTGTATAATTTAAAAATTGGTTTGTTTATACAAAACAACACTTATAAAACAATGTATTGTGCACAATTTAATAAAGTTTATGTTTGTTTGTCTATGTAGATATATGTTCGTTTAGCGTTCGTTTAGTGTCTTAATGAACGAACATAAACGAACATAAACAACTCAATTTCTTAATAAACGAACATGAACAAGAAAATTCGCCCGTTTAAGCGTTCGTGTTCGTTTATTTGTTTGGTTAAAAATAAACGAACGAACGTGAACAAGGCTTCGTTCGTGTTCGTCCGGTTCACTTACAGCCTAGGTCCGATGATAACTCAACCACCATTAGATGTCGTGTTTTTATACGTTTCAAACGTTTTAATATTTTTTTCGTCCGTCTTTACTTTTTCATCCGTTTTGTGCGTTTTCGTCCGTTTTCGCGTGTTTTCATCCGTTTTCGCGCGTTTTCTTCCATTTTTGCACGTTTTCGTCCTTAGTCCCTTTTTTACGCGTTTTCGATCGTTTTTTACCTTTTCGTCTGTTTTTTTTACGTTTTCGTCCGTTTTTTTACGTTATACTCCGTTTTTTAACATTTGAGTCCGGTTTCTTATGTTTTCATCAGTTTTTTATGTTTTCGGCCGTTTTTTGACGTTTTAATCCGTTTTCGTCTTTTTTTTTACGTTTTCGTCCATTTCGTCTGTTTTTTTTACGTTTTAGTCTGTTTTCTTAGGTTGAATGTTATATACAGTGCAATCTTTGAGTAGAGTGTAAATTTATTTCCTAATAAAAAATAGGCGGATGATTGTGTTCAAACTTCATCAATTTTGTAACACCCCCAAAATCGGTACAGCGGAAGCATTCAGGTCATTGGGGTGCTACTCAATTAGTATCACAACACAAAGTATAGAAAACGGATTTACCTTATCCGTTTTTGAAGAAATATTATATTCAAAAGTATACGTTTACATCATTCCAAAAATTTGTACGAAAATACAGGCCCATAAAGAATTTAAGCGGTCCCAATTATATCAGATTCATCTATGACCATGCCATGCCAAAAGCCTCCAAATATAAGTTGTCGCCTTATGAACCTGAGAAATACATGCTAAAAGTGTCAACACGAGGTTGGTGACTTCATAGGTTTGTATAAATATGAATGAAGAGTAAAAGTAATGTGAGTTCAAAAGTGACTATTGTGTCACTCACAATGTCATGAAAATAAATGTTTACCGTTAAGCAAGGTTTGCAATGTGTACCACAAGAGTGAAAGTTTGTTTGACCAGTTCATTCGGTTATGTGACCAGTTCATTCGGTCATGTGAACAGTTCATTCGATCATGTTACTAGTTCATTCGGTTATGAGACCAGTTCATTCGGTCATGTATGTACATAGCGGTTGAGCCAGTTCATTCGGTTATGCAGGCATAAATATTTGAAGTACTTATGTCCATGAGAAAATAATCAAGTATATAGCAGGTAAACACATAATGCATTCGGGTAGCCAAATCAAGTATTTCAGCCAAACAGCAAAATTTGCGTAAACAATTCACGTATCCAAATAAACAAGCATTGAGTTTAGTTAAAAACGAGCATGTATTCTCCCCCAAAACAATTATAAAACAAGTAAAAGTAAGGGCCATGAACTCACCTCAGTAAAGCAGTCTGAATAGAGTAAAGTCAAATAGTATGAGTGTGCGGCACCGACACGCGACCTAGATTAGTATGGCAAGTTTAGTTTACAGATTTATGTTTAAGACTCGATGAGTGATGTTTAAATAAGTTTGAAAGTTTTTAAGTGTTTGTGTTATTGTTGCTTGTGTGGCAGTGTTTAAGTTTAAATAGTTTTGAAGTGTTTGCAAGTATTGGCTCTTGAAAGTGTATATATATATATATATATATATATATATATATATATATATATATATATATATATATATTGTATCTTTATTTTCAGAACCCTCTTAAGTGCGGGAACTGCGAGAACTCTTTTTAGACCATTAGATGAGAAGATCAATGGTTATAAATGAATGTGGCAGTTTTATAATTATCCAAAAAATAAAACATATTTAATTTAATGAAGAAGGGTATTATAGGGTTTTTCTAAATGTGTTGATAATAAATATCCCCACTAATTAAGGAACATAACTAGGGTAGAAAATATATATATATATACAATTCATTTTTCAGCCTGCCTCTCTTCTCCCTCACCAAAAAACTGTCACCTCTCACCATCATCATATAAACCGCCGCCGCACCAAGATCCGTCACCGACACCAACCGTCACAGTTTTTCTTTATAGGTATGGTTCGTTTAGATCCGTCACCGCCACCAACCGTCTAGATCCGTCACCGCCACCAAGATCCGTCTAGATCCGTCACCGCCTGTGATGGTTCGTCTTCTCCCTCACCCAAAAACTGTCGCCTCTCACCACTATTATAGGTATGTTTGATTTTTTTATTTTTTTTCTTACAAAAAGTTGAAAAAGGATTAATCAAAATATTTATAATTTTCATTTTCACACTTCGATAGATACGACATTCGCATTCCTGTGTTTTTTAAAGGATTGATGTCGCAATCCTTGACTGAATTTATAATACAAGTGGTTTGTCATTAAATTCCACTAAATGTATTTTATCATTAAAACCTATTTTACAGAAAGTGTTAATGTGACCCCTCAGGCCTCAACTAAATGTATTCGAACGTATCGAAACAACCTTGCATATTTCTTTACTTAATCTTTCATACATAATCGGCTATGTTAACCGCAGCATTTAGGTATGTTTGATTTTTTTATTTTTTTTCTTACAAAAAGTTGAAAAAGGATTAATGAAAAAGGATTAATCAAAATATTCATAATTTTCATTTTCACACTTCGATAATCAAGATCTAATATAAAAAATATATATGTGTAGAATGGATCAATGAAAAAGGATTAAAAAATCAAAAATTTTGATTCTACCCTACTTGCTGTGAACCATGTTTCTGTGAACCATGTCCATTACCTTTTGACGCTTATCCCATTTTCTGGCCAAATTTTAAAAACAATTTTTTTGGAGATGTGTTTACCTTTATGAGTGAACCATGTTGCTGTGAACATATTTGTTTTTTCATGTCTAGATTATACATGTCTAGATTAAACTTGGACTTCGTGTTTGAACATACTTGTTTTTTATGAACATACTCGTTTTTCAGTGTTTTTCAGTGAACATACTTGTTTTTTACATTGAACATGGCTGTTTTTCATGTGTAGATAATACATGTCTAGATTAAACGTGGAATTCGTGTTTGAACATACTTGTTTTTTCGGTGAACATACTTGTTTTTCAGTACACATTTTGGTTTTCATAGAACATACATGTTATTCATTGAACATACTTGTTTTTACATTGAACATGGCTGTTTTTCATGTTATTAACATACATGTTATTCGGTACACATTTTGGTTTTCATAGAACATACATGTTATACAAGATTGTGCATATGCGTTATAATAGTTGTTAGGATTATTTTTTATTTCTTATTTGTTTATGGTTTAATTGTTTTTGTGCATGCTTGTTTCAGATTGATGAAGATGACGATATCATTGAAGACCGAGAAGTGGATGAACAAAAATATACATGAAGATAATTTGTGATTTTTGAAGATATACGATTATTGCATACGTGTTTTATGTTCTTGTAATTAAGTGGAATGTAACATTTAAGTATATGAATCTTATTTTTTTCTTTTATAATGATTTATTTTCTTTGATTTGTGTTTCAAACTTCTTAAAAAATAATGGTTAGACAAAAATATTGATAGGTTGATAAAAAAATGTGAACAATTACATTATAGAAACACATTTAAATTTACATTATTTAAAAAACATGCATGCACCTAATTTTTTTTCAAAAAAAAAGAAACAAAAACACATATGTTCTTGTAATATTCTGGATACACATTACCAAAAAAAAAAAAAAAAAAAAAAAATCCAAAAATTTAGGAATGTTTTGAAACGGGATTTAATAAAAAAATCAAAAATAATATAAAAATTATATTTTACTAAAATACCCTTATGATTAAATAATAATCTTTAATATTTAAAAAAATATTATTGGTCTAGAAGAGTTCTCGCAGTTCTCGCACTTAACAGGGTTCTGAAAATAAAGCCCCTATATATATATATATATATATATATATATATATATATATATATATATATATATATATATATATATATATATATATATATATATATATATATATAAGTTTAAAAGTATACAAAACGAATGAGTATTCGTTACAAAAGTATCCAAAAGACAAGGTGCAAAACATAATCACAAGTAAAGTATCGTGAATAATAGACGTGGTCGGAAGATATAAAAATGTCGTTCGCTATTAGTGTTTCTTGAGTACAACTATACCACACAAGCTCAAACACAAACCCCTTCACATATTTTTCAAGTTGGTGGAGTATGATTTTAGAGAAATAGTTATACTGACTTACAATATTTGCACAATTTCGCTAGTTAAACAATTGAGCCCACTTATAAAATATATCAAAATCATTTCGTGATCAAGACTGTTGAGCAATTATTACTGTTGTAGCATGAAATCTCTCTTTATCACACATATATATCACACGTTAAGCTCTAGAGAATGATGGGACAAGGGTGTATGATGGATCGTATAATATGAGAGAGATATAGATGTTAAAACTTTTCTATTAAACACACAACTTACACACAGTGAACCACCCTCTAAATGAGGTGTTGTGAGCTTTAAATACTACAAGAGATAAGACTCTTGTGGGCTTTGTGTGAGCTCTTGGGCTTGAGTCCATTGGATTGGACTTTTACAAATAATACTAATTCTAACACAAGCCCAAATTATACAAAGTTCTAACAAAGGTGAATGACCATCACTTTAAACTAAAATTAAAGCTAACAATCTCCCCCTAAGGGATGGTCATTCAAAAGATGCACCACGTGTTTAGGTCTTTAGACTTCTGGGTCTTGAACTTTGTGAATCTTTGTTCCTTCATGCATTGTGATCTTCATCGTATCGTCTTTTGGAGTGTTCTTTGCCTTGATCAACATCTTCATGTATTCACAGCATTTATTCTTCCAATGTAGATGTTGAGACATACGATGATCGATGGACTTTCTTCAGTACCTGCATAAAACAGTTAGCAATAAATCGTCCAGCTCTTCCAGGTTCAGATCTCATTATGACACTTACAACTTATGTCCTTTTTGGTGAACACAAGTGTATTTTATTGGAAATGTTCCTAAGAGATCTTTGATGAATCTCATGTCTCTAGACTCAATAATGTGCGTTTTGGTTTTAGTCGTCGGAGGCATGGAGCAGAGTGCCACCTTTTCAATATCAACACATCTCGGAGTGAGAGGTCGATAGATTATGCAGTGTTCTCCGTGAGAAATGAAACGAATATCTTTTAAGAGATATCTGAGTGGCTGGGAGGGGCTTGTGCAACGCGTCACTGGGTCCATGACGTCTTGTCTTCAATATCAGTATCACCTTAGTGAGTACCGATAGCATATGCATTGACCCGGTTTCTGACCTAAGTTTTCATGTAGGGCTATTTCTTTTCACCCTTTCATTAAACTTTTCTTTTTCATTCTTCAACCCCTTCTTTCTCCTTTCTCATTTTGCTCCTTTTTCAATCATACCTAAGGACTTCTAATTCTAATCTATTGGAATTGTCCTTGGGTAGATCCCTCCGGTTCTGGCGGATCATTAGACATTACCTAACCATAATCACCTTATTACTCCATGATTATCCTAGATTTGTTGATCACTTGCCATAAAACCTTTTGTGAAAATCTCTCAAAGCGTTTATGTATAAAACACATTTTTGGTTAACACTTCAAGAGTTTTGCATTTTCTGAAATACTCCCCCTTCACATGTGCTCATGCATTTTGAAATAAATTGCACATGATGGGTAGAGTTCACACATTTGAAATGATCAATTTTCAATGAACATGACATTCGCGAGACACGCTTACATCACTAGTTAGACTAGCTTGAAATTATTACCCGTCCCGGTCATATTCAATGATCATCTCTCGAATTGGTACATTCTACTCAGACAAGTCCTTTGCAAGACACGCTTACATCACTGGTAAACCAGCTTGAAATTATTACCCGTCCCGGACAAGTCTTTTCGATAACAAACAGTTGATTTCGTCAATTCGAGGGTTAAAACTGAGTCTGTCTTTGAGATTCGAACCATGATCACATATTAATCACATTTCTCCCCCTCAAAAATAGCATTTCGATGGTATTTTTGATACCGTTTGATTAAAATCATTGTTTTTGGAAAGCTAATAGGGAGAAACGGTTTTGCATGAACTTTTTGGAACAAATTCTTTTTGGAATACTCCCCCTCAAAACTTGCATTGGTTTTGACATTTTTGAAAACTTTGGAGCAAGTGGGGAGTAACGATTTGAAAATCTTAAGCAAAATTTTTGAAAAGTTTTGAAAAACCTTTTGAGTAAAATTTTGCTTAAGATTAAGAAGTTTGAATAAACATTGCATGAAAACTTCTTTTTTCTTTTAGGATTGTTGCCATAAATTGTACAACAGGGTCCTTTCTTTGAAAAACGGGTTATGCACTGTTATGTGCGCATAAGCCAAAACGTTGAAGCCCGGGTTGTAAGCTGAAATACTTACAAACCATAGATTTTTAGGATAAGTGCTCGAAACTTTTTGAAGAAGCACTTTCCTTTCTTTGAAGCTCGGGTCCTGAACTGAGATGTTCCAAAGCCATTAGGTTAAGCGCGGGTCCTAATCCGATATGATTAGAAGCCATTGAGACCAGATTAGACAACAACCTTTGGAACCCATTTGAGCACTGCACCAACGGGTTTAGCATGTTTTGCAATCCATTTGTAAGTTGTGTCAATCTGATTCAGAGAAGTTGAATTCCAACGAGGACTGAAAACCGGTTTTTCATTTTGAAATAATGCTCGTGGAATCAATGGTGATTTAAAATCCTTTTTCAAAGCAGAGTCATTTTTGTGTTGTAGCGGAAGCATTTCAGAGTTTGACGGACTTTGCTTTGGTTTCCACACTTGCTTTACCCGTGTAAAGTGAGAGCGTGGAGTTTGAAATCTTGGAGTCTCTTCATGAGACATGTTTGACCTTGAATGCTTTTGAGGAGTGAGCGTTTCAGAAAATCTTGGTTTCTTCGAAAACTTCCTTCCTTTTTGCAAAGAATAGGTTGTAAACTGGGAAACCTTTTTCAAAGATGGTTTTGAAGATTCACCCGTGTAAACCTTCTTTGGAACACTCACTTTTGGTGTTGAAAGATTTGAAACAGGAGATTTGCCTTTTGATCGATGGAGAACATCAAACTTTGCTTTTAAGGCATTGTATGACATTCGCAAATCATTGTATTCTTTTTGAAGAAGATCTTGAGATGCCAATTTAGATTCCAAAGAAGCAATTTGTTTCAAAAATTGATCTTTTTCAGCTTTTGAATCATCCATTTTACGTGCCAATTTCCGTTCGAAAATAATATTTTCTTTTTCAAGTCTTTCAAAATATGTTTCGAATTTGTTTGTTTTGTTGAAAAGATCAGTTTTGGCATCCTCAAGATCGTTTGTGCATTGAGCAAAAAGCGTTTCAAGCTCAAGGACTTTTGTTTGAAGCACATGATTTGCATTTTCCGTTTCTGTTTCAAAATCAGGAGTGCTAGAATCAAACAGGGGATTTGGAAAGGAAACTTGTGTGAGTTGAGACTCAACCTTTTTCTGCTTCATTGATTCAATCTTTTGCAAAACCTTTTCAAACTTTTTGTCAGCGAATTCAGACAATTGAGACTTCAAAAATTCAGTCTCTTTTTGTTTTGTGATGGATTTTTGAGTCTGAACGCGTGAACGTTTGATTGAATCAAACAGGTTTTTGTAAGTTTGTTTCAAATGCTCATTTTCCTTTTGTAATGATGCCACAGCATGTTCCAATTCTATATTTTTTGTATCAAGTTCGTCCAAATCAAACTTGATTTTGACATCATCACAATTTTCTTCAAAAATCTTTTCCTTTTCTTTGAGCACTGTTGTCAAAGGGTTTTCAGAAGAAGCAATCCTTTTTGACAATTCTTCTTTGACTTCAACTACTTCTTTTGAAAGTTCAGTGATTTTCCTTTTGAGACAAAGATTTTCAGATTTCAAAAAATCCACATTCTCATGCTCATGGCAGACAGATACCGACTTAAGTGACTCAATTTGATTTGTGAAAAATTCTTTTTGGATATCAAGATTTAAGCATTTTACATCAAATTCATCTTCAAGAGAATGGATGTACTTTAAATCTTCTCTCATTTCAGTGACAAGAAATTTTTCAAAGTATTCAAAACTTAAGTTGATATTTTTCACAAGAGGTTCAATCTCATCTTTTAGTAACTTACAGACTTCCCTTTTTAGCCAAGCGTCTGATAACATGAGATTATTGTAGTCACTAATGGTGTATTGTTGTTTCGACCAAATGACCTTTAACGTTTGCTCAATGTGATATTTTAGATTACAAAACTGTTTTCTCGCTTTATTTTGCCATAACTTAGCATCATAAGTAGCAAGTTGAGCTTCTTTGAAAAATCTTTTCACATTTGTGTCTTTTCTTTTCAAAGGTGCTTTTTGTATTTCTGACAATTGTTTACAACCATACACAAAGCCTTGGTACGAGAGTGGGCTTTTTCTTTGTTTGCATTTTAAGCGTTTTTCCTTTTCCAATTTTTCTTCCTCTTCTGACATGAACAGAACATCAGTTGACAAAAATTTATTTTCCACATGACCGGTATTTTCAAAACCAATTCCGGATTTTCCTTGATGAGTGTTCTCATCTTTAGGAAGCATCATTTGATGAGTTTGAGCACTTTGTCCTGTTTTTCGAAGTTTAGCTTCAAGATTGTTTGCTTGTTTCAAAAGCTGTTTATTCTCATTCTCAAGTTTTGAGTTAACAATCTTAATAGTTGATGTGGTTTCCTGAAGTGCTGAGTATTTAACTTCTAATTCAACGTTCTCTTTTAAAAGCTCTTGGATCCTTGTGTTAGCGGGGCCCATATTTGTATCCAGTTTTTTAATGGAAAGTTTTTCACGTGACAGGGCATCGCTACACTCAACTTGAAGTTCTTTATTTCGTTTTAAGATTGGTGTGAGAACTTCTTCATTTAATTTCCGAGCTTGAGATTTAAGGTTTGAGATTTCAATGTCTTTGTTTTTTGTTATTTGTTCAAAATCTTTTTCCATTACTTTAAATTTCTCAAGCTCTTTGGACAATAAGACGTTTGTTTGCTTAGCTTTGCGATTGTCCTCTTTGCACTTTTCAAGTTCATGTTTGAAATTATCGATTAAAGAAGCAAATATGGCATGATCTTGATCATGAGAAGATCCATCCTGGGCAGGCTCACCTCCATTAGGATCCATATATGGGGTTGGGGAGTGATATTACTATCAAACCGATTCACCACATATGTGTCACTGATGGACTCAGGATGCGCAGGATGTGTCTTTATCATGAGCAAACACATTATTTAACAAAACATCATTGTCATTATCATGTGAATGTTGTACCGTAGCCATATACTGCCGTGTCAGATGAAGGTCTGATATGGTCAGCTTCAGTATCCCAAACAGCTTCATTCCTGTGTGTACCATCAGCATCCGAATCGTACCTTGGAGTACTGCTTTCAATCTGCTGTTCTGACGATGTGTCACTTCCCGTTAAAACCGAGCTAACATCAGATGTTGTACCCTCATCGACTTTTTCTTCATCTTCATTTTCCTCTTTCTCATTTCCCTCTGATTCCTTTAAAAGACGTTCTCTTTCAATTCGCTCTCTTTCCTGTTTCTGCTTCTCCATTTCAATTCTTTCCCGTTCAATCACTTGCTTCTCTTCTCGCATCTTTCTCAAATGAAGTGATCTTTTAGTAAGCACCAATTCCAGTGTTCTCATTCGACTATACAACTGATTTCTGAATGATTCCACGTCCACGTATCTGCTGACGCATTCACTCCATATTTGGTTCGTTGATTCATAATCTGGAGAATTTTTAAACTTTCTGAAATCAAAGTCGAGAAACCATTTAAACTGCGTCTGGAGTGCTTGATAGGCTACTATGCAGTCACTTCCTTGTTCAATTTGGTTCTCTATTTGAAGTATGTTGTGCAAGAGTTTCCCTCTGAAGGTTGAAAAATCCATTTCAGATCCGAAGAGTTTTCCAAAAATTTGCTGCAATGAATATGGTTTCGTCATTGGTGACCTTGCTTCAGAGAGTGTTACACATTGACTCTTAACACCTTTAAAGTGTATGAGACAACGTTCCTTCGTATGAATAACGTTTTGCACAACTGGAGACATCTGTCCCGCTTGAGAAGTCGATTCCATTTACTTGCGGTGTGCGATAAAGTTGATTCAGGATCGTTGCAACGAAATAATAAAAAAAAAAGTTTTTTGCGAAAATCTGCTCTAATTGCGAAAGTTTGGTCCAATTCCGAAAGTCTACCCCAATTGCGAAATATGGCTTGAATTGCGAGACTTTGTATCAATTGCGAAAGACCTACCAATTCCGAAATTAATACCCAATTTCGATAATACTACCCAATTGCGAAAATATGACCCAATTGCGAAATTCTGATGCAATTTCGAAAGAATTTGAATTGCGAAATGCCCTTGTAATTGCGAGAGCAATTCAGATAAATGGCAATTGCGAAAATCTTTAACAATTGCGAAATGAATTCCGAAAGTGAGGACCAATTTAAAAGGCCTGTGAATTGCGGAAATCTAATGCAATTTCGAAACCAATTTCGAAAGTCTGGTCCCACTGATTTGCGACAGAAGGCAGCTTCACCAAATCTTGTTCTTTTCCTTACTAACCCACTGACTTGCACATGCAAGTAAGACTTTCCACTGACAACATTTACCAACTCACCAACTATTGTCAACTCAAATCAATAATTCACAAACAAGAATTATTCACAACCAAAAGATCAAATATTTCAAGAACAACTCGTATGAACTATTCTGTGAAATATTATCGATCTAAAAAGGCTTAGAACAAATAACAATCCAACATATAAACACTAGATTTGAGTGAGTAGCACTTAAACCTTCACAAACCAAGTCGATCTAACATAAACAAACATGACTTTTTGCTTGATTTTGCGTATGAATCGAAGCTAAAAACACAAAATGTGACTTTTCTACTTAAAGAAAAATAACAGTGGGTGTTTTAGGCTTGATGATCAAACACAAAAATACAACCTTCGGTCTTTGATCTTGCGAACAATATCCACAGAAAACATAAAAGCCACGTTTCACAGAAAAATAAAACGCAACAATATGTAAATCTTTATCAAGAACCGAACACAAGAACTCCTACCTCGAAGTATGGCTGTTGATACCACTTGTTGTAGCATGAAATCTCTCTTTATCACACATATATATCACACGTTAAGCTCTAGAGAATGATGGGACAAGGGTGTATGATGGATCGTATAATATGTGAGAGATATAGATGTTAAAACTTTTCTATTAAACACACAACTTACACACAGTGAACCACCCTCTAAATGATGTGTTGTGAGCTTTAAATACTACAAGAGATAAGACTCTTGTGGGCTTTGTGTGAGACCTTGGGCTTGAGTCCATTGGATTGGACTTTTACAAATAATACTAATTCTAACACAAGCCTAAATTATACAAAGTTCTAACAAAGGTGAATGACCATCACTTTAAACTAAAATTAAAGCTAACAATTACGAATTTAACATAAAATAACTTTCATCATTGCACGGGTACTCAAACCAATTTCACACCATGGATACTATATTTATACTGTAGGTGAAAAGTAGTAAGAGGTTAATTGTTTTTGACTTATTGAATTACTATTTAAGTTGACGTAAAAAAAAAGAGTTAACTACATTTTTGGTCCTCGTGGTTTACCGGGTATAACGATTTTGGTCCAATAGTTTCATTTGTAACGGATCTTGTCCTGTTTTCGCTGACCCGTAACGGGTTTGGTCCAATTTTCGTTGACGGTTAGTTTGACTAGTTAAAAAAACGTGAAGTAACTAAAATACCCCTCTAATGATGATATACATCGACTAAAATGCCTCTTTCTTCATTAACTCTTATTATTATTATTATTATTATTATTATTATTATTATTATTATTATTATTATTATTATTATTATTATTATTATTATTATTATAATAACACATTTCCAGCAAATCCAACACTTCCACAAATCAAACACTTCCACAAATCCAAATCCCTTTCTTCTTTGAATGCTGGAAATGTGTTAGTCACACAAACACACAACATAATCAAACACTTCCACAAATCCAACAAATCTCCACTTCAAACTTCAGCACATCCATTCATAACAAAATTATATAATCCAATCATTATATACAACTTTAAACAGCAGCACATCCAATCACTATATTCAGCAACCCATATTGTTTCAACTAATTATATAATCCTTTTCTTTTTTTCATATGACATAATCAGTTTCAAGGGATCTTGATACTTTCTTACTGTACAATCACAAACATGACTTTTGCACCCCCTACTGCCACCACAACATAATCGCCAACACCATCACCATAGAACCCCACCGGCACCACCATCTCCTTCAAAACTACTTCTGGCCACCTCCTTTAAATTCCGGCCACCACAACATCTATATTTCCAAAGTTCTTCTAACATAAAAAACACCCACTAAATCAATACACCCCACTTTAAACATACACAAAATCAATTCAACCCAATTCAAACATTTAATCATCTTCCTTACTACACTTTTTCACCCTCTAATTCTACACAACCAAACACCCCTCAAAACCCATTTCACATTTCATCTCATTTCAACCACAAAACCAAAAAAAGAACCAACCAGTTAAGAAAAAAGATCCTTAAACAACAACAACCAAAACAAAGTACGAATCTTGATAACCAAACAGTCCCTAAATTTGATGAAATTGGTGTACGAATCTTGATAACCAAACATGTGATGAAGATGGATGTCTGCTACACCCTTCATCATCAACAACAACTCATATCCCTTCATCATCAACAACAACTCATATCCCTTCATCAACAACAACTCACAGATCCTTGAGAAGCTTAGCCACTTCTTTGTTATATCCGAAAATTAAAGGAAGAAACAAGAACAAGCCGTGTTCCCTTCCTTCCCTAGTTCGATTTAAAAGAAAAAAAAAGTGCTAGATATCAGCTTTTTCATTAATTATACCAATCTTTATAGATTTTTTTGCATATCCAAAAGCCATTAAGAAAGAACAAAACATATGTGTTTCATCCAATCTTTCGTTCGGTTTAAGCAAACAAAACACCAAAAACCTTCCTTAGACCTTTAAAAGGATCTTGTAGCCGTGAGCAAATACGGGTGAAGTGTTTGGTATTTTTTTTTTGGGCTGCGTGAAGTGGTTGTTCATAGGGGTAAAGTGTTTGGTTAATTAGTATTTTTGGTATAGTCATTTTGGATAAGGAGGTTATGATTCTGTGTTTGAGTTCAATCATAGCTAAATGTGAAGATAGATAAGATGATGTTTCTGAGGATGTTGGTGAGGGTGTTGATGGGGGTTTTCTTGATTTTAAGGATTTGGTAGAGAAGATGATGTTTCTGAAGATAGAGAAGATGATGTTTCTCAAGATGTTGGTGAGGATTCTGAGGATGTTGGTGAAGATAAGGATATGAGTGAGACTCAAATGACTAATTTACCCTCTCATTTAACAGTCAATGAAAGTCAAACTAACGGCATTAACGAAATTAGACCAAACCCGTTACGGGTCAGCGAAAATAGGACAAGATCCGTTACAAATGAAACTATTGGACCAAAATCGTTATACCCGGTAAACCACGAGGACCAAAAATGTAGTTAACTCTAAAAAATAAGAATAATCCATAGAAACAAATGAGTCTAAATATGTCGCTTCAAAATATTAACACAAAATCAACATAACCAAGTTTTTAAACCTCAAGCATAAAAGAAACATGAAAGATTTTGGGTTTATAGAATTCTTACAATGGTTTAGGTGTGGATTGATTAGAGGAAAATCAAGAACTCACAAGAACACCAATTTACACCAAGTAAACCCAATAGTAACTGATTAAGTCGTTTTCCAAAGGAATATTTGTGAAAATATTTCCCCGGGTCGTTCTCCCAACGAAGGTTTGACGACGTTTAAATCGATTCGGTGTCATGAAAATGTGAAGTGAATAAGTGAACGTGAAAGATTATTTTGGTGTTGATTACACTAAAATATGGAAAATTTAAAAAGCAATCTACGTTATCAAAATAAATGCACACAAAAAGAAGTCAAATAACGCAAATCCCGGGCTAATCCCGAGACTTATAAAACTAATAGTGAAGATATAAACCTAAAATGCAAAGCTAAAAACTCAAGGGACTGAAAATGTAATTTATAAAAAACTAAATTATAAAAGAAAATTAAGAAAATAAAAGTTTTATAAAGGCTGAGGGACTAAAGTTGTAAAAACTGAAACTATTATAGACCTAATAAAAGACAGGGACTAATTTTTACTTTTCTGAAACTTACATTAGACTGAAAACGATTTAAAAGAAAAATAGGGACTGAATTGGACAAAAACGAAATTAGAGGACCAATTGGTAAAAACTGAAAATTAAAAACGTTTTAAAACTAGAAAACAACCCAGGTTCGAACCTGAGTTACTACGAATTTACTAAACTATATATTTTTTTTTTTTTTTTTTTTTTTTTTTTTTTTTTCTTTTGAAATTCAATTAACAATTAACAAACACTAATTTTTTGAAGAGAAATGAATTTAAACAAGCTGGAATAAGCTGGAAAACAGCTCGAACACAAAACAGTTAAGTTTTTCACACTCTTTTGAAAACAGTCAAACAAGCTCAAAAATGAGACTCAAATAAGCTGAAAATAGAAAACCAAAAGCAGAAACTGATAAACAGCTAGCTTGTCTAGCTTTTGCCCCAAAAATCTCACACTTAACTCAAATAGATTGCAAGAAAACTACTTATGAACTTGGCTTAAAACTGAAAAGCAGGGGAGATATCTAGCAGACAACCAACTTTGAGCTTAATTTGAGATAAGCTAATGAGTTCCAAACTAAGATTTTCTTGTTGATCTAGATTCACAAGCTGGCAAGCTACTAAAATCACCAATCCAAACCTATTTCCAAACACTATTGAATCCTACAAGTGCTCTAGAAATCTATGCTATTTCTGCTTATACTAATTTTTTTGACTTTTTGATTGTTTTGAAAACTTTGACTAAATCCTATTTTGATTGATCCTACTGATTTATTGTGTTATATTAAGCAGCTATGAATCCAAATTAAGTTGACTTGATCTACTATGCACCTACAAAAGAAAAATGGCCTACTGATTTATCTAATTGCAGCAGTAAACTAAATTGAAATCTAATTTTGACTTTTGTGTTTTAAACTACTAATATTAAGCTTTATTTAGACTAATATTAACCTAAGTGAACTTTGTAAACTATTGTTGTCACTTACACAAGCCTACAACTCGTATTTGCTTACTAATCCAAACACCCTTAAAGTGACTGCTATGAAACTGTTATGAAGTAACAGTTAGATTTAGATTAAATCTCCATCAAACAAACTGAATTTATGATCAAGCAACCTAAATCAAACTCAGTAACAAGATCACAGACCACTGATTATCACAGATGTTCAAATAGCAATAATGAAGCAGTTTCAAACAGTTTTACTAAAATTCAATAGCAGACTAACATGAAATGATCCAATCTAACAATATTCAGCAATTCTAACACTTAATAAACAAAATCGAACCAGCTAGCACAGATCTATACTACTTTGAACTACTGATGCAGAATTGAATAGAAATGAAAAGTAAAACTCACAAGGTAAATTCCCCTCAGCTAGAACAGAGGGGATTCACTATGCTTGCCTATCTTTAGATAGGCTAAAAGCTTCCCTTTCTCCTCTTAGTCTATCAACTCCTTCTGAAATAAGCTCAGCTTATTGTATAAGCTGAAGTTTGACTTTCATTGACTTTGTTGGATTTTGGTAATTTGAAACAAATTCGACTCTAATATTCACTTACAGTAAGCTATAAAGCTTATATAAGCTGATGCTAGCTTGAAAACAGCTTATTGAAGCTGTGTGAACTATTTTTTTTTTTTTTTTAAAGTATTTTTTATATATTTTTGGATTTTTGAGTTGTAATGAACAAAGTAGAGTTACAAAGAAACAATTAAGCTGAAACTGCTTTGAATAAGCTACTGGAAAATTTTAAAAGCTAAACTCAAAGTAATAATGGAAATGAGACCGGATCAAAGTAGAACATAAAAAACACAATTTCATTAACTAAAAACTTCAAAGTTACAATGGAAATTTAAAGACTACAATTCATAAACTAAATTGACAGAGATTAACTACTACTACAGACTCAATTTAAAAGAAATTACAACAACCTAAAACTAGAAGAAAGACCCTCTATTTATAGGACTCGTATGAACCTTCTAGGCCTGCCACCTTGGCAATCCGTGTGCTCCTCTAGCTCTTCATCACCCTTAGATCACGTCCCATCAATCATAGCCCTTGGATCACTCAATTGTGACGTGTTGAATCCAATGGGAGACTGCCACGTATCCCTTTTGTGCTTCTTTAGCTCTAACACGCTTCTGACATGCTTCTGGAAGACCAATGATTGACATAATTACCCTTAATTAGAGTAAAAATGTACGGGTGAATTTAGGGTTCTTCCTACAGTAACATTTCTGGGTTGGGGGTAATTTTGGGGGGCGGGATTGTTTGGTGTGTGTGGGTTTATTTTATTTTTTTGTTTGACTGGGTTCAATAATAAGGCTGACCGGGTTTTTGTGAGCGGATCGGGTCAAGAGAGATAGTGGGCTGGGTAAGTAGTGGGTTGGGCTAGGTGTTTAGGTAAGTGGGTTGGGTTTAATATAAAGTGTGGGTTGGGAAATGTTTAAAAGTGGATCCGGGTTCAAGGAATTAGTTATGGATTTTAAGTATTTTTGATTAAAGGGACCATAAATGTAAATTCTGAATCCTCAAGGGACTGAACTTGCCAATTCATCAAAGTTGATCTAAGGGTGATTCTTGACTTTTTGACCAAGTATGTCTTTCCCGGATTCGGCTCTGAGTCTTTTCCGTATCTCGTGCTCGTTTTCTCGGGTTTTCCGTGTCTTTTGTCAATTTTCACGATATCCATCCCTGCACATACAAAAACACAAAAACACAATATCTTTTGGCATTTTGGTCGGGTTTTTGGTTATTTTGGTCCGGTTTTGGTCAAGAAAAGGTATGTGTTTAAGCACATACCCAATAGTAACCAAGCTTGAATCCAAATCACCAAAGTATTCTTTGTTTTTGTGAGTTATGTGAAAAAAGAATGTGTGTTGGGTACTTGTGGTCTCGGCAGACTTTAAGAGGAACAAAGAAAGAGCATTTTGACTATACTTTCCTTGCATGAAAGAAAATGTGTGTCCAAATTAAGTTAAGGACAATAATCTCGTGTAATATACCTTTCATTTGCAATTTCTTAAACAATCATGTGACCTTATCCCTTACAAATGGGCGGCAAATAAAAAAAATAAGAGGAAGGAAAAAGTTTTTGATCTCCGTTGTATATATCGTGTCCCGTTTGAGCTTAAAGTGTAGTCGTAGTGTCCTGTTTTGGCGTTTTTGGACATGTACTCGCAAAATAAAAAATTTATTGACGCTTTCATCAAAATAATAATAAAATATTATTATTTACTCAGAAATGTATTTATTTGACTTAAACCATATCTACTGCAGTGTCGGTACGCGCGCGGTGTCGTTTTTCAGTAAATGTGAGTTAACTTCTCGTATTCGATTCAAATAAGTTCGGAAAAGTCCGAAAGTTAAACTTAGGAAATAATATGTTAGTGCAAATATTACGATATTTAAACTAAACGATTTCTTCGGTTTTAATAATGACAAACATGTAACTTGTAATGCATAACGTAAAATAAGCAAGTTACTTGTAAGCACAAACCATCAATCCATACTTACATCAACATCTCTCGACGTCTCAAGTATGCCTCAACAAAGTCGTAGATTTTCATCCCGACGTAAATCACTCAAGGTATGAACAAACAAATTTAAACTTGACGGATGATCAAAAAATAAATTTTTTGTTCTAAACTTCACATTTTTATGAATGTGACAAAACATTTTTCAAAAATACATTTTACAAATTATTTTTGAATTAGAAAGAAATGTTTTATTTGGGAAAATCATTTCAAAAATAGTAACAGCCATTTTTCCTCCTAAAACAGCTCCAAACATTCCCAAATAAACCGAGGAGCGTCCACGGTACCACTAAAGTACCGACAGTACCACTAAATTTAGTGGTGCCGTCCCTCTGTGACGGCTAGTTTTTTCTTTGCCTATAAATAGTTGACCATTTTACAATTCCAACTTGATTTTTCCAGTCAGTTTTCTCTGGTCTAATCCCTTCTTATTTAGATCACTTTCTTTGATCATTTAGAGAGTCTTAGTTTGTTTAAGAGTGATCCTTTCATCCAACCAAGAGATCACCTTCATTCCTCTTCTAGTGCAAGAGAAGAACACAAGGTATCAAAGAAGATATAAAGTGTTGTAGTTGTAGTTAGAGCACTTGTAACACTTGTTACATACTTGTTGTATCTTGTATACATCTAGTTCATTTTTCTTTTGAGAGTTTGTGAGAGAAGATCATTGTGATCTTATAGAGATATTGAATATCTCTTGTAGCTTGTGAGCTAGTGTGTTGATCAAGTTGATCAAGGGTAGATAGGGTAGATTGAGTCAAGTGAGGGTTGATCATTGTGATCTTGTCGAGATCTTGGAGATCTCTTGAAGCTTGTGGGCTTGTGTGATTGATCAAGTAGATCAAGGGTAGATCGAGTCAAGTGGGAGTAGATCATTGTGATCTTGTTGAGATCTTGGAGATCTCTTGTAGCTTGTGGGCTTGTGTATTGATCAAGTGGATCAAGGGTAGATCATGAGTAGATCATGTGGATCATGGTAGATTGTTTAGTGAAGTAACTCTCGAGTTGGGTACTCGGGGAGTGGAGTAGGGCGAAGAGGAGCTTCGTGACCGAACCACTATAAATCATCGTGTCCGGTTTGCGCCTTCTTACTTATCTCTTTACTTTTATTTTATTCTTTATCGCTTTATATTTATATTTGCATTGCGTTTATGTTTGTGTGGTTTGTTGCTTATAATATGTTGATTATGCTTGTGTCATGGTTTGATTGTGTTTGTGTTGTAGTTTACTTTATACCATCTATAGATGTTGTATGATCATTGTTGACACTTTTCATATTACGTCATACTTGATCGGGTGTTTGATACAAAAAGTTTTTAAGTTTTTAATGGAAACGTATTCACCCCCCTTCTACGGTTTCCACAGTTGGTACCAGAGCCACGTCGCTCAAATTTTTAAAACAAATGATTTTCAAAATTGAGTATGATCCATGTATCAAATTACCCATGAAGGTGATAAAATATGAAAAGTATTTAGTTGCTTAGTACTTACAAGTTTTGTTGTTAAGTATACTTTGTCATACTAGCTTGAAGGTTTTCTTAAATCAATAAAAGAATAGAGTTTTAAGTGTTCGGTCATGTTTTCAGAACGAGTCGTTAAGTCATGCGGTTTTGAAAGGAAAGTTTGGGACAAACCATTATTTTGTAGTAAAAGTACCATCGTAAATGTCTTTCTTAGTCCTAAACGTGAAAATGATGCTTAATATATATTTTATATGTTCGGTATCTAGTTTATTAAATTTTACATTTTTCTGTCGAGTCGCCGCACTAAAGTAGTAAACTGAATCAGAAAACAGATCACAGTACCACTAAATATAGGACGGTACCGTTATATTTAAAGGTACCGTGCCTCTGTTTGTCTGTTTTCAGTATTGGGTCATTTTCAGAAATTCATATAAAATCAACCATAAGTCCGTAGGAGTCGTGTCACCCATTATTTTAAACGAAGTTGAGTCTACTTTCATTTGAAAAATATTTTTATGAATTAGTTCTAAATGAAAGTATGTTAGAGTCCTTGATTTTCAACTAAAGGTCTTTTTGGTCATGCAGTTTGCATAAATTTTTGGTTAAACTAAAAAAAAAGGCGTTTCAACTTTTGAACCTTGACGTGTTTTCAAAGTGACTTGGAAAAAATCTTTGAAATGGGGAGGAAACCAATTCGTTTTCAAATAAAATCAAGCTTAGTATACATTGTTATACTTAATACACAAAATGATGATAAGTATTTTTGTGTGTTATGCTAAATGACAATTTGTTTTTCTTTGTGTCTTTTTTTTTTTTTTGGTGTTTATAGTTATCTTTAGTTGAGCTAATTATATCTATAATCACAAGCGTTTTACATGCCTTGTTGCTATTTGCCGATTATTAGTTTCTCGGCTTATGCGTCAATAGGACTTAGACTAGACTTCTTGCACTAAGTTGCGTAATTGATTTTGCATTGCATATAGGCATAGACCACTTTTCTTGCATACGTGTTCTAGACATATTGCAAGTTTTAAGATGCTTTAGTAACCTTCTTAGGAATAGAAACTAAGTTGGTTGATCATGTGTGTCAAAAGATATTGTTTTACACAATTATTTTTCCAAAGGTTTAAGTGTACAAGGTATATCAACTCAAAATACTTAACACTCTCATAAAATCCGTAACATGATCTCTAAAACATCACATCATTTTGTCTTGCTTGACCATTAGTTGTCTAAACAAGATGAAAGGTCATATTAATACATTAGTATTTAAGTAAAAGAAAATGTATTAAACTTGAATTGATCTAACACACATACAAAATGTTTTAAACATTTAGTATTTTACGTATGTTGTATAAAAATAGTTAAAATAATTGTTTTTATACTAATGAGGTGTTGAAAAACTAAGAATATTATACTTAATAATATAAATAGTTTTTAGCAAATAAAAATAAATGACAATATCGAAGTAGTAACTTAATATGTCATTAACCTCACACATACAACTAGTATTAGAATAAATGGAACACATTCCTTAAATTTTTATTTTTATTTTCTTTTTAAAATGAGTGATTGTGAGGGTCAAGAAAGATTTCGAGTACATATCAATTCATTATTCAAAATATGATTGATATCATTATCGAATCTAATTGACAAGTTTTCGAGTATGGACATGAAATTGGAGTCATTATTTGTCTAGCTTCAAGATAACATCAAAATAAGATGAAATATATTATCTTGAATCTACATACTCAATCACACTCGATTGTTATGAAAATAATGACGTCCTCTCAAGATGAAAATAATATGCATCGGATCATAACTCACACTTGTGTTGAAGATGCCATATTGAGTCTTCTTGTCCAATGGTTGTGGTCCAAACATTAAACTAATATGTTTAAAAGATGCATAAAATACACAACTAAGTAGGATTGACAACTTGGATGTTTCATCCGAAATATTCAAGTAATTTACTTTGCAATGCAATTAGTAAATGTGTCATTTCCGAAAAACCAAACACGAGCAAACAAACAACATATGTAAACTTTGCTCATGAACGACTCAACACTCAAAATCACATGTCTAGTAAAAGTGTCACACATAATATGTTATTAACTATTATGTATGTCATCAATCTTCGAGAATATCACATGTATTTCTCTTATCAAAAGATTGATAAAGGATAACTTATATATCTTATTTTCTTTGTAACATGAATGGTTGTGTTACAAGAGAATACACTGCATCCTGTTTAACAAATATAGGATATTAGATTTGAGTGATAACCCAATACAACATGTGTCATTGCATAAACAAGTAAAATTGATCATACACTAAAATACTTGTTTTACTAAGCATTCGTAAGAGTGATAAGTTTCCTCTTAGAAAAGCATATTTGTTGAAATATACAATATGTCTCATTTCAAATATAATACTCACAAGATCTATTGAGGTAAGTAACCTTTACTAGATTCTTTTCTCAAGATATGCAAAGGAGCATTCTTGAAACACTCACGATGTAGTAGATTCTACATTGTGTCACATTAGAGTATCTCTTGGTTCTAGGAAACCAAATCATGTTAAAATAGCATGTAACAACTCAACAAACAAAGATGTTAACCAAGAGATCATAACATGCACCATCTCCATCAAATAACCTCTAAATCTCAAACACGATATTAAAACATTTTGTTTGCCTTTGTTAGGAATTGTGTATGACATGTAATTTCCTTAACCGACTTTCAAAGTATGGTTAGTTGAGTCATATTAGGCCATTTATTAGCGAAATAAGCTAATATCATCTTTGCTATACTTCGATAGGCAAATATAGGAATTTGAATTTTTCTAACATGAGAATGGCTACTGGAGAACCTATCGCACTAGAAATTCAATTTGACCTAACGGTTGAATTGCTTCCAGGAGAGAAGTTGGGTTCATGGTATAACCTGTAAAAATGGTCGTGTTTAGCCTAAATTGAGCACCACTAGTGATAGTCTCATACTCATTCTCTAACTTGAAAAATTTTCATTCCTACATTTGACTAGAGATAGTTTACATTGGTGAACTTTATCTCCCGTTAGGATTTCATTTTGAACAAGTAGTAATTAGGATCTTCCTTAGCAAACCTAGATTGCTTGCATCCCACATATGTGTTTCAAAATGATAACATGTTCTCGTAAGATATGATTAAATGTCTTTATGATCTTAAATGCTAAATGATTATCATGTTTTGCATGATGTTTGCATTTATTCCTTATGTGCATTTTACATGATTTGCTTGTAAATTTTGCACCCACACTATGTCCTTTTAACACATTAGGAATTAGGTATGCCTATCACTATGAACCCTTAGAAGTCATATAGTCATACACTAGTGTCAAAACCTATAAGTTAAAGTAGTCGCGAAGTTGTCCTAATTCTCTGGTCATCACTTCGCCTTCTTCCAAGTAATACACCCTTTTTTCATTAGTTCAGGACTCGTACCTCAAGGAGCTCAATCAACTAACACTGAAAAATCTTCAAAACAAGAACTAGAAAATTTCTTCGAGTTTATGTTTGATGAATACTATGGTGGAACTTCGACCGATGCATCACAACAACATTCCGCTGCACCCGCTCAAAACCATCAACCACTACACACACCACAAGATGCATCTACAACAATCGAAGCTGACGCACCAACTCCCTCAACATCATCTACATCTACTCCAGAAATTTCAATTCTAAAAATTGTTGTACCAATAGTTGATGAGCAAAACCAAAATACACCATTTCAAGAAGAACAAACACAGAACCAAAACGATGCTGCGTTAGAAGAAGAAGTGTTCAAAAACCCGTTTGCAACGGACTCAGCTGAATCATCTTCAAGGTTACAAGAACCATCTAACACACATACGTTAGACCCAAGGTACCCTTCTACACTCAAGTGGACTAAAGATCATCCAATTGAACAAATTATTGGTGAACCTTCAAGGCTAGTTTAGACGAGAAAACAACTCGCCACCGACCCCGACATGTGCATCTAAATTTGCTCAGTAAGCTTAAAAGAACCAAAGAACATTCGGGAGGGGAAGGTTAGATACAAACCTTGTAGAACTCGGAGTAGATTTGACAACTTAAATATTTCATCCGAAATATTCAAGTAAGTTTAACTAGCGATCGCAATTGTTAAATTTCATATCCGAAACATCATATTTAAGCCTTTTAACAACATATGTTAAAACGCTCATCCAAAAGCTAAAAGCTAACATCAACCTTCGGGTGACAAAGGACTCACAAATTACTATATAAGTGATTAGTAGTTCATTTCATCCTCGTGTGATTATACACTTCTTAAGATCCTAAACCCTGCTGCGAATTAGCACCATAGGCCTTGCTTTACGTCTTTCAAAACCCCGTGAAACACTCACGTGCGAAGCAAATCGAAATCCGTAAATCAACCAAACCTCTTTAACGAGAATCCTCTAACCATCTTCGTCTAGGTCTAGGAATAATGGAACACATTCCGTGAATTTCACAATTCCCATGTGTTCAAATGCGTCCTTTAAATCCATCTTATGACTACTTAAATATTTCACCCGAAATATTAAAGTCATCCCTTACGTCTCACCTCGTGACTTATTAAATATTTCACTGGAAATATTAAGTCATCCCTCACATCCCTCTTATGACTATTTAAATATTTCACTAGAAATATTAAAGTCATCCCTTACGTCTCGTCTCGCGACTTTTTAAATATTTCACTGGAAATATTAAGTCATCCCTCACATCCCTCTTATGACTACTTGAATATTTCACTGGAAATATTGAAGTCATATCATGTGTCTTGTATCATGACTTTTTAAATATTTCACTGGAAATATTAATTCATTCTTCACATCGCTCTAATGACTACCTATGTATTTCCTCGAAAATATAAAAGTCGTCTCTTCTCGTCTAGTACCGTTCATCTCGTACAAAGAATTTATTAGGTATAAATTCTCTCCTCGTGTCGAAAAGTCTCACTAAGCCAGCGAGATTTATTCATTAAATCCTCTCAAATTCCAATGACAACTTAAATATTTCATCCGAAATACTTAAAGTACATTTAATTTGCGAAATGCAATTAAATGTCATCTTTCTTTCTCGATTAACGTTTATCGAATCCCGTTGGATTCATTCATAAAAGAATTTATTTTGTATAAATTCCTTTAATCCAAGGTCCAGAAAAATCACAACATATGTGAAATTTCTTTGTCAAAAATCTAATTCTGGGTCAAAACTGACCTCAGCAGGTCACCGTACCCTTAAATAGGGGACGGTACCGCTAATTTAATGGTACCGTTGGACCGTTGTTTGTTGAGACAGTTTATCTTGTTTTCAACTCTCACTGTTTCAAAAGCACTATCGAAACCCACTCAATGTAGTCTTGAACCAGAACCGTCTCCTATCAGAATAGATTCTGTCTATCTTCTGATTCCTTAGCTTTTTCCCTTTCACTTCCGCATGGTACTAAACACACCATATGTTTGGTTACTTCCGTATCCATTACCTTCTCAACTTATCTACACTTTTCAAACCTTCGTTCTACACTACCATTGCTTCCGCATCCCACTCATTTTCCACACACTTCAAGCAAAGAACCGCTAGGATAAGTTGAGATAACCCTTCTTCATCAACATAGATAACCCCACTAGAACCTTATCACTAACCCCACAACCTTGAAGATTTTATCTTCTTAACCCTTAGCATATTTCCACGTAATCACATGCCTCATCATATGAATGTTCTATGAATATTCACAATGATTGAGAAGAGCTATTTGACTTCAAATGTGAAGTTTATTGTATGCTATCCACCACTTGTCATGACGTTACTAAACTCATCGCTTCCGTCAACATTTGTTTTCCTCTTTATCTTTTACATCTTGTCCGGATGGTCATATATTAAGGGGGAGCGAAAACACACTCATATAGTCTTTCACCAAACACTCTCATGAACATACAAATGTGGTTTTTATTCCCTAGGAAACTTCCCTTTAGCTGCCCAGAACTAGGTTGCACAGGAAAATTCGTGACTTCCAGGTCACGGTATCGTTAAATAGGCCACAGTACCGTTAAATTTAACGGTTCCGTGCGGTATTTAGTGGTACCGTGCTTTACCGTTAAATTTAACGGTACCGTGCGGTATTTAGTGGTACCGTGCCCTTGTTTGACGAATTTTCACTGTTTCCTCTAGATCCCTGCATCCCTAACCTCAAACCTGCAAAATTTTGCAAACTCACATACACCCTAAGATTCCCTCACTACACCATAGGACACTACCACCAACTTTAATTCGAATCCCACAACTCTTGCCTATATAAGGCCTCACCATTGCAAGCTTATCTTGCATCTCATCTTCACTTCTTGACAGTGATATTTAGTTTCAAAACCTTCAACCCGTATATCAATCCCACTCAAACCTTACAACTATTCCTCACTTTGAATAAGTGATAGTTAGTTCAACAATCTTCAATCCTCACAATCACACGAAACCCTTCATGCACCAAATTATCTCTAACACACAACTAGGATCATCCAAACTAGAAATCTAGAACTTCGTTACCTCAACCCCGTTAGAGATATCCACCCACAATCCTGTTAGGATCACATGCACATTTTCTTTTTCTCTTTTGAAATATATCATGCATCTCATTGTCAGTGCAAACGATATATTAATCTAAACCATCTTTCCCCACCTTTCTTCAAAGGTCAAAACCAACACTCTCCCATCTTATGGAATCATTTCCATTCGAATATTAGTGCGTGTTGTTCTCATTCTTATTTTTTTAAAACCTCCATCGAGTCTACTTTATGGCATGACTTGTCATAATAGTAATAACATATCTACCTCATGTAGAGTGTGTCTTATCAACAAACCATCCTTAACACCAATCATCTTAGGTAGATGATTTTGTCGTTCAAAAGGTTTGTTAGAACTCGCCTTCCCAATGACAACTTGGAAGAAGTCATTTTGTGTGTCAGTCAATGAACGAATCTCGTTCTTGTTAGTGTGATTTATTGAACAATTACTGTTGGGAATAAAATGTTCAAGTCAAAGAGCCTGCCAGATGAGTTATTGAGCCTGCTAGTTGATTTTGAAGAAGTTGAAGATGTACTAACAGTACCTTCTGGGTAAGAAGGTACTGCTAGTTAATGAAGGTCCTACCAAGTTAATGATCAAGTTGATAGATATTTATTTGTAGATATTTGTTGTATTATTAGTCTTTGTACAATGTAATACGTTATGTAGAAGTAGTTCAGTCTTCCATGTTTGTGCAGAAGAATATACAGAGTAGTTTACATTGGTAGTTGTATTTAATAGTAGGCTAGAAAAGTCCAAGTATCTTATTATATTGTGCAACTTGACAACTTGTAATAAGGGGTTCTTATCCTATAAAAGGATCCCTTAGTCACCACCTTTGTAGTATCTCTTCAACTAAGAACCTTAGCATATATCCAAAACAGAACATCTCTCTAGTAACTTAGTTACTAATTCACAAATCCTTAACAAATCAAAGATTCAAGGTTACTTTGTAATCCTGGTGATAGTTAGATCATCCGTATTATTTCATCAATAATATTGAATCGTTTTGTGTTACTAAAGTTATGTTCATTGTTCATTATTATTCACGTTTACATACTCACCACCTTTGTTTTTCTTTTAAGTGTGTTATAGTAGATTCCGCATACTAAAACACATTCATTCATAAATATCTCAAACACATTATTAAGATTTACATCCCAAGTGTTTGTATAATCCTTAGGTTGTCGGTCAAGTTGTGACTCTCTAGTGTCATTGAATTGCATTACGCATTCACATCTATGTGTCGCTCAACTTTCTTGGGCTTTCTTTTTAGTCTTTATCCTTTTAGCACACTTTTGGGTTGTGACACTTATGTTTTTAACATAGTTTAACCCTTGGATGTCTTGCAATGTTTATTCTATCCCTATAATGTTGCTCCTATTCTTTTATATATTATGTTGCACGAAGCTAACCCTTGATGTAGGAAAAGCTTTCATAAGAATTTGATCCATGAATCCGCTAGATACTAAGGTAAATAAATAAGGGGATTCAATCACCATAGGGGAGCATTGAGCTAGGAGGAGCTCGGGGGTATTTGAATACATAGCATGGAGTCGTCTTCACAAGTGGTGATAGAAGACTTCACTGGGATGATGCAAGCTCGCCTTTCTAGGGAGAAAGGAAAGTAGTGCAATAAGGGGGAGTAGAGAGTGAATTCAAAGGAGAGATCAAGGCAACTACCTTTTTACTTCGACAAAAGGAGGAGAAGGGAGTGTAAACAGGTAAATTTTATATTTTACTGTGTGTTATGGTTTACATATTTTTCATCATCAAAAAGGGGGAGATTGTTAGTGCAAATATTACGATATTTAAACTAAACGGTTTTTTCGGTTTTAATAATGACAAATATGTAACTTGTAATCCATAACGTAAAATGAGCAAGTTACTTGTAAGCACAAATCATCAATGCATACTTACATCAACATCTCTCGACGTCTCAAGTATACCTCAACAGAGTCGTAGATTTTCATCCCGACGTAAATCACTCAAGGTATGAACAAACAAATTTAAACTTGACGGATGATCAAAGAAATAAATTTTTTGTTCTAAACTTCACATTTTTATGAATGTGACAAAACATTTTTCAAAATACATTTTACAAATTATTTTTGAATTAGAAAGAAATGTTTTATTTGGCAAAATCATTTCAAAAATAGTAACAACCATTTCCCCCCCCCCCAAAACAGCTCCAAACATTCCCAAATAAACCTTCCCCACTAAAAACAAATGGCGGAGCATCCACGGTCCCACTAAATTTAGTGGTGTCGTCTGACAATTAGTGGTGCCGTCCCTCTGTAACGGCTAGTTTTTTCTTTGCTTATAAATAGTGGACCATTTTACACTTTCAACTTGATTTTTTCAGTCAGTTTTCTCTGGTATAATCCCTTCTTATTTAGATCACTTTCTTTGATCATTTAGAGAGTCTTAGTTTGTTTATGAGTGATCCTTTCATCCAACCAAGAGATCACCTTCATTCCTCTTCTAGTGCAAGAGAAGAACACAAGGTATCAAAGAAGATACAAAGTGTTGTAGTTGTAGTTAGAGCACTTGTAACACTTGTTACATACTCGTTGTATCTTGTATACATCAAGTTCATTTTTCTTTTGAGAACTTGTGAGAGAAGATCATTGCGATCTTATAGAGATATTGAATATCTCTTGTAGCTTGTGAGCTAGTGTGTTGATCAAGGGTAGATAGAGTAGATTGAGTCAAGTGAGGGTTGATCATTGTGATCTTGTCGAGATCTTGGAGATCTCTTGAAGCTTGTGGGCTTGTGTGATTGATCATGTGGATCAAGGGTAGATCGGGTAGATCGAGTCAAGTGAGAGTAGAGCATTGTGATCTTGTTAAGATCTTGGAGATCTCTTGTAGCTTGTGGGCTTGTGTATTGATCAAGTGGATCAAGGGTAGATCGTGAGTAGATCATGTGGATCATGGTAGATTGGTACTAGCTAAGATTAGTACTCGACATTTAGCTTAGTGTCGGAAATAAGGATAAGCGACGTTGTACGGTTTTCTCCGCCTGAAGGGAGCTTGTTGGTTAGTGAAGTAACTCTCGAGTTGGGTACTTGGGGAGTGGAGTAGGGCGAAGAGGAGCTTCGTGACCGAACCACTATAAATCATCGTGTCCGGTTTGCGCCTTCTTACTTATCTCTTTACTTTTATTTTAGTCTTTATCTCTTTATATTTATATTTGCATTGCGTTTATGTTTGTGTGGTTTGTTGCTTATAATATGTTGATTATGCTTGTTTCATGGTTTGATTATGTTTGTGTTGTAGTTTACTTTATACCATCTATAGATGTTGCATGATCATTGTTGACACTTTTCATATTATGTCATACTTGATCGGGTGTTTGATACAAAAAGTTTTTAAGTTTTTAATGGAAACGTATTCACCCCCCCTACGGTTTCCACATTATAAATATAATTTATTATGAAAAAATCAGTCTGAAAAATTACGGGTGGTTAAAGATTTCCCCCTCACTTTTTTACCTCTCCGTTCTGCTTCCTTTCCGAAAAAAACTTGAGAAAAAAAAATGTCATTTAATCGGAAGAAAACGCCCCTCTTTTCCACAAGATGTTATGTACTAAAAATATTTTTATAAGTTTGATTGTTTCCTTTGTTTTCTTCAAAATAGAAAAGACAAAATTAACTGTTAATTTTGTAAATTATATTTCAAAGAAGGGAATGAAGTTACATAGGAAAACAACAATAGCGAGTAAAGAGAGAGAACATCAAAAAGGTAACTATATATAAACCATTTTAAGCTACTTATTCCAAAATGCAACAAGCAGTTTCCAATAATCATCCAAGATCCCACTACTGTCCCACATAGATCATTCCATAACTTGAACCTTGACTAGAAAAGCGAGACCAGACAATCGCATTATAATTTATAATCCAAACAAAAACCCAACCCATTCCTTGGGGGTGTTTGGGATTGCTTCTTAAAACTACTTTATCATCTTATTGCACTTTAATACAACAGATAAGCAATTTCTTTAGTATCGCTTCTTAATACTAGTTATTACATTTGGATACAGCAAATAAGCATTTTGTATACATCCATAATTGCTTATCTCATTATTTGCAAGTGAAAAAATCTGTTTTAATCTAGTTATTCCAAAGAGCGATAATCAGTTTCCAATATTAATCCCCCTATCTCATAATCTAACGAACTAACTCACAAATCTTATTACTCTAAACTAACGTAGTAATTATTTATATATCAAAAGTGCGATAATCAGTTTCCAATATTAATCCCCATTAACCCACTATATATACCCAACCCCCCACTATATATCAAAAGAGTAATAAGACGAAAACGATCCTAGGTAGGATCCCGATCTTGAACATACATTATACTTAAACATATGTTAAAATGATAGTTATCATGTAAACATGCACTTTCCTGGACGTCATCCGGTCAAAGTTTGTAAGTGATATGTGCAAAAAGGTCACTTTCCATAAAGGAATTCCTAAACAAGATATTGTGTCGTGTTTATATTACTTTTTTTAAATGCAATAATTTTTTATAAAATTAAAACTAGCAAGATGCTAGGAATTACATCAAACTCGATCAACAGTGATAACAATGACCCTCACAAACTACAACCATAAACACGACCCTCAACAATGACCCTCGCTAAACTACGATGACTATAAAATCTCTATCCAAAAAGATCCTTTAATCGACAATGGAGATCCAACAAACAAAGGAGAACAACTTGTCTTCAAACTCTAGCACAACACCTAACCACTTAAGGGCATCACCCGATTTGAGAGCATGGAGATTGGTTAAAAACCCGACCACGATCTTCACACACAACCTTGACACTGCAGAAACCTCAAACATAAACTTTTAACCATGCAAACAAATCGAGTGGTGGCATAGTGATATATAAAATCCGTTGACGAAGAAGAACCTTATGATTGTAAAACCACCACACGTAAAAACTAGTCGACCTTTGCTTAGCTGACCCAACACCTCGACCCACATGAAACTACATAACTAGCTCACACCCACATGAAAATCTGAACGAACACAAGATCCGCACCACAAACTCTATAACGACCCAAGAAAAGCTAAACCAACCAAGCACACTTAACCAATGAAAAACAACGCCTCAACCCTCAACTATCGACCCTCCTGAATGAAACCATCACTACCACACAATCTTGTCAATCTCACGACCTCATTATCTTAACCATCCCACGATCTCAGTATATGACCTATCTCCACGTCCACAATCACTACCTCACACTCTGAGCCATCTTCACGAACATAGCCATGTCACGACCTCACGATTTGAACCCATCACACAACCTCACTATTTGAACCATATTCACGACCACCATCTTACGACCTCACGCTTTGAAACCATCTCACAACCTAGCTAACTCAAGACCTTACCATATCACGACCTCACTATCTTAACTATCTCACGACCTCACTATTTGACACTTCGCCACGAGCACATTCATATCACCAGAGCCATCTCAAGACCTCACTATTTGTATCCATCACACAATCTCACTATTTGAACCATCTTCACGAACACCATCTCACGACCTCACAATTTGAACCCAACTCACAACCTAGCTAACCCAAGACCTTACCATCTCAACTGTCTCATGACCACCTCACCATCACACGACTTCACCATCACATGACCTCCCGATCTGAACGACACAACCACTTTGACCCCAAAACAACCGATCTGAACCACCGAGCATCTGACCAAAAAAAAAACCTAACCACATCGATCCTAAAGAAATTGATCCGGAAAACTGGGCAAAAAGAACAATCTATAAACCTTATTTATTCGAACTGAAAAGAAATGATAAATTATCTACAAAGAAGAAGGGCTGGAGAGGGTCTCTCCGGACCATCGGCTGGAGAGGGTCTCTCCGGACCATCGGCCGGAGAGATGATGGCGGCGGCGGCGGGTTTAGGGTTAGGTTGGGTTAGTTTTTTAGAGAGAGGTAGGAAGATTTTATCATTTCTTTTTTGTAAGTACTTTGGTATCAACTAGAATAAAATAAGACATCATGCCTCAAAATACATGTCACTTCGATAAAATCTATAACAAACAGAATTTTGTAGATGTTACCGAGGTCCCAGTTTGTCCCTTTTCGTGTCATTATATATTGTTTGATACTTTAATTGTTTTGATCTCAGAAGACTACAATCTAATGAACAAAGTTCAAATAGTTCTCTACTTACATTCAAGAAAAATATGTTTCGGGCTATCTGAAGATTAAGATTCTTTTGTTGCTAATGATGGTATACACTACTATGTCAGTTCCTAGTCAGCCAACTACCCCAAAAGGCGAAAGTCCTAGAATGGGACACATGCCAAACATCCTTAACAGATCATTTTCGGGTCAAAACCTAAGACAACATGCAAGAATGCAAAGAGCGTACTCCGACAACAATCTATGTTATGCTAATCGTGTTCATGCTTTAATGAATCAACCTAAGTTGAAAAACAAGCGTTCCATCTGTCTTTTTGACTTGATTACCCCAAATACGTTCAAGAAGTGATGGCGGGTCCGTTGTGATTGAAAAAAACCACACAAGAACAAATAACAAAGGAGTTTTGATAAACCCTCAAAGGGTGCCCAAACGGGACTTTAAGAGAAACCTCTCTTTTTTCTATAAACTCATCATAACTTGTTTTTTAAAACTTAAACCTATTACCTTTATAGTTTAAAAGTGACTTGGAAAGAAAGCCAAGAATAACTAATAACCTTTAAATAAGGAAACAAATCGTAAAACATAACTCCTAAAAAATAACACAAATACTAATACTAGAAAAGATAGATTACGACAATTATATATTGCCGTTTTTACCCTTTAATCTATTCGAACCAGTTAAACACATGACATCACATATTGACCGAAGAATCGACGGCTAAGTTAGAGGAGTTGGAGCTCGGACATGCCCTACATCAAGAAGTCTTTATTTGAATATGAAACAAGTTACGACACAAACACGGAGACTTAGACAGATACGGAAGACAGTGAGGAAATGGTTAGTGATATTGAAATGGTAAATATGAGAAGAAATGGGCTAACTGGATCGAAAGGCGACTGGAGATTAGAAGCAGGTGGGTTGAAAATAAGTATGATGAACTTGATGGTGATAACGAAGAAGAAAAGGGATGTGGTGAAGATGGAGACGGTGATGGTTGTGAATTCGATTATAGTGATGATGAAGATGATTTAAAGATAAATCAGGAAACATTTTCGAGCATGTTAAAGGAAGTTTCTTGGTCTGATACCAAGCATTTTTCTCAACTGGCCTTTTTATGCAACATGGCGTATGTTATCTCAGAAATTGAGGTATGTTATATGTTCCAATTTATTGCACGTTTTTGCTTCTAAACAGAGCAAAAGAGAATAAAAATATCGAAACTTTGTAGGAGGACGACTTTAGAAGATACTATGATTTGACATTTGTGGCATCGTCATTGGAGAAAAAAGCATTAGCTAAAGCCCTTGCAAGTGATTTGACACGTGCAACTGTGAATGATTCAACAACCAATTAGAAGCTGGAAAAGCGGATAACGCGCACTTCTGCTTATGAGATAGCAGCATCAACAGCAACATATATTCAATCACAAGCAGGTGGCCTTATAAACCGTGAGGAAGGTGATGGAAAAGCAGTTGTTACGGCACCTGAGAAAGAAAAATAAGAGGCCGCAAGGGATCTTCAGTCACTCCATTCTTCGCCTTGTTAATGGTTTATTTGTGATGATACAAGTTTATACACTCGGTGTTTTGTTATCCAGTTATTTGTAACACCTCCTAAATTATGAGTGAACAGCGGAAGACTAATCGGGGTATTACAGGGAGGATCATTGTCATAATCATAGAAAACGGCTCAAAAGAGGCGTTTTGAAAGTTATTGTCATTCAAATAATAATTCAGTTACAAAGGTGAAATTTCAGTGTTGTAATATTCCACAAAAAGGTGAAGTAGTTTGAAATAAATGACATAATTTATTTTACACCACAAAAACCATCAGTTTAATGCCCACTCCATGCCTTGAGTGCTCCATTAATTACCTGAGATAAACATGCTAAAAGTCAAAAAAATTGGAGAGTGAAATTGATTCGATGGAATCAACAGGTATTTTTCTCCAAGGATTTACAAAGGAAATATGTAAACCCGAGTCGTTATCCCCAACGAAGGATTGAATGGAATTTTGTGATTCGGTTCGTGATACGTGTCGTGAATAAGGAAAATAATGGGAATTTGGGTTTCTATGCTAAAATGAGTGAACATAAATTAAAAACGACTTATAAAGCAAGGGAAACGAAAATCTAAAACTTACGTAGCTAAAAACGTAAAGGAAATCTAAAAACGCGTTTAAACCGGGAAATCCCGAGCCTAAACGTCAAAATGATGAAATATTAACTCTACGGATACAAATCTATTTTTCCTAAATTCTAATTAATAAAAGAAAATTAAAAAAAAAAAAAAGAATTATATTTTTCTGATTATTATTTAATTTAATAAGAATTAAAAATTAAATTTAAAAGAAAAATGAATTAAAAATACTAAATGTGAATGGAAAATTACCAAAAAATACAGGAAAGTCTTAACTTATGTGCTGGTCCTAAGAAAAATAAAAGTGGAATGCCAGCTTATTGGGATAAGCTGGAATAAGCTACGGATTGTAAATAAGCTAAAAGAAACACAAAGGTGTTAAATATTTAATAGTGCAAGGGTATACAAATACAAGTCCCTAGGGCAGATGGTATAGTGTAGTGTGTGTGGGGCTTGGCTAGGCAAGAGACCAGGGTTCGAATCCCTGGCTCAGCCTTTTTTTTTGAAAATATTTTTTTTTTTAATTTTTTTCTTTGCTGAAACTCATTAAGCACACCACCATAAGCAAACTTAAAAAAGACAACTATGTTTAAAAACTACAATAAGCTCAGAAATAAGCCATGATGGCTGGACAGTTGAACAAAAATAGGAATAAGCTAAGGGAAGTGGACAATGGGCTGAATAAGCTATGGGAACTGAAAATGAGCTGAGTAAATTAAAATAAGCTAGAATGAAAATGAAAAAGCCAAAAATAGAAGCAATAAGCACTGAATAAGCTCACAAGCACTATGGTGTCTGCTGATCTGCTGTGATGATCAGGGGAAAAAGAGGCTTTTCAGGCCATAGAAAAGCAGTCTAAATAAAATCATAAAAATCAACAAAAAATAGCCTTAGCTGGATAAGCCAGCCAATATTAATTTTGCAAAATTTGAGCTTATAATATTTTAACATGAAGAAATTAAAAATCAATAAAAAGGCTGCAAAAATGTAAAAACTAAAAATCAAGTCTGCATAAACTAACTATGGCTGAATTGAGTGAATTTTAGAACAAAGGCCTAAGGGAATGAACTAGCACTGAATATGGACTAATATGGACCTAACATATGCAAAAATAAGGGCTTATTCAAGCATAAACTTATGGGTAGCTTATTGGACAGTTGACTACCTAAGTTCTCACTAACCAACTCAAATCCTTAAAACACTACAATTAAGCTAAACATCTTCTGGAAATAATTTCTATAAGTGAGATTAATAGAGATCAAAACTGGGAAAGGTGCAAATGAACAGTTCTACCCATTTTGACCCATTTATCCCACTGACCCAAACACCCATTTAGAGGGTTGTTTTGGTGTTTTGAACTAAATTAAGCCACAACAAGCTATGCAACTGATTCAATAGAGTCTACTTAAGTTATTTTACCACTAATAAGCAAATTTTAAATGGGAATAAGCTCTTAAATAAGCTGAGGCTTAAGTGACTGATATTAAGCTTATTTAAGCTAATAAAGGTAGAACTAACTTAAGCAATAACTAATCATTAATTTAGCATACATTAACTATACTTAGAAAGAATAAGCTAGAAAAATGAGAAAAAGCTCTAATAAGCTGAGGAACGGTACCCGTGTTGACTTTCTTTGACTTTTTGGATATCTTGGAATGGGACTTAGTTATCTTATCACCAGCTCACAATAAGCTATATTGAGCTTACATGAGCTTATTCAAACAATAAAAGAAGCTTTTTCAATATCAATACACTCAATTCGAATTAACAGTGATACTTAAAATCTTGAAATTCCATTAACTTAGGAAAATAATACAATGCTGAGTAATTTAAGGGTAAATGAACTTGAACAAACTTGAATTGATAAAGAAAACTTAAATTTATACTAATTAAGCATTAAAACTACAATACGACTTAAAACTAAAAACTACATGCCATTTTTGGCTTACAACAAGTCCTATTTAAACTAAAATGAAGCTGGGATCTTCAATATCTTCATCTCTGAACACTTTCCATCCCTTGGATTTACATGGATTAATCTCAGCCCTTGATTTACCATTTTGGCGGGAAATTAGTCTAAGTGCATTTCCTGCTGGAAGGGATCACGTGAAAAGGTACTGTGGGAATTAGCTAAGTGAGGAGGGGGGTGAAGTGTATCAGTGAAAAGCATGGGATGTCAGGGAGAAGGTGGGATAAGGTTTTGGCGGCAAATGGTATTGAAGATGGTGGGTTTGACCAGGTCAACCTGGTTTTAATTAAAAGATAAACGGGTTAGGTTTATTTGGTGATTGGGCTCTTTTTTTTTTTTTTTTTTTTTTTTTTTTTTTTTTTTTTTTTTGTTGAGGGCTGGGTTTAGTGTTGGGATAAAAGGGATTGGGAGGTGAGGTTTAGTTTAGGACTAAATTTGGAATTAGTTTTAGCTTAGGGACCAAAACTGCCACATTATGTAAATTCAGGGGTCAATTATGCTTTGGAGGTTGACTTTTGACAATTTGAGCTTTAAATGTGATCCAAACTAAAAATTCTTTTCCCGGCCTCGGCTTTTCACGACTTTCCAATCTTGTGCTCGGTTTTGTCCGTTTTTGCCCCGTTTTCAATCCTTTTGTACCTGAAACACATAAAAACACAAACCAAGAATATTTGCAACAATATTTGATCTATTTGGGTGTTTTTGGTCATTTTTGTGTCTTATATGGGCATAAAATGATGAGTAAATAGGCACTCATCATCCCCACACACTATCAATTGCTAGTCCCTAGCAATCCGATCATATAAAGTAATGAAAGGATCAAAAGAATACCAAGTATACCCCGTTTCGACTTTTTATTAAATGCGAGAAATTTAAACTAAAACAAAAATAGATAACATGCTTGATTTCCAAAAATGGTATCATGGAACGGGATTCACACAAACTGGGTGTCTCCAGGGAATTGTAATCGTCATCCTCTTTTTTATACTCCCAACTAAGCTTAAACTCAATGTGCAAATGTTTTTTGTAAAATGCTAACACTACTTATACTAATAATCTATGTAAGCCGAGACTTAACTTTTCACTCCCATATTTATTCAAGTTAGGTGAATGTGCTTGATTTTCAAAATTTTGATCACAAAAATCGACGTTTTTATAAGATTTTGACTAATACTAGTTGAAAGATAGATTTAAAATTTACAACAAGCAAGTTTCAAAACTTTATTCAACACATACATCTTTATTTTTGCAACATCAAAACTTATTGCGTTTTGCAATATCATTCCATTTTTGCATTTTGCAATATCATTCCATTTTCTTTTCTTTTCATTTTCTCTTCTTTTTTTTCTTTTTTTTTTTTTTTTTTTTTTTTTTTTTAATATACTGTGCAACATAAACTAACGGAGTTTCACGGGAACCAAGACCTTACACCTTCCGGAATAAAGGATCCAAGGGCCGTTACAACGGAGAGTTCCAAGACTCTAAACATTCCTGAAATGAGGATCCAAGGGTGTTAGACCAAGACCTCACGCATTCCTGAATTAGAGGTCCAAGGGCCGGTGTAAGAGGGTAGCCAAGACCTAAACGCCTTCCGGAAATAAGGATCCAAGGGCCGATCTTGAACAATAGCTTTTTTAGCACATACATTTATTACTTAACTTTTGCAACTTTCAAGCAACGTCTCACTTTCATTTTGCATTACTATGACATATGCTTGTTCCGAAGTTTAAATAAAGCTTTGAACTAGTATTTTTCAAAATCGTATAAAAAAATGATTTTGTGTGTTCAAATGTTTGAAAATAAGCACTTATTAAGTCAGATTAGTTATCTCCTGGGAGGAAAAGCCATAGATTACTTATAGAAGCTCTAAAGAAAACCAACTATTCTACGCTTAGCATTTTCATTTGCCCATATCGTAAAACCTTAGTCTAACCGTTAAGGAAGCAGCCAGATCAACACTCTGGCAGAGTCGGGATTCCCCTTGTTCTAACCTAATCAAGACTAAAAACTTCTTTTTTATTGCAATTTCTTATCTAAAAACGAAAAAAAAAAATTAAAATTTTGGCCAAAACGGGGGTACTAGGGCACTAGAAGGTACACATGTGACAAAAATCGTGAGAATTCCCCCCACACTTAGAATTGAATATTGCCCTCAATATTCAAAGTACCGGCTATTATGCATACACTTAGAACGTAAAAAGGTAATACTAATAGCCAAGTGTGTGAAAGAATTATCTATTTTCACAAATAGGATTAAAAATATATAACTAGATAATCGTTAGCAAAAAGATCGGATATTGGGCGGCTGGATTGAAAACAGGCGCATCAATCATCACGATCTAAGAGAAACCTGCAAACAAGAGAAAACAACACACAAAACAAAGCACAGTAGAGGAATCCCCCCACACTTAGTGTCAGAAAATAGAATGAAGTCAGAAACATGGGTTGTCACCCATGTGGTGCTAATGTTTTTGTTAACCGAGTCACTAGCTTGACTCGACCCCAAATTCATTGGTTCTTGGGGAAGCATGTGGAAGAGAGAATCTCCATCGGACTTTCATTCAAAATGTTTGGATAAACATTGAAGTTCTTGAAAGTTCCACTCCGATAAGATACATCCGGCTCAAAAGAATGATAAATTGAGATGCCGAGGTCAAAAACTTTGTCCTCATTCCCAAACGAGTGAAGGAAAGGACAAGCTACCTTATAAGCACAGAAAGGTAGAAAAACTCGAACGACATATGTGAAGTCAATTTAATGGCGATCCTCAGACGGAAATGTCACATATGTCGGAGAAAGATTGTCCTTTTGAATATCGGGATTAAGAATTGAGGTCATATCATCAAGTTTATGAGTAATAGAGTCCTTGACCTCATTGTTCTCTAACTCTTCATCAAAGAGATGATTTATGTTGCTAGAAAAGTACTCGTCATCAAATTCAAAAAGAGAATTCGAATAGACTTTGAGACTTTCATTTTGAACGTCCTCATCATAAAGTGATTCGTCATCACTAGAGGAAAAATCATCATTGGACTTGAAAAGAGGGTTAGAGAAAATCCCGGAAAAATCATTCTCAATGTCAAGAGGATAATCATCACAAATAGACAAATCACATTCATTGTCCGATATATCCTCAGACTCACTTGGGATTGGGATAAGTTTCTCAGCACTAGACTTTATGAATTCGTCCGATTCCTTTTCAGGAATAGTGCTAAGATGCTCATCCCCCATAATAAGAGAGTCCTCGGAGTCCATAGATGGTAAGATGGATGTGATTGCAATAGACTGGGGGAGTTGAGAAATGATATCGCTCAAAGGAATAGTACTCTCCTCGTCGTCTTCCTCATCATCGTCATCGAGAATGGCAGCCTTGAGAAATATGGAACGCCTTCGTGCTGCTCGTTCTTCGGCTAGTAATTCTTCCATAGATTTTTCATGACGATCTTCTTGGGGAAGTTTATTAACCAAATCCTTAACTTCTTCTATTAAATCTAGAACATGGAGAAGATCTTGAGGAAGTGGCTGAGGTTGCGTTTGAGTCATTTGGTATTGTGGAGGTTGGTAAGAATAATCATAATTGTTACAAGGACCATGCTCATAGACAAGCGGGCTCCTCGTTTGACAATCGGATTCATAATGCGGACCTCCACAGAATTCACAAGTAAAACTGTTGTGACTGACTCAGTGAATCATATGGATATTTGTCACAACCAAAATTTTGACTGTTACACGGAACTTGCTCATAGACAAGCGTGTTCCTTGTTTGACAGTCAAAACCTTGGTGCGGACCTCCACAATATTCACAATAATATGTTTCCATCTCATGGTGCGGGGGTTGGTTAAGGAAATTGGTTGTTTCATTGTAGGGATTTTGGTCATAGACAAACCCGTTTCCCGAATTTACAATGCTACAACCGGGGAAATTTCCACCATTTAGAGGTCCCCCACACCATTCACAACCATAATGGTAAGATGAAGACATAAAAAGAATTAAACGGATAGAGGGTGAGATAAAGAATTAAACGAATAAGGGGAATAAGAAGAATATTTTTGGATTTTTAGAAACATTTTGAAGAACACAAAGGGAAAAAGGAAAATAAATTTGAAAAGAAAATCTTTTTGGTTTTTATAAGAAAATATTTACGAGAGAAAACGATAACTTCTCGAAGGATTTTTCTCCAAGGATTTTTATAAGAAACGATAACCTTCCACGGCAGGGGCGCCAAAAATTTGATTCGATGGAATCAACACGTATTTTTCTCCAAGGATTTACAAAGAAAATATGTAAACCCGAGTCGTTATCCCCAACGAAGGATTGAATGGAATTTCGTGATTCGATTCGTGATACGTGTCGTGAATAAGGAAAATAATGGGAATTTGGGTTTCTATGCTAAAATGAGTGAACATAAATTAAAAACGACTTATAAAGCAAGGGAAACGAAAATCTAAAACTTACGTAGCTAAAAACGTAAAGGAAATCTAAAAACGCATTTAAACCGGGAAATCCCGAGCCTAAACGTCAAAATGATGAAATATTAACTCTACGGGTACAAATCTATTTTTCCTAAATTCTAATTAATAAAAGAAAATTAAAAAAAAAAAGAATTATATTTTTCTGATTATTATTTAATTTAATAAGAATTAAAAACTAAATTTAAAAGAAAAATGAATTAAAAATACTAAATGTGAATGGAAAATAACCAAAAAATACAGGAAAGTCTTAACTTATGTGCTGGTCCTAAGAAAAATAAAAGTGGAATGCCAGCTTATTGGGATAAGCTGGAATAAGCTACAGATTGTAAATAAGCTAAAAGAAACACAAAGGTGTTAAATATTTAATAGTGCAAGGGTATACAAATACAAGTCCCTAGGGCAGATGGTATAGTGTAGTGTGTGTGGGGCTTGGCTAGGCAAGAGACTAGGGTTCGAATCCCAAGCTCAACCTTTTTTTTTGAAAACATTTTTTTTTATTTTTTTCTTTGCTGAAACTCAATAAGCACACCACCATAAGCAAACTTAACAAAGACAACTATGTTTAAAAACTACAATAAGCTCAGAAATAAGCCATGATGGCTGGACAATTGAACAAAAATGGGAATAAGCTAAGGGAAGTGGACAATGGGCTGAATAAGCTATAATAAGCTATGGGAACTGAAAATGAGCTGAGTAAATTAAAATAAGCTAGAACGAAAATGAAAAAGCCAAAAATAGAAGCAATAAGCACTGAATAAGCTCACAAGCACTATGGTGTCTGCTGATCTGCTGTGATGATCAGGGGAAAAAGAGGCTTTTCAGGCCATAGAAAAGTAGTCTAAATAAAATCATAAAAATCAACAAAAAATAGCCTTAGCTAGATAAGCCAGCCAATATTAATTTTACAAAATTTGAGGTTATAATATTTTAACATGAAGAAATTAAAAATCAATAAAAAGGCTGCAAAAATACAAAAACTAAAAATCAAGTCTGCATAAACTAACTATGGCTGAATTGAGTGAATTTTAGAACAAAGGCCTAAGGGAATGAACTAGCACTGAATATGGACTAATATGGACCTAACATATGCAAAAATAAGGGCTTATTCAAGCATAAGCTTATGGGTAGCTTATTGGACAGTTGACTACCTAAGTTCTCACTAACCAACTCAAATCCTTAAAACACTACAATTAAGCTAAAAATCTTCTGGAAACAGTTTCTATAAGTGAGATTAATCAAGATCAAAACTGGGAAAGGTGCAAATGAACAGTTCTACCCATTTTGACCCATTTATCCCACTGACCCAAACACCCTTTTAGAGGGTTGTTTTGGTGTTTTGAACTGAATTAAGCCACAACAAGCTATGCAACTGATTCAATATAGTCTACTTAAGTTATTTTACCACTAATAAGCAAATTTTAAATGGGAATAAGCTCTTAAATAAGTTGAGGCTTAAGTGACTGATATTAAGCTTATTTAAGCTAATAAAGGTAGAACTAACTTAAGCAATAACTAATCATTAATTTAGCATACATTAACTATACTTAGAACAAATAAGCTAGAAAAATGAGAAAAAGCTCTAATAAGCTGAGGAACAGTACCCGTGTTGACTTTCTTTGACTTTTTGGATATCTTGGAATGGGACTTAGTTATCTTATCACCAGCTCACAATAAGCTATATTGAGCTTACATGAGCTTATTCAAACAATAAAAGAAGCTTTTTCAATATCAATACACTCAATTCGAATTAACAGTGATACTTAAAATCTTGAAATTTCATTAACTTAGGAAAATAATACAATGCTGAGTAATTTAAGGGTAAATGAACTTGAACAAACTTGAATTGATAAAGAAAACTTAAATTTATACTAATTAAGCTTAAAACTACAATACGACTTAAAACTAAAAACTACATGCCATTTTTGGCTTACAACAAGTCCTATTTAAACTAAAATGAAGCTGGGATCTTCAATATCTTCATCTCTGAACACTTTCCATCCCTTGGATTTACATGGATTAATCTCAGCCCTTGATTTACCATTTTGGCGAGAAATTAGTCTAAGTGGATTTCCAGCTGGAAGGGATCACGTGAAAAGGTACTGTGGGAATTAGCTATGTGAGGAAGGGGGGTGAAGTGTATCAGTGAAAAGCATGGGATGTCAAGGAGAAGGTGGGATAAGGTTTTGGCGGCAAATGGTATTGAAGATGGTGGGTTTGACCAGGTCAACCTGGTTTTAATTAAAAGATAAGCGGGTTAGGTTTATTTGGTGATTGGGCTTTTTTTTTTTTTTTTTTTTTTTTTTTTTTTGTGGGCTGGGTTTAGCGTTGGGATAAAAGGGATTGGGAGGTAAGGTTTAGTTTAGGACTAAATTTGGAATTAGTTTTAGCTTAGGGACCAGAACTACCACATTCTGTAAATTCTGGGGTCAATTATGCCAAATCTGAAAATTATCCCCAAGGACCAATCTTGACATTTTGATATTCTTTGGAGGTTGACTTTTGACAATTTGAGCTTTAAATGTGATCCAAAATTAAAATTCTTTTCCTGGCCTCGGCTTTTCACGATTTTCCAATCTTGTGCTCGGTTTTGTCCGTTTTTGCCCTGTTTTCAATCCTTTTGTACCTGAAACACATAAAAACACAAACCAGGGATATTTGCAACAATATTTGATCTATTTGGGTATTTTTGCTCATTTTTGTGTCTTATATGGGCATAAAATGATGTGTAAATAGGCACTCATCAGAAATCATAGTGTTTGTAATTGTAATCAGTTTGAACACAAGTCTATAATTGCATGTGAATTACAATCGTAATTTGAAATAAAGTGGGTCTGGTTTTGGGCTTATTTCAATGTCTTAAAAACATTACAAAAGAGCTTATTAGGAGTGCTTATCGATTGTGATTATTTTTGGCTTGTTGGGCATAAAAGCCCATATGGAAACCGTAGAGGGGGGGTGAATACGTTTCCATTTAAAAACTTAAAAACTTTTTGTATCAAACACCCGATCAAATGTGACGTAATATGAAAAGTGTCAACAATGATCATATAACATCTAGAGATGAATAAAGTAAACTACAACACAAGCACAATCAAACCATGACACATACATAATCAACATAACATAAGCAACTACCACGATCTACCCGATCTACCCTTGATCCACTTGATCAATACACACAAGCCCAATGGCTTCAAGAGATCTCCAAGATCTCGACAAGATCACAATGATCTACTCCCACTTGACTCGATCTACCCAATCTACCCTTGATCTTCTTGATCAATCACACAAGCCCACAAGCTTCAAGAGATCTCCAAGATCTCGACAAGATCACAATGATCAACCCTCACTTGACTCAATCTACCCTATCTACCTTTGATCAACTTGATCAACACACTAGCCCAATGGCTACTAGAGATATTCAATATCTCTATAAGATCACAATGATCTTCCCTCACAAACTCTCAAAAGAAAAATGATCTTGATGTATGCTATGATACAATCAAGAGTGTAACAAATGTTACAAGTGCTTCTACCTACAACTACAACACTTTGTATCTACTTGGATACCTTGTGTTCTTCTCTTGCACTTGAAGAGGAATGACAACACTTTGTATCTACTTGGATACCTTGTGTTCTTCTCTTGCACTTGAAGAGGAATGAAGAGGATCTCTTGGTGGAATGAAATGATCACTCTTAAACAAACTAAGACTCTCTAAATGATCAAAGAAAGTGTTCTAAGTGAGGAGGGATTAGACCAGAGAAAACAGATTAGAAAAATCAAGTTGGAAGTGTAAAATGGTCCACTATTTATAGGCAAGGGGAAAACTAGCCGTTATAGAGGCACGGCTCCACTAATTGTCACACGGCTCCACTAAATTTAGTGGAGCCGTCGGTACTTTAGTGGTACCGTGGACGCTCCTCCGTTTGTTTTTAGTGGGGAAGGTTTATTTGAGAATGTTTGGAGCTGTTTGGGGGGGGGGGGGGGGGAATGACTGTTGGGAGTTTTTAAACTTATTTTTCAAAATAAAACATTTCTTTTTAATTCAAAAATAATTTGTAAAATATATTTTTGAAGGAAATGTTTTGTCATATTAAAAATGTGAAGTTTAGAGAAAAATATAATCCTTTGATCATTTGTCAAGTAGTAGATTTGTTTGTCCATACCTTGAGTGATTTACGTCGGGATGGAAATCTACGACTTTGTTGATGCATACTTGAGATGTCGGGAGGTGTTGATGTAAGTATGCATTGATGATTTGTGTTTACAAGTAACTTGCACATTTTACGTTATGTATTACAAGTTACATGTTTGTCATTATTAAAACCGAATAAATCGTTTAGTTTAAATATCGTAATATTTGCACTAACAATCTCCCCATTTTTTATGATGACAAATATGTAAACCGTAACACATAGTAAAATGTAAAAGTTACCTGTTTACACTACCCTTCTCCCCTTTTGTCGAATCAAAAAGGTAGTTGCCTCGAGCGCTCCCTTGAATTTACTCCCTACTCCCCCTTATTACACTACTATCCTTTCTCCCCAGAAAGGCGAGCTTGCATCATCCCAGTGAAGCCTTCTATCACCACTTGTGAAGACGAATCCATGCTATGTATTCAAATACTCCCGAGCTCCCCCTAGCTCAATGCTCCCCTATGGTGACTTAATCCCCTTGTTTATTTACCTTAGTATCTAGCGGATCTATGGATCAAATTCTTACAAAGGCTTTTCCTACATCAAGGGTTACCTTCGTGCAACATAATATATAACAGTATAGGAGCAAAATTATAGGAATAGAATACACATAGCAAGACATGCAAGGGTTAAACTATGTGAGTGACACAACCTAAAAGTGTGCCAAAAGGGTAAAGACTAAAAATAAAGCCCAAGAAAGTTGAGCGACACAAAAAGATGAATGCATATGGCAATTCAAAGACACTTGAGTGTCATAACCCGACAGACAACCTAAGGTGTAATTGTTCAATCAATCACACTAACAAGAATGAGATTCGTTCGTTGACTGACACATAAAATGACTTCTTCCAAGTTATTATTGGGAAGGCAAGTTCTAACAAACCTTTTGAACAACATAATCATCTACCTAAGATGATTGGTGTTGGGATGGTTTAGATTAATATATCGTTTGCACTGACAATGAGATGCATGATATATTTCGAAAGAAAAAAAAAATGTGATCCTAACAGGATTGGGGGTGGATATCTCTAACGGGGTTGAGGTAACGAAGTTCTAGATTTCTAGTTTAGATTATCCTAGGTGTGTGTTAGAGATAATTTGGTGTATGAATGGTTTCGTGTGATTGTGAGGATTGAAGGTTGGTGAACTAACTATCACTTATCCAAAGTGAGGAATAGTTTTAAGGTTCGAGTGTGATGATTGATGGGTTGAAGGTTCTTTAGACTAACTATCACTGTCAAGAGTGAAGTGTAGCTAAAATGTTTGAGTGGTATTGATATAAGGGTTGATCCTAGTTGTGTGTTAGAGATAATTTGGTGTATGAAGGGTTTCGTGTGATTGTGAGGATTGAAGGTTGTTTAACTAACTATCACTTATCCAAAGTGAGGAGTAGTTGTAAGGTTTGAGGGTGATGATCGATGGGTTGAAGGTTTTTAGACTAACTATCACTGTCAAGAGTGAAGTTTAGTTATAAGGGTTGAGTGTGATGAGGAATGATGTTAATGTAAGGTTTGAAGATGAGATGCAAGATAAGCTTGCAATAGTGAGGCCTTATGTAGGCAAGAGTTGTGGGATTCAAACTAAAATTGGTGATAGAGTCCTATGGTGTAGTGAGGGAATCCTAGGGTGTATGTGAGTTTGCAAAATCTTGCAGGTTTGAGGTTAGGGATGCAGGGATCTGGAGGGAACAGTGAAAATTCGTCAAACATAGGCACGGTACCACTAAATACCACACGGTACTGTTAAATTTAACGGTACCGTGGCCTATTTAACGGTACCGTGACCTGGAAGTCACGAATTTTCCTGTGCAGCCTAGTTATGGGCAGCTAAATGGAAGTTTTCTAGGGAATAAGAAACACATTTGTGTGTTCTTGAGAGTGTTTGTTGAAAGACTATATGATTGTGTTTTCGCTCCCCTTAATCAATGACCATCCGGACAAGATGTGTGAAAAAAATAAAGAGGAAAACAAACGTTGACGGAAGCGATGAGCTTAGTAACGTCATGACACGTGGTGGATAGCATACAATAAACTTCACCTTTGAAGTCATGTAGCTCTTCTCAGTCATTGTGAATATTCATAGAACATTCATATGATGAAGCATATGATCATGTGGAGATATCCTAAGGGTTAAGAAGATAAAATCTTTATGATTGTGAGGTTAGTGATAAGGTTCTAGTGGGGTTATCTCAACTTATCCTAGCGGTTCTTCACTTAAAGTGTGTGGAAGGTGAGTGGGATATGAAAGCATTGGTAGTGTAGAACTAAGGTTGAAAGGTGTAGGTAAGTTGGGAAGATAATGGATACGGAAGTAACCATACATATGGTGTGTTCAGTACCATGCGAAAGTGAAAGGGGAAAAATCTAAGGAATCAGAAGATAGACATAATCTATTCTGATAGGAGATGGTTCTGGTTCAAGACTACATCGAGTGGGTTTTGGTAGTGTTGGTGAGAATTGAAAACAAGATAAACTGTCTCAGCAGACAACGGTCCGACGGTACCGTTAAATTTAGCGGTACCGTCCCCTATTTAAGGGTACCGTGACCTGCTGAGTTCAGTTTTGACCCAGAATTAGATTTTTGACAAAGAAATTTCACATATGTTGTGATTTTTCTGGACCTTAGATTAAAGAAATTTATACCGAATAAATTCTTTTATGAATGAATCCAACGGGATTTGATGAACGTTAATCGAGAACGAGAAATGACATTTAATTGCATTTCGCAAATTAAATATACTTTAAATATTTCGGATGAAATATTTAAGTTGTCATTGGAGTTTAAGAGGATTTTACGAATAAATCTCGCTGATTTAGTAAGACTTTTCGACACGAGGAGAGAATTTATACCTAATAAATTCTTTGAACGGTACTGGACGAGAAAAGATGACTTGATAATTCCAGTGAAATATCTAAAAGTCATGACACGAAATAGAAGAGATGATCTCAATATTTCCAGTGAAATATTCAAGTGATCATACGAGGAACGTGAGAGATGACTTAATATTTCCAGTGAAATATTTAGATAGTCATGAGAGGGTTTTGAAGAATGACTCAATATTTTCAGTGAAATATTTAAAGAGTCATGAGACGAGACGCACGAGATGACTACAATATTTCCAGTTGTTGATACAAAAGTTGGGCATTCCTTGATTCCGTACCAATCAGATCTTAATGCTTGAGACCTGCGCACTAAGAAAACAAAAAGACACCGTTAGGCTTATCGTGGGATTGTCTCCCACGATTATCCTCCGGCGTGAGAGTAAGTAATCGGTTTTTAGGGTTTAGTTGAAGAGTTAGGGTTGTAAGTCGTACCTTTAATGAGAGTCGAGAGACTCTTTATATACACACGAAACCCTAGTTGATTTCGTGTTCCTCACCCCTCAGCGTATCCGCCTAAGTCGGTTTTGATACATATCTCATAAATAAGAGATATCCTATCACGACCATAAATAACTTCGGGTTTGGGCCAACGTAAGCCCAAACCGTTATCGTAATAGCCCATTCGTGATGGACTGGAGTATGGGTCGGGTTCGTGACCCGAATGCGGACTATACGTCATCATGTCCCCCCAGTCTAGTGTGCGCAATGCGAAATTGCGGACGCTAGACTAACAATTGTAGCTAAAAATATTCCTCGATGCGTAGCGGGGAAGTTTCAAGTATTTCCCGCCTAAAAAAGCAAATTAAGCTAGTCCAAGTACATCCGTATCTCCTTCAAAAATCGTGAGGGTGGGTGAAAAAGTGCTTTACCTTTTGGGTTCCCAGCCACACGATTGGAACAAGTGGGGTACACATGTCATTCATCCACGAATATGTGTAACCCTATATAAGGTTGAGCCGTCATTTCACTGTGGTTATCACAGTAAAAACCAACCTTTTCCAACATTGTTAAACCTTCAAACAGCGATCAAAAAATCAACAAAAGCTAAGGTAATAGCGCGTGCGCTTATAAGAGTTATTGAAGGTTAATCATGGTTCTTCAATTGTCCGATATTAATTCCGATATATCTGAGGATGAACTTCGTCAGTTCACCTCAGATTATTACATCCCTCTCGCATTGCATCCGGTAGTTCCGGCCGCAAATGCGTCAATAGCGAATTTCCCTCAAGGGAAGGTGGGGGTATATACACGTTTCTCCGAATTTGCCAACCAACGCGCACCCATTTCCGTATTTTTTTGCGATATTTTAAACCATTATCGTCTCCATATTTCACAGCTGCACTGTATAGGTGCAGCAAAAATAACTAATTTTGAAGTGAATTGTCGCTTGTTAGCGATAGAACCCACAATCCATCTATTTCGCGCATTTTACCACACGTCGTGGTCAAACAGATGGGTTTCCTTCTCCAAGCGCGCAGGGCCACTGCAGTGCTATACGGAGAAGTTAGACGCACTGAGGGATTGGAGAGAAAAATTCTTTTGGGTTGATAGTGCATTTTTTCCATGGATTTTTGAGTTCTACACTCGAGAATCATTACCGAGAGACGAGCGCCCAGACCCCGGATTGTATAACGTGGTTGATGTGGATATGATAAATACGAATCGCATACCGATCAAAGCGTACCCAAAAGAGTTTTTGGTGCACATGGGCATCAGTCGCAATTACTTCGGTAGTCCGGAAGAAGTGCCAACATTTTTGGATGAAAATAGCTGGGGTGGGTGCTTGTCTCTTCCTTCCTCTTCGATTAGTAGTTGTAAGCGTTCTTCCCTTTGTAGCTTATCTAACACATTTTGTGTTTGTTTGTTGTTTTATTGCGCAGAGATGGATCTATTCGGTGTTGTTCGCTTGGCGAAGCCCACTCAGGTGATCGTAGGGGTGTGCCCTTTGAGAGATGGCGAGGAGCCAGTTCTACAGGCTACCGCGGGGCGCACGATGGTGATCGCGCAGGAGGAGATAGAGGAAACAGAGGAGGTCCCCACATGTGTCACTATGGCTACTCCTCTGCGTAGCTTTCCCGCTCCTGGGTCGCAAATCCCTGTGGAGTTATTGCATATAGACTCGTCGGGGAGTGCTATGGATGAGTCTGAGGAGGAGGGCCAAGGGTTAAAGCGCAAGAGATCGTCTGGTGATGATGGCGCAGGGACATCAAGTAAGCGCCCTGCTATTTATGTCGGCCAATCATCTGAGGAGGATGTGTCATCGCATAAAACTCTTCCCCCTAAGTAAGTACTTGTATCTTTTAGATCTTCAGTCCTTTAATCCGCGTTTATACTATAGAGTAACTTTGTTATTTGCGTGCAGTGCTGAAACTGCTGTTGATGATGATGCGTATGTTGGGAATTCGCCACCCAAGACTGGTTCTGCATATGCTGGTGAGTTTGTGCTTGAGAGTCCAGTGGATGAGGAAAAATCTTCTGAAGATGCGCCAACAGATCGCCTTATAGAGGAGTTGGCGTTGGCTGCTGTGCACCAGGCTTCATTGGTTGCATGGCTACAGGCTCAATATGGTAGTGAGGGTAGCCAGGTTGCGCAGAAGGACAAGGAGATTGACATTCTGAAGGCGCAGTTGGCTGATGCGCAGGCTGAAGTGAGGGCATCTGCTATGTACGCCCAGAAAATTGCTGATGAGAAGATGTCGCTCCTGGCCGAACTGAATCAAGAGCGCACTGGAGCAAAAGAATACAAGGCCTCCTGCCTTTGGGCCTTGAAATATATGGAGCTAAATAAGGGGAGACTCTTCTCTAACTTGGATGAATTCCGCAAGACTGTGGAGAGTTTGCTGGAGAATCAGGAGAGCAAGCTGCGCAAGCTCAGCATCGAATATGATGAGGAGTTGTATCCTCATTTGGTGTCAACTATTGCTGAGCGCAGGTGGCTTATCAGCCATGGCTTGCGTCTTGCTGCCTTGACCACGCTGGAGTCTCAAGAGGTCAAGGATTCCTTTGGGGATGTGGTTCAATGTGCCCTAGCGCGTGGTAAGGCAGAAGCAGTAGAGGAGCTGTGTGCGACCAAGGTTTTGGCTATGTCTCCCTCCGAAGTACCTGGTTATAATGAGAACGCTTATGGTGAACTTGTTGCTGCTATGGAGAAGTTGAAACTTTTCGAGCTTCCTCATATTGCACAGCTGGAGCGTGACCAGGATTACCCCATAGGCATGATCATGCAGGGTTTAACTTTGGCTAGGCACTCATCTGAAGACGCTGAGGCACAACTTGACTACTTTCTGAAGCCGGATGTGTCGCAGCTACATGTGCCTATTTTCGCTCGTCCCCGTGACATCCTCAACCCTTTTGCCCTTGAGAAGGAAATTCCATTGAGGGAGTCTTTAGAAGCCCATGAGATGAGACTTTCCAGGAAGAAGGGCGTGAAGGGGAAAGCCATTCTTTGTGGTCTTGGTGCGGCTCACATTCCCAGATCTGATGGAGTGCCCGTTAGCGTGCCAACGGTAGCACCCAAGGATACTGACCTGTTGCAGAGGCTTAAAGATGCTGGTAGTGTGGCGCGCCAAGCGTGTAGCTCAGGGCTCAGGCGTACCCGTAGCGTGTCTTGGTAATTTTTTGTAATAGATTAACATTTTGTTGCAGATGTGCATGTTAAGTCTATATCTTGTATGAACTTGTTATCCATAATAAAGTGTTGATTTGAAAAATACGATTGTACGCATATTGTATCAAATTTGATTGTGGTTATAAGTTTTGTACTTAGTTATTTTGTCTTTGCGTAAAAGATGTCTAAGAATCAAACCGTTTGTATAAACACATTTAAAAAATTACAAGGATTTATAATCACTTATATCATAATCGTGTATGAAATTCATGACTTAATCGTGTATAACATAATTGTGTATGAAATGCACAAGTTGTTGTGTATCCATCGTGGGGTGCACAAGTGTATGGATTGCAGCGTGCTGCGAGTACCATCTTAAGGGGTTAATTGTCTTAACTCCTATTTTGTTAAACGCGCACAGTGTGCATTGATGTGTATCCGTCGTGGGGTACACATCGAACTTACTCCAACGTCTTGAGAGTAAGGTGTTTAACAAGGATGCTTGATCCGATGTTGATGGGTTTGCAACCCTCTTACTCAATGAGCCATTTATTAGGTTTACTCATCCTTTTACCATCGTGGGTTTTTAATTGGTGCATGCACGCCAGGTAGGCAAAAGATAATGTAACAAACAGTATTGAGACATAAATGATATGTAAGCAATAAAGTAAAGTGTGTCACGGAGTTAGCTAGAAACCGCAACATTTTATTAATACTTGCAAGTTTTTGTAAAAAGATAAAACATTTTTCTAAATGAAACAAAATGTAAATACACGGATATTTATTAAGCACTTACTAAAGTGCGGAGGTGTCCGTGTGTGAGGTCGTAACCTTTCCTAAAGATAACATCTCTTGAGATTGCAAACATTCCATGTGCGCTGTAGCTCGCGGCCATCCATGTCACGCAGCTTGTATGCGCCTTTACCTAGTGCTTCAATGACCTCATAGGGTCCTTCCCACTTCGGTCCAAGTTTACCTGTATCTTCTGAGAGGCTTGCATCGTTGGCGCGATAGACAAAGTCGCCTGGTCTGAATGAGGTGCTTTGAACTTTAGCGTCGTAATATCCCTTTATTTTTGACTTGGCTTTTGCTTCGCGTATAGCTGCGCGTTCACGCCTTTCTTCCAATAGGTCCAAGTCGATACGTCGTTCGTCTTCATTGGTTGCGACATTAACTTCCGCGGTTCGAATAGTTGGCATCCCAATTTCAGCTGGTATGACAGCTTCTGTCCCATAGACAAGAGAAAAAGGAGTGTCTCAATTGCTAACTTTGATTGTAGTGCGGTGCGCCCATAAGACATGCGATAATTCATCCACCCATCTTCTCTTGTGTTTGTCTAGGCGCGCTTTAATTCCTTCGCCTAGACTACGATTAGCGCGCTCAACCAAACCATTGGTTTGTGGGTGTTTTACTGACGCAAAGTGTTGTGTAATATTTAGCTCTGCGCACCAGTCTTTAAACGGGTTATCACGGAATTGTTTTCCGTTGTCCGAAACAATCTCCCCAGGTAATCCAAAGCGGCATACAATATTTTCCCACACGAAGCGTTTTACTTGATTACCTGTGATTGTCGCTACTGCCTTCGCTTCGATCCACTTAGTGAAGTAGTCTATTGCAACAATAAGGAATTTCAGTCCTCCTGCTGCGACAGGGAAGGGACCCGCAATGTCGATACCCCACTTATAGAATGGCCATGGAGAAGTGATAGGTGTTAGCTCTTGCTGTGGTCTGCGCGGGATGGGTCTATGAACTTGGCAGTCATTACATTTCTTTATCACATCGCGCGCATCACGATGCATAGTAGGCCAGTAGTATCCTGAGCGCAATGCGCGTGCCACGACGGATCGTGGTCCTGAATGCATACTGCATGAACCAGCGTGGATCTCTCGGAGTACGTAGTCCGCCTGAAGAGGTCCAACGCACCGAAGCCATGGTTGTAGGAATGAGCGCCGATATAGGATACCATCTCTGAGCTCGAACCTCTGCGCTGTGCGCCGTATCCGTCGAGCGTCCTTCTGTTCCTCGGGCAGTTTGCCCTTACTTATGAATTCGATGATAAGGGTCATCCATGTAGGATCCTGCTCTTCTATCACCGTAGATATCTCCATCTCCGAGATGGATTTGTTCTTTAGGATCTCCACCAACACTTGTTTTGACAGGTGCGCAAAGCTTGTAGATGCGATCTTGCTTAGCGCATCCGCTTTCTTATTTTCACCTCTAGGAACTTGTTTGATGGTAAACCTGTCAAAACCTTGGATTAGTGATTTGATTTTGTTGAGGTATTGAACCATGTTATCCTTTTTAGCCACATATTCGCCCAACACATGGTTGGCTACTAATCGGGAGTCCACATTTGCTTCTAGGTTACGTACACCCATTCGATTTGCAATGCGTAATCCGGCGATTAGGGCTTCATATTCTGCCTCGTTGTTCGTGGCTGTGAATTCGAAACGCAGTGCGTAAGTGAATTTCATTCCTTCTGGATTAGTGAGGATAAGGCCAGCGCCCGACCCATCCACGCATGAAGATCCATCCGTGAACAGGACCCATGGTTCGTGTAGCCCTACCTTGCTCAGTGGAGGTGCGTCATCGGTATCTGGTTTTTCGATGATGAAGTCTGCTAGTATTTGCCCTTTAACCGCAGTGCGTGGTCTATAAGAGATGTTATATTCGCCTAGTAGCACACTCCATTTTTGTAATCGCCCCGATGCGTCAGGCTTAGAGATAACTTGCTTGATAGGTTGGTCTGTGATCACCGCTATTGGGTGCGCTTGAAAGTATCTGCGCAGTCTTTTGGCGGCGAACACTAACGCCAGGACCAACTTTTCCATTGGGATGTAGTTAATCTCTGTCTTCTTGAGTGCTTTGCTTACAAAATATACCAGTGTTTGTACAGAATCTCTATCCGTCAGTAACACTGCGCTGACCGCTCCATGAGTTGCAGATAAGTAGACGATTAACTCCTCCCCTGGTCGGGGTGCGACTAGCTTAGGAAGCGCTGCTATATGTTGCTTAAGCTGTGTAAAAGCTTCTTCCGCTTCCGTAGTCCAACGAAAGTCTCCCTTTTTTGTACACTTCTTGAGTGTTTTAAATAGAGGAAGTGACTTATCCGCTGATTTTGACAAGAATCTGTTCAAACCGGCCAGCTTTCCATTCAGAGACTAAACTTCTTTCAACGTGCGCGGTGAAGGAAGTTGGATGACAGCCTCTGTTTTTTCTGGGCATGGCTTAATGCCATCTGGTTCTATCAAATATCCTAGGAACATGCCTTCTGTAGCGCCAAAAGTGCATTTCTTAGGATTCAACTTCATGTTGATATTTCGTAGTGTTCTAAATGTTTCTTCAATATCGCGTACCACTTCATCTTCAGTATGGCTTTTTATGACAAGGTCGTCCACATAGACCTCTAGGTTGCGGCCCACTTGCTTTTCAAATGCATTATCTACCAGTCGCTGGTAGGTGGCGCCCGCATTCTTCAGGCCAAAAGGCATCTTTGTATAACAAAAGACGCCTTGGCTTGTGTGGAAAGCTGTTTTTTCCTCGTCTTCCTTAGCCATTTGGATTTGGTGGTACCCTTTGTATGCATCTAAGAAACATTTAAAGGGATATCCGCACAGAGATTCCACCTTCCAGTCTATCTCTGGTAGTGGGTAGCAGTCCTGTGGACATGCTTTGTTAAGGTCAGTGAAATCTACACACATCCGCCAACTACCATCGCTCTTCTTGACCATTACTGGATTGGAGAGCCAATCATGGTAATAGAATTCCCGCATGATGCCAGCGTCCACAAGTTTGTGTACTTCTTCCAGGATGGCTTTTGCGCGCTCTGGAGCCTGGCCGCGCTTTTTCTGCCTTACTGGGGAATATCCTTGTCAGATTTTTAACTTGTGTTCTGCAATCGAGCGTGGCACACCAGTCATGTGTTTTGGTTCCCATGCGAAGATATCCAGATTCCTTTGCAAGAGTGCGCACACGGCCGCTCTTCCTTTGTCAGACAACGATCCCCCAATCGATACTTCTTGCTCCGGGTATTCAGGGTGAATTGCAACCTTTAGGTTTGATACTTTAGCTGCGCTCTGTTCTGGGGTATGCGTTGTTTTGCATGTAATCGTGTTATATTCTTTAGGTGGCGCGGCGCTATTGTAGATGGTGACAATGCCGCCTTCTACTGGGAATTTGAGCATCCCATGCGCTGTGGACGGTACTGCGCGCATTGCGGAAATTCCTGGTCTTCCAATAATGCCATTGTATGGTGAAGGAGATCTGATCACCATAAAATTCATCCAGGCTGTCGTGGAGTGTTCCTTATTACCAACAGCGACTAGTAGTCGTAGTTGCCCCATGGGCCATATCTTTTCTCCTGTAAAGCCAGTAAGCGCAGTCGTGGCTGGGCTTAACTGTCTTCGTATCTCAGGGCGCAATCTCTTGAAACAATGCTCATACATTATATCCGCTGATGCCCCTCCATCAACATACATGCGGTGGATATCGTGACCCCCCGCACTTATCTCAATGGTGAGTGGTTCTGCCACTGCGTTGTCCGCAGCCAAGGTGGGGAAAGAGATTTCGCTTCCATGAGAAAATTTCTGGCTCACCTTTTGCCTAGTCTTTCGCTGCCATGATTGTATCATGTAGATAGTATCAGCTTTTTCCCTAGGCGCTTCTTTCTTGCCTCCAGTTTTCTGTTTGTCTTTCCCATCCTTAATGTTTTTAACGAGATGGTCCAATCTGCCTTCTTTTACTAGCTTCTCAATTAATTGGCGTAATTGGACACATTCATTGGTTGTGTGGCCCTTCTGTGCATGATACTCGCAGTATCCATTCCCTACGCGCCGATCTTCGGGGGTGCGCATAGGTGGGGGTCTTGGAAAGTTCGCGCCTTCCGTCGCAAATATCTCCTTTGGAGTTTTCGTTAGTGGGGTATACTTGTCGTTTCCCTGTCCGCCCCCTTGACTGCGATAGCTTTTGTTACGATTGCTACTCTGGTCATTGGATTGTCTCCTTGGCTCTTCTTGTGACCTATGGTTTGAGTAGCCTTTCTTGCTATCCGCAGCGGCGGCTTCTCCTTGGATGAAGGACCTCGTGCGCTTCATCAGTTCATCAAAGGTTTGGGGAACCTTATCATTTAATTTTTTGATAAGCTCTGGGTTATTGATCCCGTTCATAAACCCTGAGATCTTTAGTATTTCAGGACATGCCTTGACATGTATGCATTCATCTTTAAAGCGCTCCATAAAAGCGCTTGTTGATTCCCCTTGGCGCTGTTTTACCCTAGCGAGCTCGACAGGGTTTTTGGCGCACTTCTTCCTTTGAGTAAAGTTTAAACGAAACGCCTTTCGCAACTCTTCAAACCCACCGATGCTTCTGCGTGGAAGCTTACTGAACCAGTTGCGCGCATTCCCTACTAATGTAGAGTTAAACATGTGGCACCACACAGGTTGTGGCCAATTTTCGATAGTGGCTGCTGATTCGAAAATTTTTAGGTGATCATCAGGATCACCTGTCCCATCATAAGTTTTGACATTAGCGGGTATGCACCTTCTCTTATTTTCCGAAAAATCGCTGATGCACCGAGTGAACGCATCAACTTTTTGGCGGCGCCAGGGACGAGACATGTCTTCGTCCTCCTGGTCGCGGTGTTTTTTCCCTTGATTTCCAGTGTCCTGTTTCTTTGTCCTCGTTGTCCGAGGAGTCACTTGAGGATGAGCTTACTCTTTTGCGACGCTTGCGTCGACTATCATCGGAATCCGAGCTTGCTCCTCTGTGGCGCTTGCGCCGACTATCCTCGGAATCAGAGCTTGAAGGGCTTTCGCTTGGGGAGCACCGTCGCCCAAGCCTATCATGAACCCTGCGACTACCAAGCCTAGTGTGGACATTGGCGCGCCGTTCCCCATCTTCATGCTCCTCCAGATACTGAAAGTCGGCTGCTTCGTCATCCACAACCTTCCTTCCAATCCTAGTAAACACTGGGTGTTTGCGGCTATCCTTCTCGCGTCTTTCCTTTCGGTAGCGCGGTGGGGATGCTTCATGCTGAGGGTCGAAGTTGAGCCTGGCGTGCAGACTTTGACTTGACCTCTTTTTCGCCTCCTCTCGCATGAGCGCAGCCAAGGTTTCGTAGTTTTGAGATACGAAATCACTTGGCGCTAGTTCAGGCGTGACTCCTTCTAGCGCGAGGGTGTCTGTTTCCAAAACAAGATCCTTGTTTCGGATAGACGCATTTGGTGGTTCAGTGAAATTTAATTCTGGCATGGTGAGAGGAGTGCGCATTAGATCTACCGTGCTAGTAGTTGTTGCAGTAGCATGGGTAGTCTTTGTGATCGGTTCTACTGGAGTAAAAGCCAGATCTGAGTATGATCCTAGGCTTTTGGGCGCACTGGTTGTCCCAGAGGGCGGCTTAGCGGCTGAATCAGTTTGGTGCTTCTTCCCCAGTAGGTCGTCATGCGTTTTCTTCGTCTGCGGAGTCCGCTGATTTGGGTTTCCATGCTTCGTCATTCTAGTTCTTCGTAGAGTTCTTAGTGTAGGGTCCCACGGATGGCGCCACTTGTTGATACAAAAGTTGGGCGTTCCTTGATTCCGTACCAATCAGATCTTAATGCTTGAGACCTGCGCACTAAGAAAACAAAAAGACACCGTTAGGCTTATCGTGGGATTGTCTCCCACGATTATCCTCCGGCGTGAGAGTAAGTAATCGGTTTTTAGGGTTTAGTTGAAGAGTTAGGGTTGTAAGTCGTACCTTTAATGAGAGTCGAGAGACTCTTTATATACAAACGAAACCCTAGCTGATTTCGTGTTCCTCACCCCTCAGCGTATCCGCCTAAGTCGGTTTTGATACATATCCCATAAATAAGAGATATCCTATCACGACCATAAATAACTTCGGGTTTGGGCCAACGTAAGCCCAAACCGTTATCGTAATAGCCCATTCGTGATGGACTGGAGTACAGGTCGGGTTCGTGACCCGAATGCGGACTATACGTCATCACTACAATATTTACAGTGAAATATTCAAGTAGTCATAAGAGGGGTACGAGGGATGACTTTAATATTTCCAGTGAAATATTTAAATAGTCATAAGATTTATGGAATATGTTCCATCATTCCTAGACCTAGACGAGGATGGTTAGAGGATTCTCGTTTGAGAGGTTTGGTTGATTTACGGATTTTTTCACGGGGTTTTGAAAGACGTAAAGCTAGGCCTATGGTGCTGATTCGCAGCAGGGTTTGGGATCTTAAGAAGTGTATAATCACACGAGGATGAATGAAAACTACTAATCACTTATATAGTAATTCGTAATTCCTTTGTCACCCGAGGGTTGATGTTAGCTTTTAGCTTTTGGATGAGCGTTTTAACATATGTTGTTAAAAGGCTTGAATATGATGTTTCGGATATGACATTTAACAATTGCGATCGCAAGTTAAACTTACTTGAATATTTCGGATGAAATATTTAAGTTGTCAACCCTACTCCGAGTTCTACTAGGTTTGTATCTAACCTTCCCATGACAAAAGGGTGTATTACTTGGAAGAAGGCGAAGTGATGACTAGGGAATTAGGATAACTTCGCGACTACTTTGACTTATAGGTTTTGACACCAGTGTATGACTCTATGACTTATAAGGGTTCATAGTGATAGGCATACCTAATTCCTAATGTGTCAAAGGGACATAGTGTGGGTGTAAACTTTACAGGAAAATCATGTAAAATTCACATGAGGAACAAATGAAAACATCATGCAAAACATGATAATCATTTAACATTTAAGATCATGAAGACATTTAATCATATCTTACGAGAACATGTTATCATTTTGAAACACGTATGTGGGATGCAAGCAAACTAGGCTTGCTAAGGCAAATCCTACTTACTACTTGTTTAAAATGAAATCCTAACGGGAGATAAAGTTCACTGATGTAAACTATCTCTAGTCAAATGTAGGAATGCAAATTTTTCAAGTTAGAGAATGAGTATGAGACTATCACTAGTGGTGCTTAATTCAGGCTAAACACGACCATTTTTGTAGGTTATACCACGAACCCAACTTCTCTCCTAGAAGCAATTCAACCGTTAGGTCAAATTGAATTTCTAGTGCGATAGGTTCTCCAGTAGTCATTCTCATGTTAGAAAAATTCAATTTCCTATATTTGCCTATTGAAGAATAGCAAAGATGATATTAGCTTATTTCGCTAATACATGGTCTAATATGACTCAACTAACCATAATTTGAAAATTGGTTAAGAGAATGACATGTCTTACACAACTCCTAACAAAGGCAAGCGAAATATTTTAATTTCGTGTTTGAGATTTAGAGGTTATTTGATGGAGATGGTGTATTTTATGATCTCTTGGACAACATCTTTGTTTGTTGAGTTGTTACATGTTATTTTAACATGATTTGGTTTCCTAGAACCAAGAGACACTCTAATGTCATATAATGTAGAATCTACTACATCGTGTATGTTTCAAGAATGCTCCTTTGCATATCTTGAGGAAGAATCTAGTAAAGGTTACTTACCTCAATAGATCTTGTGAGTATTATATTTAAAATGAGACATATTGTATATTTCAACAAGTATGCTTTTTCAATAGGAAACTTATCACTCTTACGAATGCTTAGTGAAACAAGTATTTTAGTGTATGACCAATTTTACTTGTTTATGCAATGACACATGTTGTATTAGGTTATTATTCAACTCTAATATCCTATATTTGTTAACAGGATGCAATGTATTATCTTGTAACATAACCATTCATGTTACAAAGAAAATAAGATGCATGGGATATAAGTTATCATTCGTCAATCTTTTGATAAGAGAAATACATGTGATATTCTCAAAGATTGATGACTTACATAATAGTTAATAACATATTATGTGTGACATTTTTACTAGACATGTGACTTTGAGTGTTGATTCGTTCATGAGCAAAGTTTACATATGTTGTTTGTTTGCTCGTGTTTGGTTTTTCGGAAATGACACATTTACTAATTGCATTGCAAAGTAAATTACTTGAATATTTCGGATGAAACATCCAAGTTGTCAATCTTACTTAGTTGTGTATTTTATGCATCTTTTAAACATATTAGTTTAATGTTTGGAACACAACTATTGGACAACAAGACTCAATATGGCATCTTCAACACAAGTGTGAGTTATGATCCGATGCATATTATTTTCGTCTTGAGAGGACGTCATTATTTTCATAACAATCGAGTGTGATTGAGTATGTAGATTCAAGATAATATATTTCATCATATTTTGATGTTATCTTGAAGCTAAACAAGTAATGACTACAATTTCATGTCCACACTCGAAAACTTGTCAATTAGATTCGATAATGATATCAATCATAATTTGAATAATGAATTGATATGTACTCGAAATCTTTCTTGACCCTCACGATCATTCCTTTTAAAAAGAAAATAAAAATTTAAGGAATGTGTTACATTTATTCTAATACTAGTTGTATGTGTGAGGTTAATGACATATTAAGTTACTACTTTGATATTGTCATTTATTTTTATTTGAGAAAAACTATTTATATTATTAAGTATAATATTCTTAGTTTTTCGACACCTCATTAGTATAAAAATAATTTTCTTAACTATTTTTATACAACATACGTAAGATACTAAATGTTTAAAATATTTTGTGTGTGTGTTACATCAATGCAAGTTTAATACATTTTCTTTTACTTAAATACTAATGTATTAATATGATCTTTTATCTTGTTTAGACAACCCATGGTCAAGCAAGACAAAATGATGTAATGTTTTAGAGATCGTGTTACGGATTTTATGAAAGTGTTAAGTATTTTGGGGTGATATACTTTTTACACTTAAACCTTTGGAAAAATAATTGTGTAAGACAATATTTTTCGACACACATGATCTACCAACTTAATTTCTATTCCTACGAAAGTTACTAAACCATTTAAAAAACTTGCAACATATGCAAGAAAAATGGTCTATGCCTATATGCAATGCAAACTAATTACTTAATATAGTGCAAGTGATTTAGCATGAGCCTTATAAATGCATAAACCGGAAAACTATAATAAACAAATAGCAACATGGCAATAAAGACACTTATGCTTATAGATAAAATTAGCTTAACTAATGATAACAATAAGCATACACAAATATTAACCAACAATACTAAGACACAAATAAAAACAAATAGCCATTTAGGTTAACACACAAAAATACTTATCGTCATTTTGTGTATTAAGTATAACAATGTATACTTAGCTTGATTTTATTTGAAAATGAATTATTTTCCACCCCATTTCAAAATTTGATCAAGTTCAACACTTTGAAAAATATGAATACATCAATGTGTGATGTTCTCTTTGTAATTTGACAAAAATTTGTGTAATTGACATGACCGGAAAAGCCTATCTATTACGAATCAAAGACTCTCGTAAATTTTACTTTACAATCATTTTCTAAAAGTATTTTTAAATGAGAGTCAACTCAATTACGTTTAAAACGATAGGTGGCACGACTCCTACGGACTTACGGTTGATTTTATACGAATTTTTGAAAATTACCAAATTTTGAAAATCAGACGAAGGTACCGTTAAATTTAGCGGTACCGTCCATATTTAGTGGTACCGTACGTTATATTTAACGGTACCGTGACTTTTTTTACAGTTTTGAACAAAACCAACCACATTACTTTACGACTCGTTCTATAGACATGACCGGACACTTACAAACTCTATTCTTTTAGTGGTTTAAGAAAACCTTCAAGCTAGTATGACAAAGTATACTTAACAACAAAGCTTGTAAGTATTAAGCAAGTAAATACTTTTCATATTTTATCACCTTCATGGGTAATTTGATACATGGATCGTACTCAATTTTGAAAACCATTTGTTTTAAAAATTTGAGCGACGTGGCTCTGGTACCAATTGTGGAAACCGTAGAGGGGGGGGGGGGGTGAATACGTTTCCATTTAAAATCTTAAAAACTTTTTGTATCAAACACCCGATCAAGTGTGACGTAATATGAAAAGTGTCAACAATGATCATATAACATCTAGGGATGAATACATTAAACTACAACACTAGCACAATCAAACCATGACACATACATAATCAACATAACATAAGCAACTAGCCACACAAGCATAAACACAATGCAAATATAAATATTAAGTAATAAAGAATAAAATGAAAGTAAAGAGATAAGTAAGAAGGCGCAAACCGGACACGGTGATTTATAGTGGTTCGGTCACGAAGCTCCTCTTCGCCCTACTCCACTCCCCGAGTACCCAACTCGAGAGTTACTTCACTAATCAACAAACTCCCTTCGGGCGGGAGAAAACCGTACACGTCGCTTATCCTATTTCCGACACTAAGCTAGATGTCGAGTGCTAATCTTAGCTAGCACCAATCTACCACGATTTACCCGATCTACCCTTGATCCACTTGATCAATACACACAAGCCCAATGGCTTCAAGAGATCTCCAAAATCTCGACAAGATCACAATGATCTACTCCCACTTGACTCGATCTACCCAATCTACCCTTGATCTTCTTGATCAATCACACAAGCCCACAAGCTTCAAGAGATCTCCAAGATCTCGACAAGATCACAATGTTCAACCCTCACTTGACTCAATCTACCCTATCTGCCTTTGATCAACTTGATCAACACACTAGCCCAATGGCTACTAGAGATATTCAATATCTCTATAAGATCACAATGATCTTCCCTCACAAACTCTCAAAAGAAAAATGATCTTGATGTATGCTATGATACAATCAAGAGTGTAACAAATGTTAACAGTGTTTCTACCTACAACTACAACACTTTGTATCTACTTGGATACCTTGTGTTCTTCTCTTTCACTTGAAGATGAATGACAACACTTTATATCTACTTGGATACCTTATGTTCTTCTCTTGCACTTGAAGAGGAATGAAGAGGATCTCTTGGTGGAATGAAATGGTCACTCTTAAACAAACTAAGACTCTCTAAATGATCAAAGAAAGTGTTCTAAGTGAGGAGGGATTAGACCAGAGAAAACTGACTAAAAAAATTAAGTTGAAAGTGTAAAATGGTCCACTATTTATAGGCAAGGGGAAAACTAGCCGTTACAGAGGCACGACTCCACTAATTGTCACACGGCTCCACTAAATTTAGTGGAGCCGTCGGTACTTTAGTGGTACCGTGGACGCTCCTCCGTTTGTTTTTAGTAGGGAATGTTTATTTGGGAATGTTTGGAGCTGTTTGGGGGGAAAAATGACTGTTGGGAGTTTTTAAACTTATTTTTCAAAATAAAACATTTCTTTTTAATTCAAAAATAATTTGTAAAATATATTTTTGAAGGAAATGTTTTGTCACATTAAAAATGTGAAGTTTAGAGAAATATATAATCCTTTGATCATTTGTCAAGTTGTAGATTTGTTTGTCCATACCTTGAGTGATTTACGTCGGGATGGAAATCTACGACTTTGTTGAAGCATACTTGAGACGTCGGGAGGTGTTGATGTAAGTATGCATTGATGATTTGTGTTTACAAGTAACTTGCACATTTTACGTTATGTATTACAAGTTACATGTTTGTCATTATTAAAACCGAATAAATCATTTAGTTTAAATATCGTAATATTTGCACTAACAGCCCACACGAATAAAAACTAAAGGTTTTGAAACTGTTTCGAGTAGCGATAGGTTTGAGGTTTAAAAAGGACTTTTGAGGGATTATTATGAGAGCTTATTACAACAGCTTATTAGCTGAGCTTGTGGAGAATTAGTTTGAGCCATTTAATCGATATATTACATTTATAAAAATGGATTAATGGGGTTGTTTTCTAGTCGATAAATCAAGGTGTCCAATATGAAATATGACATATGAATGTGTGATATGCAATATATGATTAGAAACTTGTCTTGATAAGTAATAAAATGGAAATATGAGTGTTGAATGAATGTGTAACTTGATTATTCTAGCCATCCATGAATAGGAGGTCAAATATATAACGTAAAATAAATACGAGATCTCGAAAATAAAGAGAGAAAGCTTGTGATAATCGAATGGAAAGTATATACAGTGCATGAAATATTAAAAACCATAAGAATGTATAGGAATGAGCTGGATTGCTTACTACATCGAATAAGGTGGTGAGAAATATGTGGATATGATCTAGAAATGGGACGAGTAGCACGTCACTTGTTAAAATGATCACTAAAGGATCGAATGAAGCTTGAATGCTTTGGAAGAGGGCTCGAATGACTATAGAAATTGCTCCTGTTCTTGGAAGGTCTCGGCAGTAAGTATAGAAGACTTAGAGAGAATATGTGAGTGAGTTTTCAAGTGTGAAAAGGGAGTGTGTATGTATATCGTGTATATGCATGTATTAAACATGTATATTGTATTTTAATGACTCAAGTTGGTTTGATTAGATAGCTAGCATGATTTAGATAAGGATTTGGGAATATCTACTCGAGTACTATGATATTTAGGGGGGGGGGGTTTGTGTGTTGCCCGGTTATAGTACAAGTTGCATGTATATATATGTCGCGTTAGACATATAAGGGTCCAAAACAATGTTTTTAACTTGACCAAAATGTAGGAAAGGTGAGAAACAATGTTGTGAACTCATATTCGACTAGGAGAAATTATAATGTCTAGGTGAAAACAACTTTAATCGAGTTTGGTTAAAATGGTATGAACTTGTACATGTGTCGAGTAGGGTTTACTTTGAGTCTCGTTAAGTGATCAATGTTCGAATTAAAAAGTGAGACTTGTCATCCTAATTATTTGGTGTACGAGGATTCGAGTGATGTAAAATGTCTCATAGTTTGTGTTACGAATTCAAAAGATATCGAGGCCAAGTGTTGGGGTGTTAATCGAGTGAAATATAAGAATTTATATAAGTTGGGTTGGGATTGAATAGTACCAGGCTCAAAATTGGGCCAAGTATAGCATTGTGGATCCGTTTAGTTGTTTATTAGTGTGTTGGATACGTCGTGGTCCGTGTGTGAGCTCGTTCCAAAGTGTTTGTGAATCACGTATCAACGTGTTTGAATTAACGTAATGTAATAAACAAAAATTTTAAATTTTGCTCGTAAAAATGGTTAACTGAACTATAATTGTAATTTAATACTTGATTAACATTTACAAATCACTGAGGAATTTTACAAGTTGCTACAATATCCAAATACATTCCTAAATTAGCAAATATGCATCCTAATAAGAACCTGCTTTGGGTTTCGAATTGCTAATGTTTGATCGAATGACAATTTCAGGGTTCAGACTCAGTGCCATCATGGCTAGCAAATATGTTCTTTGAACCGACTAAGTTTGAGGTTAGATGTTTCTCTGATAACTCACTTTCACGAAAATTCAAGAAAATGACCATATTCCAAATGGGGTTTTAACAAAATGTCACAAACTTTTGTGTTTATATCAAAATACCCCACATTTCCGCAAAATTATTCTTGGGTCCGCTGGTCCAATCAAGTCTGCAAAATACCTAAAAATTGATAAAACTAAAAAAATACACAAATTATGAACACCCAGTTTTGCAGTATCGTAAAGCACTTTTCATATTATATGGATTTATTTTAAGTCAGTTTTCGGATATTTGGGATCAGTTCTGCAAAAACCGATGAATGTCAAAAGAAAATACAAAGAATAGAGGATATTTTGGTATAAACACAAATTTTTATGACATTTTGCTAAAGAGAAACCTTTTGTAATATGGATATTCTGATGAATTTCCCAAGTAACTATCATGACAAAAAAAGAATGTAAGCGTCACAAAATTTTATTACAAAATACAGGAGTGCTAGTTCATAGGGGAAATTACGAGGCGACAAAGGGAATATACGACCAACTACCTAAAAGAAGTAAATGGGATCATAAGAAAACACAAAAAGAATTGTTAAAAGAAACCAAGAGAGCAGAAGAATGTGTTGTGGCCATTATATATTGACTTCACAATCTCCACATTATTGGAGTCAAGAAACTAGAATTACAGAGAAAATGTTGACGGTTCCAGATCAAAAGAGGCTGGTTAGTACAGAGGTGGCGTGAAATGAAATTCGTTATATTGCTGGGAAAAAGGGACAAAAACATGCAAAAATAGACGAAAACGTGTAAAAAAGAGGCTGGTTGTCAGGCGCGAGGTTGATGTTTCGAGGTCACTTAAGGTGATCGTTTCACCTTGCCATCCAGCCTTACATGTTTTTATCCGTTTACACGTGTAAAACAGACGAAAACGTGTAAAAATGGACGAAAATGTGCAAAAAACAGACGAAAACGTGTAAAACAGACGAAAACGTGCAAAAACAGACGAAAACGTGTAAAACAGACAAAAACGTGTTAAAACTGACGAAAATGTGCGAAAACGTGCAAAAACAGACGAAAACGTGTAAAACAGACGAAAACGCGTAAAAACGGACAAAAACTTTTAAAACGTGTAAAAATGGACGAAAACGTGTAAAAACGGACGAAGACGTGTAAAACGAAGGAAAGCATGTAAAAACGGACGAAAACGTGTAAAAACGAACGAAAACGTAAGAAAACCAAATTTGAATTTATTTGCTAACAGCCGTTAGTATAAAGGACTAATGATGAAAGTTTATTTTAGTTATATGGGTGAAGTCAGAACAATATTTGAGAGTTTGATAGGATTCATCGTTAATAAAAAAGTAAGTGTTTAAATTCGGAAAATTTGAAAAGTTTTACAAAAACAAATACTCAATGGACAGAGATCCCAACTTATGCTTCCCTCTTTCAACCCCAAAACCCTAAATCTCACTATTATTATAAATACACACACATAACACCAATCCATACTCAAACTCAACAGCCGACATTATTCTAGGTATCTCACAAAAAATGTTTCTCTTTAAATTTCACCACAATTCTTTTTAGTTTTTTTTTGTTTTTGTTAAAAGAAGTAGATTTGCTATGATGCTTAAAACTACCTATTTTATGATTTCTGTGATTAGAAATTTACCAATGGATCCTTCTGAGCATATCTACTTTTATCTTATGTTTTTGTGTTTTGTTTTATGTTTTTTTTAAGATTGTTTTTGAGGTGATGAGAAAGTTGTCGGAATATATTATGTCGATCGAAAAAACTTCCAGACTACAATTATCTGATCAAATCCCTTTTTTCATTATTTTTGTTTTTGTTTTTAATTTTTTTATAAAGTTTAATGAATGAAAAGATGGAAGTGATGATTATTTCCCCAGATGATCGAAGATGATTATACTAAGCGCTATTTTTTTCTCACTTGTGAGAATCCAAGCCAGAAATCTGATCCATCTTTTAAAAAGTTATTATTTTCAATCCTTTTTTATACGAAATTCAAATTATATCATTTAAATGTTAAGCATCTTTGTTTTTGCCCCACTAATAGCTGACTTAGTCAATTTTTTTTTTGGCCATTGCTTTTATTGCGTTGTCTATTTTTTTTATTTAGACATCGCAAGTTTTGTTGTGGTCGAATCATATAAGTTATTGATTGATTTTGTTATTTGTGGGGGTAAAATTGAAAATCTGAGAATTAATTCTTTTTGGACATAGCATTTTTTGAGACTAAGAAGTTTTTTTGATAATCGTGGGAGACAATCCCACGATAAGCCTAACGGTGTCTTTTTGTTTTCTTAGTGCGCAGGTCTCAAGCATTAAGATCTGATTGGTACGGAATCAAGGAACGCCCAACTTTTGTATCAACAACCATAAAATAATTACCTACTTTCTCAAATTTTCCGAGTTGAATCACTTATTTTTTTATTAATGACGAATCCTATCAAACTTTCGAATATTGTTCTGACTTCAACCATATGACTAAAATAAACTTGCATCGTTAGTCCTTTATACTAATGGCCGTTAGCAAATAACTTAAAATTTGGTTTTTTTTACGTTTTCGTCCGTTTGTACACGTTTTCATCCATTTTTACACGTTTTCGTCTATTCTACACATTTTCGTCTGTTTTTGCAAATTTTCGTCCATTTTTACACGTTTTTAAATGTTTTTGTCCGTTTTCACAGGTTTTCGTCTGTTTTTACATGT